>VZRE01000762.1:193788-226195 GCA_013396775.1 Cephalopterus ornatus
AACTAGTGTGTCCCCCAGGCAACTCAAGAGAGAAAAAAAAAAAAAAAAGTCAGGCAATGTGCTGGGGCCTGGCCCAGGCCTACTGAGCCCTGTTCAACACTTTACAGTATCCCTGAGGGCAAAAAAAGCCCCTGGAACTGATGGCAAAATGACAGGCACAGCAGCTACTGCAACCCCAGTGACAGACACTGTGGCTAAACCAAAGCACCAACTTCTGTCTGCATCAGCCCCCCTACAGACAAGGGGAGATATACATGGAAGCGAGGGATGAACAAGCAGGGCCATCACAAGAAGAGGCAGTGGAGGAGGCAGAACCCATAAAAGAGACGGTACCCATTTCAAGTTTTGTTAAACAACACACCCCTGAGTGAGCTGCAGTATATGCAAAAAGATTTCAGCCATTATCCAGGCAAAGACATCATCACCTGGCTGCTCCGACATTGGAATCACAGGGCCAGTAGCCTGGAATTAGAGGGTAGGGAAGCTAAGCATCTGCAATCCTATTCTACAGAAGGGGGCATTAATGAAACAATTGGAAAAGGAGCACAAGCCCTCAGCCCCTGGAACCAACTCCTGTCAGGTACAAAGGAAAGGTATTCCTTCATGGAAGATGTTATGCTACCCAGGCAAGTGGACTCACTTCAGCAGAGCTCACTGCCATATGGCCAGTGCAGACTAACGGCAGACTATCACAGCCTGAATGAAGTCATGCCCCCTCCAAGTCCAGCCATGCCAGACATGCTGGAACTTCAACACGAAGAGGAGTCAGAGGCAGCCAAGTGGCCTGTCAACTGATATCGTTCATGCAGTCTTCTCAACCGCTTTGGCAGCGGAGTGCAGGCCATCCAATATACCTGGAATTGACAGGTGGAAACACAGACCTACCATTTGCCATGGACTGAGCCAGACTGCGCTCAAACAAGGCGAAGCTCTAGAACACCTAATACGTTTGATGACAACACTGTGTGGGGCGATACAGCAACACAAGTTTTTGAGGGAAAAAATAGTTTGAATCCTTCTGAAAACTGTCATAAAACAAAGAAAGGTCAAGGGACCTACACAGAAGATCCAGTAATCACCCACAGGACTGCATTTGCTCAAGGACCTGGGTGCACGTTGTGGGTAATGCAGAAGGACAAGGAAGTCCAATGTGTATCTCAAGGGGATTTGATTCTGCGAGGACGGGCAATGATTTGAATCGTATCATGTTATCTGCTATATAATATTGTAAGCCATCATTATTATGGTTGTTAAATAATAATCAAGGGTATACAGCAGAATTACCCAGAGTAATGAAGAACAAATTTTGGTGATAGAACCAGACAAGTGCAGTGGTGACGGCTTTAATGTGAAACAATCCAACACTGCACACAATCTCTCCTGCTATGACAGATGAAGCCCAAAGGCATGGACTAAATAAACTCAACAGACATTGCAGAGGCATGGCCCATAGACTGATAGAAAAGAGCATCATAGAATGATATCTGTGTCTATATATCAAAAGAAAGGAAAGGTGATACTTGGGATGTATTGGAAAGTGGGGGACCTGGGTATGATGCAAATGGTAGAGAACAAGGAGGGGATATTGTCCTGCTTTCAGGTGGGATAGAGTCAAGGAATTTTCTACTAGCTGGTATAGAATTGTGTTTGGATACAGTATGAGAATAATGTAGATAACACACTGATGATTTTAGTTGTTGCTACATAGCGTTTATACTAAGTCAAGGACTTTTCTGCTTCTCACACCCTGCCAGCAGGAAGGCTGAAGGGGCACAAGATGTTGGGAAGGAACACAGGCAGGACATTATTTTTTTCCTTCCTTTTCTTCCCCATTAAAAAGTCTGTATCTCAACCCATGAATTTTCTCACTTTTACGATTTGCTTTCCCACCTCCTCTTGGAGAAGGAGGAAGGGGAGCGAACAAGCAGCTGTGTGGTGCTTAGTTGCTGGCTAGGGTTAAACCATAACAGCAACCAACGCGTAATTAGATTATAAAGGTCTAAAAGCCATAATCAAAGTTTTTATAGATACTATAAAATAATTTTCAGATCACATGTCAGTTTCAAAGAGAACACCAGAACTAAACTAATAGCTTGATGGCCAACAGTCCCAAAGGCAATAATGTATCTTTTCATAATATGAGTATGGTCCAACATCAATCTTTTGAGCTTAGATCATAAAAGCGTACTGTAAAATGTCTTTTCCTCAGAAGGATTCACTCAACAGGCTAGTCATTTTTAATAAGTCACTGCCGTGGAAAAGAAACAGTGCCAGAGTTTCCTGTTACAAAACACATGTGCTCCTGCTATAAAAAAAGAATGACGTTTCAACAGATAAAATGCTGCACTAGATATTAAAGATGTAAATGACAAATAAATAATCAAAGCATCTAAGACACACATTTTCAAAACCCACTGAAAGTGCAGGAAGAAACAACTTCTCTGGTTTAAGTAAAAAAAAAAAAAAAAGTCAAACAGTCTTGGTAGAAAGCTCCTCTGTCTCCATCGTCAGTCCCTCACTAGTGTGTATTATGTGCACACGCAGACTTCTATGCTGCACATGTGTCTACACACATTGCAGAGAGTTTTGAAATTCATAAAGATCCTCTTGTCCTGGTCTGTGCCTCTTCAATTTACACAAGAAATACTGATATTTTACTGATCTTGTGTTTGCTTACAGTATACTATTATTATATCATCACTATACTTACAGTATAAATAGATAGTATAATGTATGTATACTACATGCAAGTTCATTTGATGAGTGAAACCAGCTTTAAGGACCTTGATTTCTGATCCAGGAAAACTTGGTCTCTCTTTTTACTTACTGGCCTTAAAAATGCTGGCATTATATGAATTTACATTAGGCAAATAGTTACAGAAGTTTTGAGCAAGAGCTCTACTTGAAGCTTGGCTGTAACTGCTATTCGAACTACGTAGCCACAAATACTGGCAAAGTCAAACAGAAATGATTGCAATCTAAGAATAAGATCTGAATATTTTACTCTCACTTAAAAATGAACTACATAAAAGAATAGTGATGATCCCACTCATATGGGGTTTATTTGGGGGCGGGGGGGGGCCTGGTGGTGGTGTTTGCTTTTAGATAATCTGGCCATAGGAGTTGCACTCAGGAAGGATCTCAGCTGACCAAAGATATTGACAGAATGAAATTAAGTACCACCATAAAACTTTAATATAGAACATACTATTAAAAAACTTTTCCTGCCAGGATATTATGAAAGAAGCCCAAAAGGCTTTTAAACCAGGAATTTCAAAAAATTTTGCAAGTTATCCCCACCACCAGGTAGCATCCATGCCTAGGAGCTACAGTTGTAGTTTTGAAATGAATTGCAGCATCTCCATTGTTGCAACAGTTGGGGAAAAAGAAACAGTAACAAAGACAAACAAAACACAACTTTGCCCAACCGCTACTTTTCAACCAGCAAGTTACAAAGAATGTACATTACTTTGAGAATGTACTTGAGCTACTTTAAAAACTAGTCTGGAGCTACAAAACAAGCACAGGCACAATTTAGCACTGTAGATTCACATCTATAATCAATGTCAGTAGCACTACCTGAAAACATTATCGCTTCTGCTCTGCCTCAGCTACTCACCACTACATTGTGCCAGCAATTTCTTTTCTTTCAGAACTGCTGGCTGAGATGTTTTTGCCCTTACTCTTTGCACTGTTTCACTGAAGAAGTGCAAAGTTAGCTTTAGTATTTTGAAACTTTGTCACTTTGACTGCAGTGGGTTTGGAAGCCAGAGCTTAGACAGCAGATCCAAGGGGGCTGTAACCTTCAACAGAAAAGACTAAAAAAAAAAGAAAGGAGCACCAGGAGTGCACCTTTTTAGCTATCCTGTTAACACCAGAAAAACATATACACTTGTGGTCTTTTCAGAGGTTTATTTTATATTCTGCTTTCTTGCATCTTACTAAAATAGGGATGAAGCTAGCCAACTAGAGATCTTCAAGCTCAGCTTACGCACAAACTATGTGTGTCTCATGGATGAACTGCACACTTCTATGCTGAGGCTTCTTATTTTTCTGGAATGCAGCTTGGTACATACAAAGTTAGAGATCATACCTCAGATACTCAAGATGAACTTCACAAAAAACTTGAAAGGAATCTACCTTTCTCTACTCTGAATCTACCTTTCTAATCACAACACACAGTACAAAGTCACCTGTGCCCAGGTAGATGTTGTTTTAGTCAGGAAACCTTTATGAGGCACATTCCCTCTTATTCAAGTTGCAGAAGTCAAATTCACACGGTTTTGTGGCCAAATGAAAACTTTAAAAAATATGTAGTGCTTTTTGTAGTTAACTACACAGAATTTTGTGTTTGCCAGTGTGACTTCTGATAACAGCCCTTAGTTCACATTGTACCACTGCCAGGGACTTAACTAAAGAGATCTGCAGTGCCATTCTCAGTAAGAAAGACTCTACTGTAGTCAGTGTCTTAATTAGTGTCACTCATCTTGGGTCTTCAGGTAACTGCTTCAGTTTTTCTTTACCGAGACTTCCTCCAAACACTACAAAGTCTGGGAAATTCAATGCCCTTTGTTATCTGCAAACAGTTTCTCTGAGTTACAGAGTTACAAAAAGTAAGATAGGTAAATAACCAGGTTCATCAAATACAACAAGGCTGGGCCTAGACAGTGCAAAGCATATTACTGCTACCAGTACTTGCATGGGACCAGAATGAAGGCTAAAGAGTCAAGATAGCTCTGCATAAGCCACCATTCATGCTCTTCTACCATTTCTTGGAGTAGAAATTTGGTGCATTGGCATTTCAGTGAAATGGGCCTACCTGGTTAGTTCAGATATTACCTGTGCAGGCTTAATTAACCCATAAGTGACATTTTGTCCTTAACTCAAACCCTGCACCTTAGTATGGCTTTATTATACCACCCAAAGACTGCACTGTACTGCTGCTTATCTCTCCTGACCATACTGTCACAAGACTTATATCCTATGATATTAACTGAAATTTTTTTGTTTGCCCATATCTGCTCATATTTCCTTAGGAAATAAGAATGTTCCCACTTCTTTACCAGGCTGTTTAAAACAGATGCACATGTGGCCCTGGGATACTACAAAGCACTGACCTAGTATAAAAGTGATCCTTCACTACCAAAGTTTTTAATTATTTATATGAAGAATCACTGTTTTGGTTCTCTAAATTCAGTAAGAGACCTATTATTTTGAGTGTAAATTTAGTTTGCTCCTTCTTAATCATCAATTTAACAAACAGCAGCCAGGTTTTTGTTAAAGAAATAGCACCTCAGATTTTGAAGAAAAAGAACCAAAGTTTATCCAGTACACTACTGACATTAAAACTGAAGAATTTTATTCATTAGCATGAAGCAGCATGTCACTAGGAATAAGTTCTCCCTTATTCTAAATTTAGGCATTTCAGACAATTTTTCTGACCTTCTCCAATTTGTTTACAAGAAGTTTCAGACAACCTTGGGTGAGAATAAGGCAGAAATGAATCACCAATTCATATCATCAATAAATTGTTCCCAAACAGGTCTGAAAGACCAGAATAAGTGTTCTGCAGCAGGTTTGCAAAACCACAGTAAACCAATACCCCTTTATTTACATAACTAAGGGATGACTTACTTGATTCACACAGAAATCTGAGAATGCTAGACACATGGGTTGGGCTACATGAGTACTAGAGGTCCACTCAAATTAAGTCTGACTCGCACAGTATAAGTACTGTTGTGCCTTTTTTTGACAAGTTACATCACTGCAAAATAAGAATGAATATTCAATCAACCCACACTAACAAAAAAAAACCCTCAAAACAAACCATGTTTGAACCCTTCTTTCATTGTAGCAGAACAATCAATGCCACCTCCTTGGTACAAACCTGTCACTGACTTATGACCCTATGCATTATTGAACTTCAGAGTAGGACATATTAGACTGCTTCATACCACCAGTCCAGACTCTTGCCTGACACTATTGACAAGTGGCAAGACACTCTTCCTGTCAAAGACACCAAAATGCAAAAGCAAGACTGAAAGGCCTTCACTTGATTATGATTCTGCAGATCTGTTTAAAAACAGAAATAAATCTTTCAGAAACACAGAAACTAAAATATGCAATCTCTATCACAGGTATTTGTGGAGGATGGGGGTTTTTTTCCATTACTATAGTTTTACACCACTGACTTTATAATTTTTTAAAAAGAAGTCAGAGTAAAAGAACACTGACTTTTGAGTTCCCTACATACAGGTTCAGAAGAAGGTGACAAAGAGGGTGACCAGTTATCTCCATTGTTGTCAGATAAAGCTAATGATAGAAAACCAGCAGCCAAAACATTGTCACTGACCTGGAAAAAAGACATCAACCTTTACCCTTGAAAAGGTGATTCTAGAGCTGAAGCTACAGGAGACCTTGTAAAGAAATTTAGAGATTTTCTGTAACTGATTAAAACAGGTAATTTAAGCAGTACTGCTGCTCTCAGTGCACCTACGGAAATGCAGACCTTGTGGGGAAAAAAGCCACACACAGACAGTAAGCTGATTCCAATAAAATGGAAAAACACTTCATAACTTTTTTACTGACATGTCTTCTGTGTGAGAACGTACCTTCCCCAAAATCTGGGTCAGCAGATGTTTTAGGTAGTGAAGAATTACATTTCTTCCCCCAATTAATTAACAGTGCTTTGTATAAAAGAAAGAAGCTATACTTGAAGATATATTTCTTCCCTATTAAATAAAAAGCATTAAATAAAATTCAAACACATTCAAACGCATCTAGAGATTTTATTTTACCCAATACGTTCTGAAATTTCTGTTAATCCATGGTCAATTATAAATGGCAAATTGAAACACAGTCAAAGTAAAAGCAACTGCAAGTTCCCACAAATTTCCAAGTGGCAGAATTTGTTCTTACCTGTAATTGTAACCTTGACAAGGTTCTAGTTCAGTGCTGTAAGAATCAGTTTACATTCCTGCTGCCAAGAAGCACATAACAGAATGACTTGCAAAACCTTGAGATAACAGTACAGGACACAACATCTGCTTTATTTTGATATTTCCTAGAAAGAAACAAAGGAAGTAGTTAGCTACTCCAGATGGTGTATAACAGATTTGTACATTAATTTTTTCATGAATATAACTTTTTCCTAAATAGAAGTGCTTAAACTAAAGCTACACCTGGATGTCAGAAGACCTTTCAGTACACTCGCTAAACATCACATTCAAGATTCATGATAACAAAATATCAAATTAAATTTTTCCCTATTTCCTTCACCAACCCTGACTAGCACTTAAAAAGTCTTCAGCCAATTACCTGCCATTCAAGTCCCTAAATTCAGTTAACAGAAGGAATAGCTTTTGCATGCCTCCTAGCATCACTCCACTATTTCTTAATTTTATTCACCTACTCAAATGACAGAGTACAGTCCTTGAGTACTTGTTTAGATTTAAACCCATCAGGTGTAGCATATGTAATTTCGAAGCTTTTTAATCTGCCCGGTTAGATGTAAAAATGCACAAGAGTTTAAACCAAAAGCAATAAGCTTCAGTTGCAAATGTATTTCAGTCTTCTGAAAGAAGAATCATTATATTTCTTTAAAAACAGTTTCTATAAAATTAACCATAAATTCAGCTTAAAATGTAAAAGTAGAAAATAACTAACAATTCAGATGTGTGGATCTACAAAAGCATCTATCCATTGTTTCGAATAGGATGCCCAAACTCCTTCATGGATCAGGAACTACATATTTAATCTTATAAACCTCTGCATCTCACAAAAGTTACCATGACAGTACACTGGTAAAAGGAACTACTGCAGGCAGAATTCTGCATAACAGCCAGCTTTGGCTGGGGTACGAGGGAAATACAAGCCTTATTGTGACACTGAAGATTTTAAACTGATGACAGCACTCTGACGAGCTGAATGAGTGATAAAGGGGACCTACTGCAGGTCTTGACTTTAAGCCCACTGATCAAAGAATGGAGCTATGACATTTCATTATGGCTTGTCTCTTCCAAACGCTAAATAGTGCTTTTCAACTACCAAAAAGTGTCATAAGCACAAAATCCCTCAAAAGGACTACTTTGCTACGTTTGAAGAACTGTAAGGGTTCAGTAAGTTTTATGCTCGTAACTTTCACACTGCTGAAAGCTCTGTTTTTTCACCAACATTCTCTCTTCTTAGGGACTACAAGCAGGATGGATGGTTCAAGGAACCAAACTAATCCAGAAAAAAATCAATTCTTTTCTGCCACCTGACGTCTCCAAACCAGCTTAGGAAATGCAGGATCAGACAAATGCCAATGACAGAAATGCAGAACCAGGACCTACTGCCAATTCAGATTTGTTCAGAGTATTGTGAAACTACACCTTAAGCAGCATCCACTAAATCATTAATGAACTCTGAAAAAGTTGTAAAAAAATCTACTAAATCATTGTATTGGACCACACAGCAAAAGCCCTCCCCAAGAAGTTAAAAAGTTTCAGGAAAAAAGCTGTTTCCACATCCAAGAACTTTGGAGGAGAAAACCAAAACATACAGAGCACAGACTCACAAAGTTGCACAAAAACAGCCTAACTCCTTCCTGCTAAATACAGGTTGTTCTAGGGCACTGGCACAAAAGGTGTGACCAGAAGGCAGCTCCCTCCATGCACTGCCTCCCACCTTCAGAAGATCCCCCCAACTCGGAGGGTACAGGATGCTTGCACGATGAAGCGCTCAGGAGCCTCAGTGCTTCTGATGTTACTCCAGCAGCCTTTAGAAGTAGCCTTTAGAAGAGAAGAACTCACAAAAGCAGCCCAGAAGATAACCATTATGCTTTTCAGAAGCAAGAGACTTAACCTCTCCCAAATGCTACTCTACAGAGGATGTGAGAGAGGGATGACTTTTGGCCAGGAGACAGGTTGCTTACAGTAGGGCAGATTCAAAAACAGGTATTTTGGGCTAAGAGCAGATTTCTCCAGAATATGCTTCCATTTATATAAATTCTATCTATACATATAGTTATACACAAGTGAGAAATACAGTATTCAGTGTCCCAAAACACAGAAGCACTTTAAGATACATACTCCACCCCTGAACACAGCACAAAGAGGGGACACTACTTCTACTTAATTATGCACAGTAGTGACTCTTATCTCTCCAAATAAGCTCCACACCTTTTTCCTTCACATGACACTTTGATTCATGATACAGCTTTGGGATAACAGCCTATTATATCCAGCCCCTAATAATTTTTGTGCAGAACACACTCACATGCACAAATGCAAATGTCTTGTCCAGATTGTTCATCATAAACCACACCACAAGAATAAAGCTGAATGTTTCTTATTAAAGGCTTAACAAAACTACAAGATGTATTAAGCATTTTATTTGGGCTACTTAAATCTTTGGAGTAAGTAAACATAATTACAACAAAAATATTTAGGACTAAATCAGTTCAGTAAACTTTTTTGCTACTAAGATACCTGCAAGCTACAGTAGAATAGTCTTTTTTGAGCAAAACTTAAATATTCCTTGCCTAACAAAGAATTTGAATTTCATCACATTTACAGTATTTTCTTCAGCAGGTAAACACCATACAGCTAAAGCCAAACTTAAGTAATTCATTGCTAAAGAACTAAATCCAATATTCCAAAATAAGCACATGAAAAAGAGAAAAAATCCAAAGAGATTTGAAAAAGTCTACCATATTATTTTATAAAAGGATAGGCATCAAATGCTGGTCTTCCTGATGATTAAATATGCACTTAATAATCTTGGTAGCAAAGCATTAAGGATCCTCAAGCTGAATCCTAATGTTTAAAGAAACAAACCCCACTACAACACCCAGTCCTTTACAAGTTTCCAGACTCTGGTCAGCAGAGCACCAGAAAAACACTGGGTTTATTTTGCCTCACAACCAGCTACTGACCTTTCACGGGCAACCAAATCACTGCTGCTTTAAAACAAGTAAACAAACAAAGCACCTCACTGACTGAACATGAGCAGAAAGAGCTATGACCTAATGTGCCATGATTGCCCTTATGACAGCACAATACCACCACCACCGATATCATCCTCCAGAACTGCGAACTCTCTGTGTCTGTGTGGGTCACACAGACACAAAGATTTTGCAGAAGTAAAAGAGAGCAGGAGGGAGAAGGAAAAGAGCACTAGTGTGTGCCACAGGTTCGTTAGTAAACTGCAACTTCCCAACTACACATACAGTAAAGGTAAGAGAACATCCCCCTCCTAAGAGAGGCACTCATTAGGCTACCTGATTTTTCTGGGAAGGCAAGAGCACAGACCAAGGGAACGCACTAGTGCTCCAAGTTCATGCAGTAATTCTTCCTATATATATGACAAAACCCAAACTAAAACCAGGAGTTAATTTCTACTTAATTACTTGAGAAAAGGTACAACTTCCACCCTACAGAGAGAGTTGTTCATCCTTTGTAATAAAAGGGTGATTAATTCTCTCTATATATGCTAAGTGGTTCTTGGTTCTATACAAAAACATTGTTAATCAATAAAGATTGGACAAAGTCTTGATTTGTGTTTTTGTGGGTATGAGGGTTTTTGTTGGTTCCCCCCCCCTTTTCAACATGGAAGCTGCACGAAAATATTCATATTAAACAGTTAAAGGAAGCAGAATTAACTGAAGTTCAAAACTAAAAACTCTATGACCTTTTTGAAGCAGTTAATACAATATTATGATTTTGTAAAAAGTGCAACAGTATCTTGCCATGGTGTTTTAGAAGTAACACCCAGGACTTCTTAAAAAGCTAAATGTCTTGAAACATTTACTTGGGATTCCAGTCAAAGTTTAGTTCAGAAGGTTGAAGTTTGTAGTTCAAACTTCTACTGCCAGTTAGTCATTTGAACTATTAAATGCTGAATTTCCAACAGGAAGCCACTATTATACCAGTATTTTACACTCACCTAAACGCTTGATAATACCCTGGGCTTAGCATTCTAATTAGGTCCATACTTTTAAAGATCACATCAGAAATGGTGGACTTTTTGATACATATTACAAAAGCTATTCTGACCTTTCTTCCTGCAGACCCGTCTTTAAAATGTATTTGTAAGGCACCTTCTTAATTCTTAAATTCTCTGTGACTCACTTTTAGGTAAGCTTTAGCTCAGTAAATTCGCATTACAGCTGTGCGGATGTCCTGGCAGCAGCAGCAGCTTAAGTGGTATTTGCTCCCAGCAGCTCATTCCCATTTCCATGTGTGTGGCTGAGCAGACGTACAGACAGTTACGCCGGTACAACTGAACGCCTGAAGCACAGACTGCTCATCCAGCTGATGAGTAAATCAAACTTAGTTGAATTATACAAGCAGAAGATGAAGGAATACCAAAAGCCAGCCTTACTGGAATTCAGAATGCACGTATGCAATCTGTATTTTGCCTACTGGGAGATCACTGGCAAGCACTTACTCCTCTGTTCTCCTGTAACAGATCAGAGCTATGCTTAGCGTAACTCAAGCAGAGAAATGTGGAATCATCTCTCCATCAGTTATGCTGGACAGATTTTCAAACAGCCAGCTTTAGAAAGAGATGAGGCTGAAGAGAGAGGCCATCTAACATGCTTCAGTAAAAACATCCGAGTACAGAACACTTTCATTTTCAGTGATCTGATCTTTAGCTGAACTAAAGAGAAGGAATTATTTTCAAGAGTTAAAATGTATTCCATTTATATGTTAGGTGTTTTTTTTTTAAAGAAACACAATTAAAACAAAAAGGATTGTAAGCAGAGGACTTTGAACAAACATGTTTATTGGGGCTGCTAGGACTTTCAAGGGAAAAGCTTACAAAAGTTTCTAACCAGCTTTTATCTTATTGTACATAACAGTTGCAGTGTAAGTAAAGTTCTAGATAAACATTATGCTTTCCACAGCAATCCTGGAATTGCAGATTGAGGAAGATCCAGTTGTATTCTGTATGGGTTTGTATTTTTTCTTTAAGCAAAGGGCAGAGCTGCAAACCTTCATCTTCCTACAATAGGCATTGAAAATTCCAGCTCAAATACAGAGTGATATGCAAGGGCAACCTAAGATGTTCACTGTCACTGCAGTGCCTATCGTTTGAGCACATTCCTACAGTGTTTCCCCATGATCAAAATTTATTATCACAGTACTAGCTAGAAAATCTAGGTAGCAATAGCTACTTAGTCAGTTTGAAACCATCTGTCCGTTTGCTGTCTTTATTAACATTTGGCCTTCAAATGACGTTTTTAAAAAAATACAGTCACCACAGGTGGATTACTTAGACTTTGTAAATGTTCACCTGCATAAAGCCAGCAGAAATCTCAGACTGAGCACTGATTAAATGTTCTGAGAAAGAACCCACCACACCTGTCACCTGATCACATTACAAGGCACATCTCTTCTGAAGTCCTCTGGGCCAAAACAGCATGTCCCTAAATCACATCTCACTTCAGTCTCATCCACTCTACCTACTATAGCAGTACTAAAGGGCATCCAGAGTCTGTCACTCCTTTCCCCAAAGAGCAAAGTGTTACCAAACTATGGTATTAATCAAATTCAGAAGTAATCTTGGAAATAAAAACTTTCTCTGTTGATTATGCAGAAGAAAAGGCTTAGCCTTTTCTAGTTAAGCCTTTCAAAGAAAGGCTTTAGTGTAAAATCTTTAAACACTCCTACTGAATCCATTATCAGAAAAAAAAAAGAAAATATTAAAAAATCCTACAGGATCTGTTGTCAGGAAAATCAGAGAAACCACCATATTTCAGATCAGCTAATTCAGTAGCAATTATGTGCATTTGGACATAAACAAACTTCATTGTTACAAACTTCATTACACATAGGTAAGAAACCTGACATAATTGTATACGTTGATTGCTAAGACAGCAAAGGGGACAGCTACAAAAATTTAAGGTGCTTTAGCTGTAGGATACAGTCAAATTCTGACAGTTTTCAAAAGTTTAATATTGTTGTGTCTCATATGAAATGGTCACAAAAGGGAGGAACATATTATCTGCAGATGCTTATCTTACTAATTCTTCTCTGAACAGTACTCAGTGATTTTTAAGCCAGCTAAGAGCCAGAGTCCCAAAAATTATTTTTTATCTGGGTACGGAACCTCACCCTAGTTCCTAGTGGCCAGCAATGCATTTAGAACAAGTCAACTTTTGAATCGAGTCTCGCTACTATCACTAAAGCCAAAGGAATTCTTTATCCTTAATACCCCAATCATATTTCTGCTATTCCTGAGAGACAAAAAAACTTAAACCTGGTTTATATGTGTCTTTCTGTACAGATCCTGTATTTAGAACAAATATCCCACAAACGATTCTGAAAGGCACAACAGCATCCCATTTTGTCTATTAGAGGAATTAAACCACTACAATATATGCATGCCAACTCATCACTTCTTTTCCCTGTCTTACACATAAACACACACTTCCCTAAGTGGGACCCCAAGTATATCCAAAATTTAGAAGGCACTTAAACTCCACAAAGTAGGGTGAAAAATAAGCAAAAACATAAAAATTACAGTAAAAATTCAGTTAGCATCAGGTACAGAAAATTCAGCAGCAATTCCCTTATGTTGATATGTTTGACAATGACAGAAATCAAGTTATATCAAATGTATAAAGGAGAGCAAGAGTGATTTTTTATTTCTTTATATATGATACTAATGATCAGAGGAAGGACTTTCCCTCTCTCCAAGAAGGTTCTTTCCTCATCTTGTAAGAGCAAGTCTTGAGGTACAAATGCACTAAAACTGAGCCATCACAGCGTTCAAAAAAAAAGTCTTGGCCACTGCTGATGTGCAAACAGTTAGAGAAGGCATAAATTCTCTGCCATGCTACTTAGCCACTTAGATCTATTTTTGTGGCTTTTTTTAGCCATGTTACCACTTGCTAAATTTATATACAACAGGAGTTAAACTAAACGTAAAGGAGGTTGTTCAACACCACAATAAAATCACCGTCACGTTCAAATTGGTTACATAAGAACACCAGTAGTACGAGCTGCCAAATATTAACACTTATGATGCTACAGGCATTTTAATGTTTAGTGCAAAGCACACAACTTGGAAAGAGAGAATTCAAGCATCTGTTATGTCAACTCACAGCCCACACACACACAATCTTCCAAAAGAACTAACTTAAATAATACAGGAACTGAAGGCTCCAAATAGGAATTGTTAAAATACATAGCTATTTTTATACCTCAACTACAGTTTTAGAACATTTTTTTTCCTTTGCTTCCTCCACATTAAGACGATTTTCCTAATTACTAGTAAAGTTACTTCAGTAACAGCACTGTATTAGTATTAAGAGAATTAGCACTTATAAATGTAAAGGCAATTAAAAATTTTTAAGAGGATCCATCTGTTTAGAAAGTCACTCCCTTATTACTAACACAGATTTATCACCTTCCTGAGTCAAATCAGTTCAACTAGGCTGATTCATGTCAAATAAGACATATCTCAAAGCATTTTTAAGACAGTTATAAACAAATGCTGAAGAGAATTCTGATCCTACATGATATGTAATTAAATACTCCCATATGATAACAGAATCAATACACCTGTAATCATCACGATATTCAATCCACAGTACCGTATAGAAAGTTAGGTTTCGGATCACAGATGACTTCTCAGACTACTTCAGAAAACACACTACTCCCCCCCTGCTCTTTCATAGCATGCTCTACTTTTCCATCAGGCTAGAGAAACTTTTTAAGAAAAAGCCTGAAGTCTAATCAAAAAAATTACTATCTCTAAGAACTGCAGAACGAAGCAAATTTCCATTACCTTTTTTTTCTGGCAGCAGGCTCCAGTATCGTTGCCTGGACACACGGAATCTTTTTCAGGTGTCTGCATTGAGGCTATCTGAACTGCTTCACTTGTCATCTAAACAGAGGAGTACTTGGCAAGAAGCAGCCATTTGGCAACTTTCAAGCTTAAATACTCAAAGTTTTGTCCAATTCATACTGCAACTTCAGTTCCACAATAAATCATTTGGATTCACTTTTAATCAATACAGTTTGAACTCTCAATTTGCAATATATATTTCAATGCTGAACTTTCAGGTATCTCTATTGAGTAAAAACTGTATTAGTTTTGCCACTATGCAAGTATCACAATACGTGTCGAACTACACCTGTAAAAATTCAAAGGGCAATTTTGTCAATAAGAATGTTAAAACTAACATGCAAGAAGACCATGCCGATTTTCAAGAAATCACTATTAGGGAGGGTGCTTAAGGACTTCACAGGCAGTCAATGCAGTAACGATAAGTCTACATAGACTTGACAGCAAAAAGGATTCCAGGAAAGCAAGCATGTTAATAATTCAACATTCACTTTATGCGACTCATCATTTCAGACATCAGCTGCAGGCAAATCTGGATAATACAGATTAAGACACCATCTCCAGCTCCACCAAAGGTTATTGCTGCTCCTATACACTGTTGGCTGCAAGACATGCCCTTGCTGGACTGGATGGTGATGGGAACATCTCAGCACAAAGACGCATTAAAAAACCACATTAAGTGTAGCAAGGGGGCACACACCCTACTCTGTCATCTCATTTACAGAGACAACGTGTCAAGACATTTTAAAATAATTTCTATATTCCAAAACTCACATCTCAGTCTTACCACTTTACTACACATAAAGCTTATCCTGCACATATTCTATACTAGTTTAACAAACTATCTGGATTAAACTAGGTATCCATTAAATAATCATGGCACACAAAGGAATACTCTGAAGTATTCAGGCTTTTGCAGAGCAACAACTGAAAGAATCAGATGAATTTAGCAGTTTAAAAAGAAAAGTAAGACATTTAGCTTGGGGATTACACAAATAGTTCAGTAAAACCTGCTACATAAAAAACAAAACCACAGTCAAAAAAAATTAGAAATAGGTACATGAATAGAAGACTGCTGATCCAAGCCTTCAAATAGGTGCTGAATGCAGCACAATGAGTGCCAATTTCAGCAGGTTTCCACTGCCCCAAAAACTGCTAGCATTAGGCTGCCTATATTAAGTGCTACTTTACATTAGTCCCCAAAATATCTCTTAGGTCCTTCTGAGTGACTACACGTGAATGTCTCCAACACCCCTTCTATGACCAGATATCAGGGCCTTGTATTCCCTTTCTTACACAAGTGCTATCTCTGCAAGGGACATCTATTGCCTCTCCGTTCCTCACAGACTGATTCGGGTTGGAAAGAGGCTTAAAGACCATCTAGTTCCAACCCACCTGCCATTGGCAGTGACGCCTTTTACTAGACCAGGCTGCTCAAAGCCCCATCCAACCTCGTCTGGAACACTGCCAGGGAGAGGGCAGCCACAATTTTTCTTCCTACTATCTAATCTAAACCCATGCTCTTACAGTTTAAAGCAATTACCCCTTGTCCTATCACAACACACCCTGGTCAAAAGTCCCTCTCCAGCTTTGTTGCAGCCCCCTTTAGGTACTGGAAGGCTGCTACAAGGTCTCCCCGGAGCCTTCTCTTCCACAGGCTGAACAAACCTATCAGCCTGTCATTACACAAGAGGTGCTCCAGTCCTCTGATCATCTTCACAGCCCCATATATACATCCTCCACTTTTCCCTGGGAGCGGTATGGGAATGACACAACAAACATTAATAACATTTTGCCAAACTGTGCATGTAAGATGAAGGCAATGGCATCACTGCTGAATGATGTTAATGGCTCCTACCACTTGATCAGTGCTCTAACTTGCAGACAGGTGCCACCTGTGCATGTGCTTGAAAGGCTTCATTGAAAGAAACCCATCTACCATTCCCTCCAAAATGCAGCAAGCCTGCTCTCTGACTCCCAATTATTTCCCAATGTTTTGAAAGTGACCAAAGTATTGCTCCAGTGTATTCACTGCATTCATTCTCTGCATTCACAGAGAATTATAATAAGCTCAGCACAGGACCAAAAAGTAAACAAAAAAGTTACTAAGACACTACCAGTTTAATAAGACATTCCAAATTGTATCATGCAACTTTAGTATAGTAGTTTTAGAATTAGAAACAGCTATGCTACCCAAAAGACAGCTCTGCATAGTAAACACTAGCTACAAGTAGCAACCTCTTTGACCATTTTAGTTAAAGAACACAGCCACTGCCAGCTTGTATGCCTCTGATCATTAATGCGTTTCAACAAAGTATTTAGTACTTAGCAAAGAGTCCGTAATCGTCTGCAGGAATAGTATAATGTGCAAGAAGCCAAGAACTCAGAGAGAGTCCCATTTCACAAGTCTCACTATTCATGCTTTTTGTCATCTGATCACAGACAATTCTGAAAGTCTTACCTTGAATGTAGTACAAAAGCAAAACTTCTTTCAGATCTTTGTCTTTCTGATAGAGATTCACTTTAGAGACTCTTCCGTGTATATTTTAGGGGTGATAAGGCAGAAGAGCCTGTGAGTCTGCAAGCAGTAAGATGGAAGAATTGACAAATTTCTCTCCTAGTTCAACACAATTTTCAATAAAATCTCTAACTCAATAGCAACTGCTAAACTGAAACTAATAAACTCCATGAACCACTGGAAGAGGCCAAGTTAGACAAGAAGTTCCTATTTGCCTATGGTAATGCAGCAAAACATCATGTGAATGCTTTTTACTTGTTAGAGATGAAAGTATGAAGCGATTTAAGATGTCAACAATTCAGTGGCCACTACTTGCCAAAAAACTCCCACTGTCAATACATACCCCCTTCACAGATATCATGTAACCAAATCCACTTCCAAACCAGTAATAGGTAAGCCACGGGGCAGAGAGCCTGCATACAATTACGCGTATGCATGTCTAAGCGCAGAGATAACAGAAAAATCTGATATACTAATGCAGTAGTTCACAAGAATATATCCAGACCCTGGATGCAAACAAAAAGAAAGACTAAAAGCTGAGATAGCAACTTATTCAAAAGCACAGAAACCATCACAAAAAAGCCTGTTACTGGCCACTACAGATTTCTTTAAAAGCACAAGCAGAAACACACAAGTATTCCCTAAGCTCTCTTGGGTACCAAAAAAACTAATGAAGTTGCATTTTTCACAAAACCATGAAAAGGGCTATCACACTTAAACCCATCCAGTATGTAATTTCTGTAGCAAGTATCTAAATAAAGCCTTGTCCACTTTGGAGATATTTATATGTAGCACCTAAGATAACAGTTTTTTTTCACAGGCCTGGACAAAGAGGGAAGAGAGCCAATATTGGAGAAACAGGGATTTAGTTCCACTATTCAGCATCTTGCTTCTTGAACCTCTCTCCCCAGTAAATTCAAATGCTCTACGAATTGCTTTGTTTTACCACAAGGTTCAGATTAACAAAGGCAAGACATGTTGTTAACTATTATATAGTTATAACTATAATACATTTTTGACATTGAAAAGGAGTATTTTTCCTTTCTTTCTTTGATTAAATGAATTTATTCAATGGATGTATCTTGCTTATTCCATGCTTACTCTATAGGCAGATTCCAACTAACTAGTGTTTAATACCAAAAACAGTCAACAGGAGTAAGTGATTACAGTAAAGCTATTTTACTCAGGAGCACTAAAAATAAACACCATTCACAGAAGGAATGAAATTTCCAAATAAAACAGAAAGTACTGGTTAGTTTTGCTACTTAAGTCCCATTCATGGGTGGTGATTCTTCATAGAATGATTCAGAGTGGAGGGGACCTAGGAAGTCATCCAGCTTCATTTCCTCCTCAAAGCTCAGTCAGCACTGACCTCAGTCTCAGGTGCTTAGGGCTTTATCTATTCAGGTCTTGAAAACCTGTAAGCCTCTGTAGAGGTTATCACTTGAAATCTCTTAATCCTCTTTACAGTAAAAATTTTTCAACATATATCCCCCAATTTCAATTTATGGCTACTGTCTCTTGTTTTCCCACTGTGTACTTCAGTAAAGAGGCTGGCTCCATCTCCCTGGTATTCATCCTTGCCTATACCAGGATGGTTGCTACTACATCCCTCCTAAGCATCTCTTCTTCAGGGTAAACAGCCACAAAAGTCTCTCAGCATCCCCTCACAGGTCACATACTCCAGCTCCCTGATCGCATTGGTGGACTTGCTCTAAGTTTATCACTGTTGCTCTTCTTGAGGCTAGGGAGCACAGGAGCAAAACTGGCGACCATGCTGCAGATGCAGTCTGGGACCGCATGAAACAAGTGCCAACTAAAAGGAACTAAAGCTGTTTTCATGACTAGCAGGGTGAACTGCTGACTTGTACTTAACCTGCTGTTCATCTGTACCAGGTCCTTCTCAGTTAAGCTGCAACCCAACCACTCTGCAGCACAGTTACCTGTCCTGGAAGCAGGCCTTGGCATGAGCCCTTGATGAACAGTTTAAGACTCTGGCCCTTCCTCCAGCCTGAGTACTTCGGAACAGCCGCCCTGCCTTTGAGCCATCCACTTCTGTGTCTACCACAAACTGATGAAGGTGCATTCCATCTCTCTCTCTCTGGGCCACCAATGAAGACATTAAATAAAAAAAATAAGAGCAGGTCACAGCAGACCCTCAAGAAGCTCTAGTTTCACTGCTGTCCAGGCAGAGTATGAACCATGAGGCACCCTCTAAAATGACTCTTCAACCAGTTTTCACTTGTCCAGTCATTGTCCCATTCAGACTGGAAATAGGAGTATGTTGTGGGACACTAAAAAGCCTTGCTAATGTCAAAGTAAAAAAAAAAAAACCATATCAAACTGTTCTACCTTCAGTTGAAGGCCTAGCCATTTGACAGAAGGCAGTCAGGCTGGTCAAGCACGACTGAGCCTTAGTAAAGTCAGATAGACTGTCCCAGTCACCTTCTTTTTTAAGGGCTTAAAAATGCTGTATTACAGGTTGATGTAAACTACTTATTGATAAGGCTATCCAAATACAGCAGTATTTAATTATCAAGTGTAACAGAAGGTTTTATTATATAACATAGCAAGGATGCCTGAAACAGTGAGCAGGAACCAGCTCTACGCTTCAACAATTTGCAGAATTCAAATGTTTCAAAGCCTAAATACAAGAACTTGTGCATAAATAAAAGCAGGTCTCAACACGTGAAACACAGCCATAAAGCAAGTGAGTTTCTGGATAATTTTGAAGGTATCTGGCAACTACACAGTAACAGCAGAGGTATAAAAGGGAAAACTCGGTCTTTGTAACTCTACCTAAAACTTATTACAGAAACAGGTGGCTGAGAAAGGGAACCGAAAGAAGTGAAAAATAACAGCAACTGACCAAGAAAACTCAAATATATATTTCACTATGGACATTATAAAGAATTTCTGGAATTCAGATTGCTTCCATCTTTTCCGATAGTCTGAGTTTCTCCCCAACTGTATTGCAAGAAAATGCATTTTACGGAGACCTCTGAAACTGAACAAATACAGAAACTCCTGGACACAGAATCAGTCAGTGCCTGACAAACAACTGCAAACTCTATTCTTTACTAGTGATGACATTACTCATGTTTCACCCAAAATAGTTCAGTCCCTTTGCAGATCATCAAAACTTCTACTTGAAATAGGCAGTGGATAAGATACTGTTGCTGCACATTAAGCAGTGAACACCACCACAGTGGATGAGCTTAGGCAGTTCTCTTACCCCTAAGCAAATTTGCAAACGTGACAAAAAGTACAGAAAAACAGCTTGACTTGCCCAGGACCTTTCTGGCAAACTCCTTACCATGACCTTCACTATGCAAAGTTTTGGTTTCTGTTGTATTCTTGTGCCTACAGATATTCTTGTCAGCAACTGCTGGTATTTAATTAAACCGGAATGACTACTGTGAAGGGAGTCATATAAACATCTGTAGCAGGCTATGCATTTGGGGAAAATCCAAAAGAGGAGCTGGACCTTTTTAATTTAGTTATAATAGATGTTTTGATGTCAACATTTAATTACATGCCCTTTTTTCTTTAGGATTGCTTTAGAATTTTCTCTAGGATCACTTTCCCAGTGATGTGACTTCTCTATGGTCTTCTCTTCATCAGCAGTAACATTCCAAGTAAATACAGTACTTCCATTTACAAGATAGGTCACCAGGTATTCAAGAACCAACATCAGTAACTACACAAGAACCTCCTTTGAAACATCTCAAGGTGCAATCTTACAATAAGTTAGGATAAGCTAAACTGATAACTGCTGTAAGCCCACCTCCTGCCACGTGTATTTCCTACTCCAATTTTTGTATCATCTCATATCCTCATACAGCAAGGTGATTCAAGAAGCTAAACTAAAAGAAAATTAATACACACTCAGCATATGCACATGACCTAACTTTCACCACAAGACGAGACACAACTGAGTATCAGCATGAGAAAGAAGAGGATCCTGCACGTGGTCAGAAGCAGAAAAATTTCAGAAATACAGCAGCCCCAACATACTCAGGTAATCATACAAGAACCTCTTCCTTAATGAAAGTCAGGATTATGAGTGAATTCCAGAAGCAAATGCCTGAGTGCATGCAGAGGCCTAAGAAAAAAATCTCTTTTCTGTACTGTATCAACATTGAAAAGTGGTGAAAAACCAAACTATTCTAAGGACCTTTAACTAAACAAAGGGATGCCAGATGCTCACCAACTAGGCAGCATGTAGCAGAAATCTCTTTGCTTAGAGAGAACAAACTCCTCATAATGAGAGAAAAAAACAAAGCCATATTACGTACAGTGATTCAGCTTCCAAGAAGATGCTATATCCATTGTTTTTAAACAGCTGCAAAGAAGTAGTATTAGATGTGTCTAGTCCCCAGCACTCTCACTGAAGTAACATAAGAGTTAATGACTAGAAAGCAACACAGAAAAAAATCAGAATTAAAAACTCATCTTCAACTGAATTACATGCTAGCTACTTGAACTGTCCTTTCTCCAGGATTTTGAAGGCACTACCTTTGCTGATTGAACCAAATAGGTCTTATAATTTAGAAATCAATCTGGATAGCATCAGCTCACTCTAAGTCTGCTTTCCTTGTCAAAAATGCCAGTTTAGTCCAAGTACATACTTTCAGTCACCCAAAGACCTTAGAAGAATCTTTGCTTCCTCAGCAACAGTGAGGCAAAGTCTACCAATTCCATAACACCTTACATCCAAAATATGATTAGATGCACTAAGTTTTCCACTATCTGCAGGACTTCTTACACAATCTGGAAAGAAAAAAAACAGCAACTTGCACAGTTCAGGTAAAAGCACGATAGACTGAATCTTCTCTCATTCCCTCTCAGCCCTTATCAAAAGGAAATATAAAATGAGAAAGAGCTCAAAGAAATCACACATAAACAAAAAGGACAGAGAATGAAGACTAATACCAAGAAGCTCCTTCCCATCTCACCCAGCAATGTCAGTGGTCAACTTACACTTGTTGGATTTTACCCATGCTCTGAAAGGCAAACAGTTCCAGGAGGTAGTGGCAGGCAGCAGCACTTGGTAATAAAAGGCTGTGTATCTGCTGATAAAAATCTTTCACATGACGAACAGACAAACCAACAGAAAACAGAACCCCGTGATGAGAATAAGAAAGAATATCCCTCGATGAATAGTGTGCTCCGCCTACTCAAGTATTAGCTGAAGTTATTAATGAATTTATTACATAAGTTCTTTAGAAAGCATTGTAGTTTTCTTCCTTACTAAGAACACTACCTTTCATGTCCTCTCCTGCCTTATTTCAGTTTCTCTCTTGCAGTAACAGTAGCAGACTTTGACCCAAGGAAAGGACAGGATAAACACTAACTGGGAAGTGTTCTGAAATCAGAACAAAATGAACTGTACAGAAAAAAGTTTGCTCACAGGTAGTCCTGGTTCACCACTTCTTTTTGCACTGGCGGTAGCTTAAGATGACTACTAACAAGAAGAGAAATAGCAGAAAAGGATGATGAAATCATTCCAGTCCAGTGTTCTAGGATCATTACTTTACTTCAGAAAGGTTTCAAGCACAAATTGGACAATTCGCGACAGATCTGTGCTGTCATGCCTGCTTTATATGCAAGAGCTTCCGTTTTAATCAGTGCTTCAATAAACAAACAAACAAGATCTAGGGAGGAAGGGACAAAATGGAGAGACATATCAACAAGTTTTCCACATTAGCTTCATATTCCTTGTGGAACTGACAACATAACCAGGTTTCAAGCCTGGACCAACCTAGAGAAACCTTTCCAAAAAATTAGTTACTTCAGTTACGGCATTGCTACTCCAAGTTTTTGTTTATACAAAACACATCTGAATCTGCTAAGTCTGAACAAAACAAAACAGTGAAAATAAATCACTTCCAGTAGCAACTCACTAGTACTTTTCCTAGACGGGAACCCTATATTCCTTCTGTACAGATTCAAAAATATGTAAAATTTCAGATTGAAAATAGTATGGTCATTAAATACAACTGAGAATATATGGTGTTTTTCAAGGAAATTTTTTTCCAAATATGAATTAGTAAAGTACAATTGCAGAGTACCTTCCACAGTGACATTTTTTCTGTTAAATTCTGTTTCCTGCCATTGGCAACAGCAGTACACAAACTAATTTCAAGAATCCTGAACTATGCTAGAATTTTATTTCTTCCCCTCCGACTCCAGAAGTAAAGCAACACTTTCACTTCATGTTAAAAAAATTAGAAATTGCTTTGACTCTTTGTAACCTTATCCTCTTCCCTCCAAAAGTCAGATATGCTAAATCGACAGCATTCTCTTTTTATTTCAGATTAAAATAATACTGCAACAATAGTCAAAACCACAAAATAAGCTGTTTTGGTTAACAACAGCTACTATTTTGAGTTCATTAAATATTTTAGAGAATTTCTTCTCTGGCATAAAATTTTGTTTGGTGCATTGTAGTTAAGAAAGTGAGAAGTCACCCTATTCTATGTAATGTTACAAGCCAGACACTGATCTTCAACAGTTCTTAACCTCCATCATTTCCATACTCAAATAGCATAAGAAAACACATAGAAGTACAGACATGGTTCAGCATAAGACAAACCAAAGGCGAAACAGAAGTAAAGTAATTTTATTGTTTACTACGATATAAAAGT
Source organism: Cephalopterus ornatus (assembly GCA_013396775.1). Taxonomy (NCBI): domain Eukaryota; kingdom Metazoa; phylum Chordata; class Aves; order Passeriformes; family Cotingidae; genus Cephalopterus; species Cephalopterus ornatus. The sequence continues at coordinate 217,795 of VZRE01000762.1, forward strand.
AGGATACAAAACATCAGCATCATTATGGCAGAGTCCTAACAATCCTTTCCTTCCACATCACATGCAAACCTAATTATGATCTCCATTTTAAAACATGGGAAAAAGTTAAACTATTGCTTTTACCACTTATGAAAACACAAATGAGTTCTCCAGGCCTGCCTGCAAAGGACACTGAATAGCTATTTGACTCTAGCAAACACTAAGAAATATCTCTTTCCAATGTAATCATTCACAAAGTGTCTTTTCCTTGATCCCACAAATTACTTGTAAGAGACAGACACATTAAACTGCTTCCAGTTTCTTTACATTGCAAGAGATGCACAGAATCTAAAAGAAGCCTGGTTGGAAAACCTCAGAGAAAACAAACAATTGCTATTATTAATGCACTTTTTAAATTACTGAATGCTTATGAAATTGAGGTTATCTTTTGAACAGCAGTCTGAATTGTGGTGCACTTACGGAGTATTTACAGAACAGGTTTCACACTCTCCTCTTCCCCCAGCTCTACCTATTGTTTTCATAACAGTGTTCTCATCTTGTTTATGTATAAAACCTCCATTATTTGAAGTCTTATGCACAACCTTCTACTAAAAGTACTCCTTAGAGTAACATAATCAGACCCAACCTAGACTTTGCATGATTCTATCCACCAGCCTAAGCAATCAGCAAAGAAAAGAGCAGAAAAGACATCATCTCAGAGAAAAGGAAAAGTGAAACAAAAAAATCTCTTACTGTAATATGTCTCCGGGAAAAGTGATAAAGGCACAGAAAACATGACAAGCTAGTAAATGGATAAACATGCCATCTGAGGAGTCCATTGGATACATCTATAGGCAGTAGTCCTACAGTTACTGAATAACACTCACTGGGTGTAAATCCCACCTGTAATTAGACATTGTTAATAACCTCCTTAGGGGCGTCACTTCAGTTCTTACTGACAACACCCAAAGTGAGACATCCATGAGTCTTAACAGACTGTACTGTGCACTGGGACTCCATGGAGCTAGATGGAGCTGCTTTACCTTCTAAGATGAGGGAGTGAACACTACCTGGGGGAGTCAGTGGACTACCTCTGTTAGGCCTGGATTCAAGCTTTACAACAGCTGAAGTAAGGAAAGAACTTCACGTTTCTTTTGACTACGCACACTAAAAATAAGTAGCCTTTTCCTGAAAAGTCAGCTATAAACAATTTTTATCAAATGTCCCACAGAGAATCAAACTTAATCTCAGAGAATAGAAACCAGTGCCTGCAACTAGTACCATATCTGAAGTGAAGTCTTGTGCACAAGTTGGTATTCAGTGTACTTTTTGACCAGGATAAGGTTTTCCTGTCAGGAGCTAGAACAAATAGTACAGACACATATTTAATTACTATACTAAGGAAACAGAGAGCAGCAGCAGACAGGATACAGAAAAAAACTGAATAATATCTATGCTAGATTCACCTTTCATACCTTCAGAGAAGCTCTCTGAAGGCAATGCTTTGAGTATAGGCACTTTTCTGCTTCTTAAAACAGAAGCAAAAGGAACAATTTCTTTAGCTTTTTACATTGAAGACAGAACTTTCAAAACAGCCTGCAGTACCACACAGTTTCAGTACAGTACTTCTCATCTGAAAAGTTTCAAAGCACATTACAGTTTCAGCAGTTTTTCAAGGTCAAAAGGGCAATCACAAACACAAGTCCCCGCCCCCTCCAGCTGCTAATCCACCACCCTCAAAATCCAGCCTAGCAGTACTCCAGCACATACATTTTCAAAACCCTCATTCACTTCTCTCCTAGAATCACGATCCTAAACTACTGTATGTGATACTTTCCATACATTTGCAATATACAAAGATAACTTCACTCCTGTCTATATTTATTTGGAGGTGGTTTAATGAGCATGCTGGATACTCTCAAGAATTTTATCTATCCTATGAAGAAGAGATTTTTAGCATCCCTTAAGAAGGGATACTGTAAGGAACTCAATTTCCTATTTCTAGATATGTTACCCGAAATGTTGGGGGGGATACACTTTGAATTGTTCTGAAAGACATTTTGAAGAGTGATAATTACAAAAAAACCCAAACAAACATAACAACAAAAACCACAACCGTGAAACAAGAGATAGCATTTCCCCACAGTTTTACTGAAACTGGCCAGAACTCAGAAGTTAACACAAGGGTAAATATTTCGCAAATAATCAGGTCCTGTGAGTTTTGTGGAAATAAACAGTCAGGTCAAGGAGAGACATCCAAACTAGTGCCCCTTGAGGACAAGTGCAGTAGAAGCGCAAGCTATGTTACCAAAACCAACTTCCCATACAGGACAGCAGGACAGATAGTGTCCCACACACAAGAAAATACTTTCAGAGCTCACAATACAGCATACCCAGAAAAATCCAACCACAAGACACAAAGTCACAGGAAGTCAGGCCTCATAACCTGCTGCTCACACAGCTAGCTGAATTCTTGATTAACTGAAGTAAAACCATGAAAAAACTACTTTCTACAATTTATAGTAGTTTTAACACCAGTCATTTTCACACAAAATTTCAAAACTAGGGACAATAATCTGGGAACAGACATTCAGTTACCAGTGAAGATAAATAAGTCAGAGAGCAGCAAGTCAATTTCTGCAGTCCTGAAAACAGCATTTAGGAGGCAGCAGAGGGCAGAACCCACTCCCCTGCACAGCTCAACACTCTCTGCAATGCTCTAAGATCTAGAGACCAGGTGGGTACATCTATGCTGCCACTTCAGTTTGAATCAGTAGCATGCTTTTGGGGCAAATCTGTCACCCCACTTCCTGTACTTTGGTTCACATCTCACAGAAGTTCCTGAACACAGTATCTGGACATCTCCAAGATTAACCTAAACCAAAAATCTGGGAAAGCACCAATGTTTGGAGCATACACAGTCCACAGAACCAGACTACAATAAAGAGCCATGAAGTGCACACACTGAGGACACTGAATCTGCCTAAATTACAGCTTCACTCTACAACCTTCTTCAGTTGCAGCATACTGCTTGCTAAAGTAAATATAATCAATGCAGCAGATACTGTCCATTCATTTATGACAGCTTCAAGCCACAGTAACTAAACCCACAGACTTAAGCTGTCAACATACATCTAAAAAGCCCTAAAAGGGAGGGCTGCACTGGGAATTTGAGTGTTTCTTTCCCTAAAATAACAATAGCAGCAGTGTACCACCACTCACCCACTTTTGCTTCCACCCCTTTAAAGCTTGGGAGTTTCAAAAGCTAATGGGATATTTCTAGAAAAGTTCTCTGAATAAAGTTATAAAAAAACCCCAAATCCCAAGATCTACATACTTCATGCATCACTTACATTTACCGTCTTATAAAACTTTTTAAATAACACTGAAAACCCAACCCAGTAATTCACATCAATGGCTTCACTGGAGGTAGGGATAGGAAAGGAAGAGCAGCATGTGCTCAATAGTGCTTTTTTACTTACACATCAGCTTAACCAACAAAGCTGCCAGAAAACAGCTTTTTTTCTTTTTGAATAAGCTGACCAACATAATATTCATTGTTTCACTTGAATCAAAACATCAGTTCTTTACCAATAGTTTCATCATTCATCGTTCTCTCCAGTCACCAATTTTTCTTTCTGTATACCAAATTTTAAATACAAGATCATGGGTTTTGAACACACAATACCTGGCTTTCTAAGGAACAACAAGCTGGTAACAGACCAAAGCAGTATTGTATTAATAAATTACAAAGAGGTGTTACCTCCTCTGCTCGACAAGTCACCATCTTACTTCATTACCTCCTTGATAAAAACAATTAATTCATATGCTAACAATGCAGAGCCATGTTTGCTCTACATTCAGTAAAGGTCAACTTCCTACACTGTGGTTCACACACAAAAGTAGGATTACTGAAGACAACATTTTCTGTTAAAACACTAATCCCATGAAAACTGCACAGAACAAATTATGCTTTCCTTTGTGATTTAACTGGAAATTTGTGGTCATTGACCCGTCATTACCATGCACACTGAAGAGCCATCTTAAGCTTTCCAGTAGCCTAGTCTGAAACATGATGTTTTTCTGACCTGTTTCCTGTTAACTCTTGTGAAAATAGACTGAAGCACCTGCTCTCACTATTTATTTGAAAGAAAACTCAACAAAAAAGTTATTTCACATCAAAGATGAAGAGAACCTATGGCATGGGATAGTAGTGGCATAATAGTAATGTTAATGAACTAATGGTGCATGAGAAAAAGAGTTGTGGATGACATTTTTCCTAGCAGAACAATAATACCTGGACTTAAGTACTTTCCTTCAAAGTTGTAAGAAGGGCGGTTTTCTGATGAGATATGGAGTTTTCCCTTCTATCATTTTCTACATTAAAACATCTTTATGCCTTCTCCCCCAACACAGGGTTAGGAAGACTAATTTAACCCACACTCACTGGCAACCCTTATGTTTCAAGATGCCAATAATGTCTCAAGAAACTGAGATGCACTGAACTGCTCATCTCAGCAAACTGGAGATGAGCTACACCAGCTCAGTGAATTTCCTACCATCTCACGCAAAGATTTTCAGACCTTTTTTTTTTTTTTTGGAGAGACATTCATTGATTCTTCAGAATTTTATTTGACTTTAGCACACAATACAAATATGAATCTGCACAGGATTGGTAAATTTTAAGCAGTTTGACCAAAGTTTCCCATACTAGATATCTGCCCAAAGCTCAAAGACATCATCCAAATAGCTAAGGAGTTTGCAAAGTTGTCTGTTAAAGAAAAACAGGCTTGATAATCTTTTTGGAAATTCAGCATCCTTATTCTTACTTCAGGGATGTATCTTTCAATTCCTCTTTTCTGGGCTTCTACAGTCAGATGTCATTCTATTTGGGTGGCCTTTTTTTTTTTTCTTTCTTATTAATAAACTGCAATACCTGGTCCAGATTTTGACATTAAATTCCCTGAATGTTATATGCCAGAGGCAAGGGCTAAACCAGACCCTTCTTGAAGTTTCATAAAACATTTATCCTGCATTCACACTGCTAACAGCCAGTGAGAAGGAAGAAGTGACCATTCACACCCTTTACAGCTATGAGGCAAATCTTGAAGACCATCAAGCACAAACTGAAGCACATAATGAAAAAAGTAATAAATAGGGAAGGACCCAAGATAGAAAAAAATTTTACTTCAACAGTTTTCTAAAGAAATCACCATTGCTCTCTTTCAATTTACTGATAAAACGAATATTCAGATGAAATCACTTGGATTTCTAAAAGGCCCAAGATCTGAAGGATGTGTCTTCATTTTCACAGAGAAGTGAAGCAAAACACTAGCGCAGCACTGAACTCAGAAAGTTCAGAAAACTCGCTGGACAAGGTGGCAAGAACTGAAAAAAAACAACAGCCAAACAAAACAGAGCATATTTGATTCAATTAAGGTGGTGAGTAGAACAAACCAATACTAGAGAAAAAAAACCAACTATGGGCACAAAGATAGGCATGGCCTATTACAATCATCACTCTCCCCAATCCACATGGAGTCTAGAGGTTGGATTCTTTCACCAAGGCTTTCCCATTCACTTGGAAGAGACTGGCAAAAACCAACAGTTAGCTAGTTATCTTCCAGTGCTGACTGGAAAAGAATAGCCATTTACCACTTCCTAAGCTACAGCAGTAGGCCTATGTGGCAGATTTAAGCATTCCTACTTGATTGATGATCCAAGACACTACCAAATGATCAATTTTCATTTTTAGTGGGTTTTTTTGACAAATAAAACCCAAACAAAACAACAGAAACCACAGTGACAAGAGAACCCCATCCCCACCCCCCAACACTAGGGCAGCATTCATCCAGGTGTGCTGCAGTTTGCTCCATTCCAAACGAACAATACTGGCTGAACACTGTCCTACCCCATCCCTTGCTGCAACCTAAATAAACCCTGATCCAAAGAGTAATACAAATACTTCACAAACATAGATTTTTAAATCCACTACTAAGAGTGGATTTTTAGTGCCTTTCCCTTTTGTAACATGGAGGCAACACATTCATTAAAGAAATACACCCTACTCTCCATCAGCCCCCTCTAGAGCAGTAGTTCTTGACACTGAGCACCTCAAACACACAGATTTCACAAGCCGTAATTTCAGTTGTGATACGTTTATATTTCCTGGGACAGGATCTCAAGTTCAGTAAGTCAGAAGCACACATTAGTTGATCATCATTGGAAAAGTATAAGTGAGCAATGACAAATGCACACCAGAGGCAAGAAGAGAACTGGATTGTCCAGGATAATTATGAGACTACTCTTCTCTTTCTCTAGTTCCCTGCCTCACTAACTGATCATCTCATGGCTATCACAGTAAAACAAAAATGGGTTCTCTGCACCCTCTACATAGCCCTCTCCATGCTACATTAATTACATTTCCCTCATCTGATGTTATGTGCCATAATTAAATCACTATGCTATGTAACAGCCTCCTCTAAATATCTGTGCAGAACAAGAGATGAGTGGCTACATAAACAATACGTACTATCACAAACTTACAGAACATGGCATACACACATGCAATTATTCCTCATTTCCACCAGAGACAAGGAGCTTTTCATTCTAAATGGATGGCCTCTTCGCAAATCTCCAACCCCCAAATGTTTATGTACTAACCCTCTCCCAAACACAAGCACGTGTTCAGTACAAAAGACTCCACACCTTCTACAGATGTGCACTCCATTAAGTGTTAACGTCTAGAAAATGCATGTAATAAATACATATAATAAACACACTGGAGCCTCTGAGCCCACATACATGGGGGCTTCTCTACACCATATTAAGTGCTTTTAGTTAGCTGCTGACCTGTCAACACCATTATGAGTACTAGTTTCAGCAAATGTTTACCCTTAAAGTTAATGGAAAATTTACCCAGTGAAACAAACAGAACAAAATAAACAGCAAAAAAAAAGGTACACTTTACCAGAAACCCCTTGACTGTTCTGTAGCCTCCTTTAATTCGATAATATTCATAACAGTGACGAATTGCCTCATTTATTCATTTTTTTTACTTTCCCTAGATGTCACAACTGTAAAAGACTTCTCTCCATACTATGAGCAGCATAGAATCCCCATAGCCTCCAACCTGCTCAGGACCCACCTGGGACCCTGGACCCAGTCCATCATCCCTCCCCCACACCATTTCAACTTTTCATAGCCTCAGCCAAAAATGCCTGCCTCCTCTCTCTATACACAGACTAACTAACTCAGCAATACGAAAACTCCAGTCTCCCTTTTGCACAAATACCATTCCCCTGATACACACACGTATACATAGCCTAACATAATCTTCACCCTGCATATGCATAATGCACAAAAATTCATCCTTGCTCCCTTTTTCAAACGTACCCAAATACCCACTCAAGCCCCCTCACTTTCTTATAATCCACAATAATCCTTGGAACCCCTAAGAAGAGTGCATTGATGTCCTCACAGACGGAAATTTAGACTGCCTGGCACCTGTCACAAATATATATACCTACAGTTCTACGGCTTACCAGGACACGCACAAACTTTTCTCTGAACAACATTATCATGACCTCAACACATGGCATTTGCTACACATCTTTCCATTTGTATTCCATGGACCAAACCACAAATACCCAGCCTTTCCACTTCATCACAGGTGAGACACCAACTCGCAGCCCCTCTCACGTTCCCAGGACACAGACCACGCTGGTTGCTGCTCTATGCCATCTCCACACACCAGACACAAAGCTCACTGCGCCGGTGACAGCCAGGCATCTCCCTCAGCTCCCAGTGTGAGCAGCAGACAAACCAATGCACAGCAGCATGAACACGCATGCTTTGCTGTCCACATACCAGCTCATATTACACACGAAGGTCTCGCACATTAAGTCTAACCACACCGGCCACCAAACAAAACAAGTCCAGAACCTTGTAGCAACCTGCTACCACTGTGCCCGTAAGCTGTACACAGCCTTACCTACCACCCAAAGGCTCCCTCCTCCACAGCCTTTAGGAGCCAGCCAACTTCCCACCTTACTTCTCACAACACACATAAACCTGTTTACCTATCGCTCCTAAATTTACAGGCCTTCAAGTACCAATACTCCCAAATATATGTGGTTTCACCCACCACATGTACCTTCACGGTATAAACACATCCCTCAACCTACCGCAGCAAATAAAACGAGACGGGCACCGATTTTTCCAGCTGTCTCCAGCCCAACGAAACGATTCCCTCCTTTAGAAGAAGGTATTATTGTAAATTACAGTAAAAGTATATCCACCGGGTTCGCAGAGCCAGCAAGCTCCAAACTACGAGGAAGAACTGCCTTCAACTCCTTTCCCCCAAAGGCTCCCAGCCACTGCCCATCTGCCCGTGACTTCATCCCTTCAGAAGCACCCAGGC
>VZRE01000763.1:0-34463 GCA_013396775.1 Cephalopterus ornatus
CCTCCAAGAGGACCTTCCTGCAGGCTTACTTCAGGAACTTCAACCTCTCCTTTTGTGATACTTACACGATCTGGGACCTGCTGCGGGAGATGGCCGGCCCGGACGGCCTGGACTGCAGCCTGGACAACCTGATGGTGGACCTGGTGGTGGCGGCGGCCGGGGCGCTGGGCGGGGAGGCCTGTAGCAGCTGTGTCCAGGCGTACCAGCGGCTGGACCAACACGCTCAGGAAAAATACGAGGAGTTCGACCTCTTGCTGGAGAAGTACTTGCAATCGGAAGAGTACTCGGTCAGATCCTGCCTGACGGACTGCAAGGTAGGACGAGGCGCCCCGAGGTCCCCAGGGCAGCCTGGGCGAGCTGTGCTGAGCCACGGGGGGCTCGGTTGTGCGGGGTTACCCCAACCCCCCTGCCCGCGGGCTGGGGTCTCCAGTGGTGGTCCAGTGCCCTCAGTCCAGAGCCCTCAGGGAGGCTGGGACGGGGTGGTGGGAGCGAGAAAGCAAAGAAGGGCTTGGCCTGAATGAGCTCTCGCACATCACAACAGTCCACACACAGGCAGCTCCCAGCACCCCGCTCCTGATATCCTGCTCCTGACACCCTGCTCCTGGCATCCCACACCTGGCAGCCTGCTCCTGGCACCCCACTCCAGCCACCCCACTCCCAACACCCCACTCCTGACACTCCACTCCCAACACCCCAGTCCTGGCACCCCACTCCCTGCCAGCCTCACCCACACCCCTTTACGTGTGCACTCCTGTGCACACAGAGCCCAGGCTGGGGCAGGCATGGTGCCTCCCACTGCTGCCTCGGGCCTGCTGCTGCTCCTGGGACAGCCTAGGGCTCTACCTGGCTGTCGTTAGATAAGTCGTGACCTGAGATGAACCATGGTGCTGGGGCTCTTTCTCCTTATACAGCAGCTGTTTTCCGGCTCTTCCACCTGTTCTCCCCAGGAAGCTGGGCTGGAAATGCTGGGATGTGTCTCCCCGCCTTCGTATTCCCCCCAGTGTCACTGACCATCCCCAGCCCCGGGGCACTGTCCATATTCCAAAAGTGGATGGGTTGGTTGCCTCCCCCAGCACCAATGGGACTGAGTTCTGCGCGGTGCCATCTCTCCCAAATGAGAGTCGTGGCTGAGTCTCCAATGGAGCCCCCAGTGTGTTTCTGCTGGATCCTCCTGTCCTTTTCCAAGAGCCCTGGTCCCACCAACCCCCACCTGCTCCGAGTTGCCTGTCTCACCTGTGTGCATTCCCTTTGGGAAGCAGAATAGCCTCAATGATTAAATCTGCTTCTCCTTCTTGGAGCCGTGTCTTAGGGTGTGTGACAGCATTGTCCCCAGAGGGACCGTGGCAGAGCTTCCCCCCGGTGACAGGACAGGGCTTGGCCACTGCTCTTCTGGGACCGGAGTTATGAGGTGGCAGCATGGGCAGCGCTTGGTGTGATGTTCATGCCTTGGGAAAGGGTGGGAGCAGCACCGGGACGCAGCACTGGGGACACCGAGGTGGTGTCTTTCACCAAGGGCACGGCGGCGAGATCCCAGCCGCCGCTCCAGGGTCGCTTTTGTGAGGAGCTGAGTTTGGACAGGAGCGAGAGCTGGCGCCCTGGGCCCGTGCCAGGCCAGGTAATTGCAATCTGCTTGCCCACATTCTCCCTGCGGTTTCTGAGGGATGTAGTACTCAGCCTGCTCCAAGTGGTTTGGTCCTGCTGCTCCGCTTCCGCAGGGGGTTCAGCGCTGTCCATTGTACTGCTCCTGCTCCCGGGGGCCCAGCAGGAGCAGGATCTCCCTGTGCTGTGTCAGGTGGAGCAGAGACACCCCAGCTTCAGGCTTATCTTCCGTCTTTGCTGAGTGCTGAGAGAGACCCAGAGAGAGAAGCGAACAGAGATGAGAAAATAATCACTACCACTGGGTCTTGGGCAAGGAGATGTTCCCATGGACTCCAAAGTAGGTAAAAACAGATCTGTGCTCAGATGAGTCTTCATTAAGTGTCCCTGGTCTTAACATCCTTGATGGGAAAGCAGGAAGTGAGCTTGGGAGTTGCAGAACTGGAGGTAGTGGCAGGACTCGTACCTCCAAACTGGCTCCGTGTCACGTTGGTGCATCCTGAGAGCATCTGAGAGCACCAGCTTTGCATTCCACAGGTGGCACTTGGGAAGCAACAGGAGGCACGAGCAGCAGGGCCAACCTGTGCATGCTCACCTGAGCCACCCACAGGGAAATTTCCATGAGGGTGCCCGAGTCTGCAGGCTCCAGCCGGAGCCCTTGGAGCTCCCGTGTGTTTCAGTCTCCTGTGCAAGTCAGGCTTCTTAATTTAAGGCCATTCACTGCATATTTAGGTGTCTTATTCCAGCCTTTCACACCCACGAGTCTCAACCTCTCCCTCTCTGGTGGCTGTTCTCCATCTGTGAAATGAGGTTAATGCCAAACTCATCCAGCCTTGTGCTGACAAGCGAGTTTTGGCCAGTGTTCCAGCCCTCTGGACTTCAGCAGGGGCTGCAGTTACTCGTTGCCTTGGAAAAAATGTGGCTGGCGGGATTTTTGAAGCAGCTTGAGTTTGTAATTCCCATCCAGATGCTGGATAATGCCCACTTCTGAGGGATGGCAGAGATACAGCTTGATGGTGACAACATCTGAGAGCAAATGGCAGCGAAATAGGAGAGAGTGGAGGAAAACCGAGTGGCAGGGGCAGCTCGGCCAGTGTGAGAGGCTCCTGCAGAGCCCTCACAGCGGGACTCTGGCTGCAGGAGCCCTGGAGCTGGGCAAACAGGATTTAAAGGATATTTCTGGGGCAGAGGACTGTGGGAGCGGGGCTGTGTACAGGAAGTTAGTGCTTCTTCTCATTCGCATCCCTCCCATCCCATAACAGCAGCTGGAAAATCGAAAGTAGGGAAGCACAGCAGCTCCAGGTCGCCTGCACGCAGCCTCCCTCTGCAGAGCCACATACCCCTCTGGAATTTTGTTCCGAAGAAGTGTGGCTCAATAAACAGCACACAGGGAGCTCTGTGGCAGCCGAACCACTCCGAGGATTTCGGCTCTTTGTCCCATCTCATTTAAAACAACAGCAACAACAAAAGCCCCACCGGAGCCACCAGTTCCATCCCGTGGTAGCAGGTCTGACCCCAGGTTACAGACTTGGAAGTGGGTGAGTCCTGGGGGTTGGTTTCAGGAGATACATCATTCCCTGTTAATAAATCCCAAGGGCTGTGCCTGGGTTTGTTGCTGAAAGGCAGGTGCTGCTGGGAGGGGAAACGGCATCCTGAACATCCAAAGCCTGGATCCATCTGTGCCCGGAGCTTGGGGAAGGCTGGGTCAGAATTTCCCTGGAAGATAGAAATCCCATGAAATGGTGGGGTCTGTGTGTAATTCATCTGCTGAGATTACTCATTGCTGTAATGCTCTCCCAGGCCTTTTTATTTTCTGCTTGGAGATCATTCCTGGGCAGATCCCACTTTCTGCATACGTTGTTATTCCTGTGCAGCACTGTCAACTTCCAAATCACACTCTGGAAATGTTTTACTTGTTACTCCTACAACTAACAGCAGAAATCCCTGTGGATGAGAGACAGTGAACTGTGAAGAGGCAGTTCTGGGTTTATTGTTTGTTTGCATTTCCCATTTAGTGGGATTTTGGGGGGTCTGGCTCTCATTGGGATATTGTGGGCAGGGCCCCGGCACCCTGTGGACAGGATGGAGAGGGGGAGGCAGGTCCCCGAGCTCCATCCATCTTCTCAAATACATTTCACCTCTTGCAGTAAAGGTGGGAGTGGCAGCTGCTGGGTCATGGTGCTAGTTAGGGGTGATGTGGATAAAAGGTGGAAAATAATTATGTTTTCTAACTCTAAGAGGGATAAGTCACTAAGTGAGTTGGGAGCAGCTGCCGGCCACCTCCATCTCCCCTTCCTGCCTGACTTGTACCCTTTGTTACTGCAGGACACAAAGAACTTCGTGCACTGAGTGGGGACATGTTGGAGCATCCCCAAAAGGGCTTGAGGAGGTCATGGCTTGGGGATGTGGGTGTTGGAGACGAATGTACCTTGGGAAATGCGGGGCAGCAGCAACACACGAGCTGTTGGTTCAGGCTTTGCAGGACTTAGTGCAGGGAGAAATCCCTGTCCCTGCAAAGCACTGCCCTGTGGGATGATTAGGGCTGGATTGTGCTTTTTTTCCATGTTTCCAAACAGGGAAAGAGCAGTGTTGCTCCAGTTTGGCCCCCAGATGAGAGCTTTGCTCCTGCAGAGGCAGAGCTGTGCGTGCTGGCTCCTGCCCCAGCAGCCGCCCTGGACAGCACTCCTGAAGTGCCCCCTCCCTCTGGTCTGGGGGCAAATCAAGATCTATGGGACAAAGCCTGCTGAATTAAGGACTCATTAGGCTGCAAGAAACAAAGCTGTGGAGAGAGAAGGGCTGACAGGCAGGAGCTGCAGGCCAGGGCTGGCAGCAGAGCTGGGCAGCCCGGGCTGGACAGGACCTGTAGCATCTCAGGTTTTATTAGATTACCAGGTTTCTCTGTGCGCGGGCCCCTGGCTGTTGGATCCCACTGTGCCCCAGGAAGATCTGCTTCTGCACCTCTGGTCTCCCTGGCACCTCCTGGGGAGCCTGGCAGAGCAGGATTTCACTCCCAAGGATTTGCCGGTGTTTCCCTGTGGTGGGTGGGCGGATGGTGTGGTGAGGAATGGGGGTTGATTCCTGCCATGGCATTGTGCCTGGCACAGCCCACACCGAGCAGGGAGCAAATCCATGATGCCTGGGTTCAGCACCCTCCAGGGTCCCATTTTCTGGCTCTTGTCTAGCCAGGAATAGCATCAGCAATCAGCGTCTCTGTGGAGCATCCCTCCCTCCGGAGCATCCTCTGGAAACACAAGCCTGCTGGGGCGGGAGCTTTGGGAGTGCCATGTCTTGGGGTTATCCCAGAGCCAGGAATGCCTCTTGGAGGAACCAAAGCAGCATTTTACCTTCACAAAAGCAGCTCAAGTTGAGTTTATTTGGGCTGGGCTTATCCAAAATGCTGCTCAACCTGGTGCACTCTGGCTCTGAGCCTGGATGGCTCCTTGTATGGAGGGAGGGTCCCTTGAGACCCACAGCAAAAGTAGTTTCACCAAAATCTTGTGCTTTTTTCGGGGGGTTACATTAATATTGAGGCTTCCAGAGAATCCACTGATGGGTGACTGCAAAGCTGCACCTTGGACCCGGTTCCCTCTGCAGCATTTGCTGCTCCAAGAGCAGCAGCACCTGGGAGGGGAGAGGCTGTTCCCAACACACCTCTCACCTCCAGAGCTGCACCTGCAGCTTCTGCTCCAGAACAAGCCTGGCCGGTGAGATGGAGATTTACTGGCATTTCATGAGGTGAGAAAAGGTTCCCGAGTAAATTCCAAAGTAATTCCAGCAGATCAGCGCAGTCATTTGGCAGCTTGAGCAAGCACAGCACAAGCACGGGCTTGGCCGAGTGTGTGGCTCTACATTACCCACCCATTCCATGGGAGCAAAGGGAGGTGTTTTCAGCCCTGAACAAAGATGGGATTATATTGTATAAAGAATTTGGGCCTGTGGGGTTCAGGGTGCAAGTGCTGCGGCTGCAGCCTCTGACACGGACCGGTTCTGGTGCCTTGTGTCGAGTGTTTCCTTGATGCTGGAAAACAAAGATCAAAGCTTGGAAGTACCAAAAACTGAACGGATGGAAGGAGTTTGCTCTGTAGTAAAGAAAGTGTTGCAGTGTCAGAAATGCTCCAGCAGTGCCCAGGACGTGTGAGAGTGCTGTGAACAGGGTGGGAAGGGTGTGCTGAGCCAGTGCTTGGACAGTCCTGGCTTTTTTGTGGGGTTGAGACATCTCAAGCTGCCTGGGAATGTGTGGTGGGCTGGAGGCTGGACCCCCGGAAGTTCTGTGGGATGAAGCAGTTTGGTGTGGAGGTCAGGGTGGATTTACTGCTAATCTGGGTGCTGTTTGGCTGCCTGCTTTGCGCTTGTTGTCTGTCAGTCCTTGTTGTCTGTCGGTCCTCATCCCTTCACGTTTGTCTATGGTGCTTCAGGGAAAACTCAGAAGTTTCCCAAGGAAGCAGCAGATCTCTGTGCAGCAACAGGCAGGTTGGCAAATGGTGCAGGGATGAGTGTGAGGGAGGGTGAGATCTGTCTCCGTCAAACTGTCACTGAGTAGCGACAAGTGATGCTGCTGCCTGTTCCTGCTCCTGTGTGCTCCCGGCTGTGCTGCTGCTGCCCGTGCCAGATCGAAACCTGTGTTCTCCGGGGAGCACGGTGGGCATGGGGGCTTCACCAGTGAGGTGGAACGAGCTCTTTGGAGGAGGCTCAGCATCTGCCAATGCCTTTTGGAAAGTATCCAACTGGTCCTGTTGGGTGTGGGCAGGCTCTGGGAGTCGGGAGCTCAGCAGTGCCCACGACAGCATTGGCAAAATGTGTGACCCGGGAAAACAACACAACTCCCGGTCCCCTTTGCTGTGCACATCCATTGCCACACTGCTTTTCATCCCAGGTAACGATATGTGCTGTCCCCACGGACAGAGGGATGTGCCGGTGCCGACTGCCAGCTGTGCCCACATCCCGGCACTGCCAGGAGAGAGGAGGCAGCAACCCCCCCACAGAGGGCACTGAGAGGGGGAAGAGGATGCACTGAACCCATGACGTCACTGGGCCTGCCCTTGCAAAGGGCTTCACCTGGTCCCTCCCTGGGGACAGGATTCCTTTCCATCAGGAAAGGAGCCTTTTGTGCCCAGCAGGGATCGATCAGACGTGGCCTGGCCTGACCCTGGTACTGCTCGGCAGTCCCAAGGACCACACACAGAGGAGTCTCATCAAAACATCTCACAGCCCCAGGCCTGTCTCCACAGATTCCCCACAGGGCTTTTCCTCTGCTGCCCGGCTCCAGAGCTGCCTGCCAAGGTGGGAGGCAGCAGAGGCAGGATGTACCTGGCTGCCAGGGGGCTATTCCCGCTGTCACCAGGATGCCATTAGGATGCGACTCATGCCTGGCTTCACGCAGGAGCTTGGCTCCGCTGTCGTTTGAAGGGCAATGACTCAGGGACAGCAAATCTGTGAATGAGGCACAGAGGCTGCCTGGGCAAGAAGTAGCCATCTGTCCACGCTGCCTCCAGCCCCGGCTCCTGCAGGCAGAGCCGGCAGCTGCCTGTGCCTGGGAAGGCTCGGCTGCTTTGGCCTTGTTCCTCTTCCCCGCTCCGCTTTTGCTCCTGGCATCCCCCCAGGGCCTCTCTTTCCCATCCGTGCTCCTAGAGTGTCCCAGGGAGGAGCAGTGCAGGCAGCATGGGCTCCCCCAGGTGCTGCTGATGTGGCCACTGTGTTAAAAAAGCAGCATGAAGCGGTCTCACCTGGCAAGGTTTTGGCTTTCCAGAGCCCTGCCTGTGTCAGCATCCTGGTGCTCCTGGTCCCGGCTGGAGAAGGAAATGCCACCTGCCCTGCTCATCCCCTCAGGAGTAAAAGATACACGTGTTTGACATCTTATCCCTGCACTGCAGTTCTGCAGCACTGCTGGAGGGTGGAGGCTGTGGAGGGGTGGGAGGGTGAAGGCAGAGCTGGAGAAGGGGGACTGGAAATGGCTGGGATGGGGGCTCTCCTGGTGAGGACTGTGCCAGAGCTGGTGATTGCCCAGAACGGGGAGCCTGGTGCACCATGTGCCCGCAGGCACCGCGCTGTACCGGTCCCACTGCTGGTGGTTGTGGAGGGAGAGGAGGCGAGCGCAGGCAGGTATTCTTGTAATTTTCTGAACAGATGCAGTTTGGGAAGGGTTGACTAGTGTGGAGAGAGAAGAACTCTGGTTTTGTGTTTAACGTAATAGGAGTGCCAAGTTCAACCAGTCTGGGTCTCTCCCTGCCCTGCTCCTGGTCTCTGGTGTCATTTTCCTTGGAGCTGGATGTGGGGAGGGGCGATGTTGGCTGGCAAGGCAGCATCCGCAGGAGTCTCTGTGCAGATGCAGGACCATCGTTTTCCTGCCGTGGTGTGTGACTTGTTTGCCAGCATTCCTTGCTCTTCTGTTCAAATGAGACCATCAAGGAGCACCAGCAGCTGCCAGGCTGGCTCAGGGCATGGGGCAGCTCTCCAGACACTCCTTGCTCATGGGAATGCAGGGGAAGCACTTCCAGTCTGTGGAGGATAATGAAGCTTCCCACTGTGCTTTGGAATTCATGTCTGTCTGTGTTAGTGCTCCCAAAGATTCCAACCCCTCTGCTCAACCCCCGTGCCCTGTAACTCGTTACTTCTCTCCTGCACCCATTTGCTGTGTGGGTGCCAGTGCCAGGCAGGCATTCCCGAGGCTCTGTGTGCCGGCTGTCTCTAAGGGTCTGGCAGGCAGCAGTGGCTGGGAGATCCCTAGGGTCAGCTCCCAAGGCTTGCCCATATCCTGGCTCCAGGCCTGGCAGTGGGAGGCAGAATGGGCAGGGCTGGCACAGGGGACTGAGCCTGGAGAGTAGAGGAAGAGGAGAGGAGAGCCCCAGCCTGTCCTGGGCTTGCTCCAGGGGAGAGCAGCAGGGATGGGGTTTCCCTGCAGGAGCACATCCCTTGGGGCTCACTGCCTGAGAAGTGATGCCAGCCAGGAGCATCTGCCTGCTGCTCACCACTGAGACTGAGGGTTATCCTGGGGTTTTCCTCCCCGGGAAGGGAGTGGGAGATTCCTGCAAGTGGTGTTCAGCCAGGGATATAAAACAGAGGTTCAGCTCTCAGGTCTGACATGAGCCATGTCCAGTTCTGTGTCTCCACCAGTAGGAGCTGCCAGGAGTGGTGATAAGCATCTGGAAATCATCTTTTCCTGCATTTAAGGGACCTCTGGGCACAAGTTTAGGTGGCTGCAAGGACCTGTTACACTTAACAACCCCAGCAGTGATGTGAGAGACTGTGCAACACTCTCTGACCGTGGGAATTGCCCAGGAGCCAGGATGCTACTGTCTCCCCACTATTTGCTGCATGAGGGAGCTGGGATGGGCCAGATCCTGCTGCTCACCCCTCTCCATGGGATGCACAATGTGGCATGAGGGTCCACGTTCTTCCTGCTGCCTGTCCCATTCCCACTTGTTCCAAGTGGGTCCTTGTGGGATGCTGCAGTCAAGTGAGAACAAGAGGCTCCTGGTAGAGCACAGGATCAGGCCCTTCCATGTGCGTGGATGTGAGGCAGCCCTGCCATGACACCCCTGGCTGGGCTGGGCACTCTCACCCTCCTCAAAATGATGTTCCATCCTCAGCACTTCCTTGGAAGGTGGATGAGCGGAGAAACTTCTTGCTCGCCCCCATCAGCTGGTGGTTAATTTATGGCTCGTGGCACTGAAGTGTCTCGCCTTTATTTTTTTATATCCTATCTAATGTAACAGGATGTTCTCATTATCTGCATAAATGTTTAATCCACTTTTGAATCCTGCTAAGCTCCTGGCTGCAGCAGTATCTAATGGGAGTGAATTCCTCAAGCCAGGCTAATGGATTACAGGGACCTCACTTTCCCTCTGTCCCAACTCAGTCCTCTTCAGCTTCATAGGAGTCTTTAATTACTTTTAAGTTAGTTAGGCTGATAGGGTGGGCTGCTAACTAACCCACTGGTTACCTGCAGCCTCACCAGGACCTGGCAGGTGAGGGATGGGTACAGGATGGAGCTGATGGAGTGAGTCTAGAGGAGGCCATGGAGCTGCTCCCAGGGCTGGAGCTGCTCTGCTCTGGAGCCAGGCTGGGAGAGCTAGGGGGGTTCACCTGGAGAAGAGAAGGCTCCAGGGAGACCTGAGAGCCCCTTCCAGTGCCTAAAGGGCCTCCACGAGAGCTGGGGAGGGACTGGGGACAAGGGATGGAGGGACAGGACAAGGGATGGAGGGACAGAACAAGGGGGAATGGCTTCCCACTGCCAGAGGGCAGGGATAGATGGGATATTGGGAAGAAATCCTTTACTAAGAGGCTGGTAAGGCACTGGAACTGGAGGCTTGACCTCCTGACAACCCTGGGACACCTCCCCCCTTGGGCCATGGCCATGTAGTGTCATAGGGGAGACAGAAGGACATCTCCTCCAGATGCTAAGGAGAACTGCTCACTCCCTGGCCACTGGCTGTTTGTCCCAGTCTCCTGGCGTCCATCCCCTTCCCACACAAACCTTCACACTCCCGTCTGGCCTTCCTTCCCAGCGAGCTGCTCTTCTCCTCTAAAGCCCAGCCAAGACCCTTCTTGAAAGGGGAGCACAAAGCAGCAGCCTAGAGTTACTGCTGCCCCTCGCTTGGCGTGGGAATGCTGATCCCTCCGGCCTCGCTGTGCTCCTGGGCTGGTGTGAATTAGATGGATCTCGGGACAGGGACTGTCTGCTGCCGGGGGCTGCCAGCAGTGCCCAGGGCAGCCCACCATGGCTGGGCCACAGTGTCCCAGACACTGCCAGGGAAATCCCAGGGCAAGGAGAGGAGACACGCAGACCTAGAGTGTGGGAAGAGGGGGAATCAACTACCATCAGGAGTGCTGGGATGAGAGCTGGGGTCTGTGTGCAGCTGGGAGCAGAGCACTGCCACCCCGTCCTCATCCTCCTTGGACAAAGGACGTGTCTGTCCCAAATCGGAGTTAATTGATGAAACAGAAATATTTAATGGGAATTGTAATGTTTTCTAGCAGTGATA
The DNA here is from genome assembly GCA_013396775.1 of Cephalopterus ornatus. Taxonomy (NCBI): domain Eukaryota; kingdom Metazoa; phylum Chordata; class Aves; order Passeriformes; family Cotingidae; genus Cephalopterus; species Cephalopterus ornatus. The sequence goes on from VZRE01000763.1 coordinate 10,578, forward strand.
TGGTACCAAAAGCCTCCTGCAGGAGCAGTCAGGCAGGACTGGGGGCTGCACCATGGGGATAATCTCCATCTGGATCCCATTGGCTGCACTGGGCAAAGAGGGGGCTGTGCTGGGAGGGAAGGGGCTGCAGACACTGCTGGGCAGGGAAATGGGGTGACCTGGGACAGCACAGAGACAGGTACTGGCTGTGGAAAGCAGGAGGGCCTGGCAGTGGTCACCGCCTTCGCATTCATCCAGCTGGGCATTAATTAGTGGGATTAGTCAATAGACACAGGCACAGCCATGCTGGGATGCCACGTGTCCTGTGCCCCCAGCACAGGCCCGGCTGCAGAGGGCCATCCGGTGAATCCCACTGTTCCAGGGGATACTTCCTGCTCTGCTACAACCACAATTACAGGCTATTCCTCCTGGGTTTGTTCCAAGGGAAGTGTGACATCTGCTGGGATGAGACCAGGCTTTTCCCTGGCCTCTGCAGTCGTCGGTGCCATGAGCAGGTGAGCGAAGCAGTGGGGCTGTAACTGTGGTGTCTGTCCCCTGGGAGCATTCCCAGGGCTGGGAGCTGGCACTGCCACCCCTGCCTGGGGCTGCCCCAGCCCAGCACCTGCAGGTGCTGACGGTGTGCGTGTGGTCAAAGAGGCAGGCTGAGGTGCTGGTTCTCCCATCCTTTCCCACTCCAGTTCTTCCCAAGGTGTATGTCAAGCTCCCTGATACCGTGACATAGTGCGACAGGAGGGTTACCTGGGCGTTGAGTATGTCAGGTGTGGGGGTGTCACACTTTAAAGCTGTTCTTTCTTAGTTTGGAACAATGAGCACTTGGGGTGTTGTGTTGTCTCAGACTGGGTTTGAGCAACTTGGAGGGAGGAATTTTGGGCTTTTCCCTCTAAAAGGAGGAGTATTCAGACAGTCTTCTTAATCCTAACCCTGGGATTTAAAGCTAAAATGCTAAGAACTATCGGGTGCTTTGTGCAGTTACTGAGGTGATGAGCAGGTCCCTCTGATGAGTTGCTTCCAGGTAATTTGGGAGTGACTTCATCAGTGAGGACACAGGACATGGTCTGGTCCCGGAATGTGGGCAGAAAGCCCTGGCTTGAGAGCTCAGAGGGGGTCCCACTGCCCAGGACCCTCCCTGAGGACGAACGCGGTCAGTGCTGGACCTGGCACATCCCCCCTGTGCCCGCTGTGCCCCGGCATGGTGCTCAGTAGGTGGGATCTGACTGGTGCCATGGGGTGGCTGGGAGAGAACTTAGGGGAAAAACAACCTGGAGAGGGGTGGGCTGCAGGGTAGCTGAGAGCCCAGCATGGGCACGTGCCAGCTGGCCCTGGTGGGCAAGCAGGATGCCAGTCCAACAGCTGCATGTGGAGTTTCCAGCAGTGTTTGAGGAATGCCCATGCTGCCAAGTGACCGGTGTTCCCAGGAGTGCCATTCCCAGCACCCCACAGCCTGTGTGCATCCAACCCCATTCCCACCGAGCCCCCATCCCTGTCCCAGCCCGTTCCTGCTGGCAGTGTCCATGGCGGTGCCCCCCGGTGCCGGGTACAATGGGTAGAGGCGCCCGGCCTGCGCCTCCCTTGGGTGGGAAACGGAGGATCTGCGGCTCCAGCGCTGTCAGCACCAGGCCAAAGTCAACTTTATATTAAAAAAAATAAGCCCAAACAATACAAACCCCATAATCACACACAGTTGTTGGCTTTTGGGGTTGGATTGGGGTTTTTCTCCCCCCTCTCCCAAACCAGAGCATGTGAATGTGACAAGGCAGGGATAACACAGCTCCAGAACTATCAAAGAAGTTACCAAAATCCAGCTGATGATGGAACAGCCCATAGTAAGGAGAATTTTTAAAAAATTGAGAAAAAAAAGCTGTTTTAAAGCTCCACATTGTTCGTGCCCAAGTTACAGGCGGCAGTAATTGAATACAGTGGTAATTGGACATTGCAGCTTGTGTTTGTGACTCCTCCTGGCCAGCCCTGGACCTCAGCATTCCCTTAATCCTCTGCCATCCAAAGGGGCTCTTCTTTCCCCCCCAGCCTGTCCTGTTTCCCGCGCTGCATCCTGATGTGCCAGAGCTGGGAGAGCTGCCTGAGCGGCTCATTAGCAGGACTCATTTCCCTGTGTCCAAGATTAATGAGGCACAGCCACTCCAGATGCTCATCTCAGGCCAGGATGGAAATGTGAGTCCCGGGAACTGCTCTGCGAGGGGAGGGGGCTGCTCCCAGCTGGTGGTCTGGCAGGGACAGGCAGAGATTTCTCCTCTCATCCCACCTGGAAGCTGGGAATGAGTGAGCGAGGTCTGAGTGTGTCCTCAAAGAGGAAGAGGAAGGAGAGTCATGATGGAAGAGCCCAGCTTCCAAAGTCTCTGGCTCTGGCCCAAGCACTCTCCCAGGTCTCCTTCCAGGGTTATTTTGTAGGTGAGAGCTCCCTGCTTCCCTCTCTGCCCTCCTCCCACTCCAGTCTGCAGATTGCCCTTCCAGAGAAGTGGAGTTTGGGCTGGTAATGCTGCCCCAGCCCCTGCCTCTAATTAAGGAGAAGGGTTTGTTACCACTGGGCCATTACCAGGATTTTCCTTGGGGAAACTTCCCAAGCATTGATTCCTGCTCATATGGGAAAACAACAGTTTGTTGTGTTAATTACAGCTAGTGTTCCCAGGGAGCATCCAAACTATCCCAAGCACTGCATCCTCTGCAGAGGTGTTGCATCCTGAGGATGCTGCTCCATCCCTGCTCCTTTGTTGTCCCAAAATTTAGCTGGGATCATTCAACAAGCAGTGGCAGTTTCTGCAACATATTGGCAGCAACTAGACTGGCCCTGAAGTGGCCAAATTACTTTAAAAATTAATATATTATTTTGTGCGGACATAATAAGGACACAGACTGGAAAAGCTGTTTGGTGGGGAATGCTGTCCTGGTACTGACAGGAGGCAGGGGGAAGAGTGCAGGCAGGGAGGAGCTCCACGTGGGACAGAATTCCATATGAAAGGGCCATTCCTTTGACTGCTGCTTCCAGGTCCTGCTGGAAGTGCAAGCAGACAAGTAGCTTAATTAACTATTGGAAATCCAGTTTGTGTTGTATCTTTTTAATATCTTTTATGATGGGATCTTTTATCCCACCTGTAAAATTCTGATGCAGACAAATAGCCTGTCCTCCTCCTCCTCCCCTTATAAATTGGGTGTCTGAAGTTGGCTCCTTTCCTGGGCAGCAAAACTCCGTGTGCTTTCTCAGAGCCATCCAGCCAGTCCTCTGAGCTGAAAATGCAGGAAGAGGGCACCAAAATGGAGCTATTTGGCGTTGAGGTTACTTATATTTACTTGGCCAGGCTGGAGATCTGCCAAAAGCAAAACCAGAAGGAATGAAAGGAACACTGATTGCGACCCAGCCCGCTTTCTGAAGAATCCATAGAGGGCAAGGATGGAAAACAGGGAGCTTTGCCTCTTGATCTATGCAGGGAATTAATTTCCTCCTATCTTAAACTCTCATATGTCCTTTATAATAAGGTAAAGCAGGATGTGTGGGGTAAGCTCAGAGATACCAAAAGCTTGAGCATCCCAAGGAATTTGCTCCTGGCCTGTGACACGGATCTCTGCAGATGCATGACGGGAGGATGACTGGGGTCTCCTGGAGATCTGCCCACATCAGCGTGATCCCAGTGGAGTGGGACAGGCTGTTGGACCAGCTGGTCTTTGCTCTCTCTATTTGTAAGCAGTTTCCATCCTGCAGAGCTCTGGGAATTCCTGTTGCAACATCCAGAGGATCCACAGCCCAGCACGGCAAGGGCTGACTGAGACCAGGGCTCTGGGCAGGCAGGTGCCCTGGAAAGGAAAGGGGAAAGGGAAGTAATTTCTGGATGAGCACACCTCCTCTGTCCTCTTCGGTGGTATCAGCAGCTGCTTGCAGCCTCTCACTCTGTACTTCCATTAAATTCCTGGGAATATCCTTGTCTGTGACCCCAACCCTCTGCCAGACTTCCCTGATGGGAATCAACACAATCATTTTGTATGGAAAACATGCAGATCCATGCAGAGTTTGCTTGTGCAAGCTGTGTTTCCACAGGAGAGTGGGATGAGCCCAAGCTCCTTCCTGCCAAGCTCTGGGAATCTCCTATTCCAGCTGCCCTTTCCACCTGCGGGTCTCTGCAGCCCAAATACGGAGCTGGGACAGCCCCAGTGACACCCACAGTCCTCTGCTGGAGAATCCAGTGTAGCATCCCTCCTTACCAGGCTGCACGTGTGCCCAGGTGGGAGCTGTGGATGTGACTGGGATCTGGGAAGCAGCGTGGGAGAGAGTTGGAGCTGGGAAGGAGATGGGTAGGAAATGCCGTGAGTAAATCAGCCGAGCTCGCCTGAGTCATGACTAACGGGGAGCGTGATACGTCTGCAAATATTAGAAATGTGTAAACAGAGAGGAGGGAGAGGGATGGTGTCTGGAATGATTGAAGGGAGTGAACTTTTGGATGGAAAAATGTAGGTCAAGTGTGAAGGAAAACTTGTAGGCAGCGAGATAAGTGCTGTAAAACAACCTCCTTGGGAAACACGAGGAAGTCCCACTGACGGGGATGTTTATCCTAAGCCAGACAAGGGCTGGAAAACAGGCTGAGCTGGTGGGATGGACTTGGGGTGTCGGTCCCAGATGGGGCTGGGCATAGGGATGCAGATCCAGACCTTGAAATATTCCCTCCCCCTTGTGTCCTCACCTTCTGGTTCCTTCTCTGGAGCTATTCCACTGTATCCCAGTAATTAACATCCAGCAGGACAGGGAGAAGAAGCAGGACCACAGCTATGTTCCCACATCCCAGAGGAAAACCCTGGCCATGGGGATTGGGACTGCTCTGAAATGCTTGCTCTGTGGATCATGTCCTGGTTCCCATTAAACTTTCTGTGATGAAAGTTTCACCAAAATTAACATGCTTCTGTGAAAACTCTGGTTTTCATGATTTGGCATTTTCCAGGGAAAAAAAGAAACTAAAATTAACTTGCCAAGAATTTCCCAACCAGCTTTAATCCTGAGACACCACCATGATCCAAACAAGTGATGATAAGGATCTATGGAAAACATGGGGAAACAAAGAAGTCATGGTTTCAAAGCCTCCAGAAAATGAAAATGCTGCTGAAGAGAGGAGCACGGGGTTTCTCCAAGCACGCTGAGGAGGGAAGCTCATTCCCTTTGAATCACAGGGAGTCCTTTCCAGCTGGTTTCAAAGGAAGTTGGATGTGGTCATGGAATGACCATAGCGCTGTCACTGGCGCCCAGATGAGTTCGTAGATGAGCTGGAAGCGCCACGGAGGGGGTGCTTTTCCCAGCGGTGCCGTGGCTTTCTTGCAGCCTGAGGAATGATGCTTACTGGGAGAAAGAGGAGCTCTCCCTCTCCCTGCTACAGCCAGCAGAGACAAACAGCTTCCACCTGTGCCTGATGCTGGGGAGATAAGGAGGATGCAGGCAAAGCCATCTGGGCTGTGCCTGGCCAGCTGCGAGGGGCAGGAGCACACAGAGGGTGGAAGGGAAGAGGGACACCAGGGACCAGGCAGGCTGGAGAGGCAGGGGATGTGGCACAGCCTTGCAGTCATGGGTGAACCCCCGGGTTGTTCTTCCTTATGGAAATGTTGCCAGGCACAGCCCGAAGCATCAGGAGGGTGAGCGGAGCACACAGGGACATCTGTACTGCTGTTTGGTGCATCCCAGTCAGAACACTCATGTAGAATGAATGGGTTCCAAAAGAAATGGCACAGCAGGAAGTTCCACGTGTCTGGGAACTGGGAATCTCCCCCATGGCCAGGTGGGGAAGGTGAGGAAAGTGTTATTTGGTGGCAGAGAGAGATGCAGCAGATCTTGAGGTGCAGTGGCTGCATGTGCTGCATCCCAGCAGTGCCAGCTGATTCTGCTGCCAGCCTTTCCAGCAGGAAATTTCCAGGAAAGACCAGCCCACGGTCTGTTTTGCTGTCTCATGTCCCACGTCCAGAGCTGATGGGGACCAAAGCACTTCAGAGGAGGCGAGAATCCCTCCCCTGCCCGGGGCAGCAGCGGGGTGTCTCAGGGAGGAGGAAGGTGCTCTGGGACAAGCGATAAACAGCATTGAAATCTTTGTGTAATGGACTGAGGTCTTGGGTCACCAGTGTTGGCAGAGTCTGTCCTGGTGCCTGTCTGCAGGGGACATTACTCCATGTGATAATTGGCTTTATTTCTCTGGTGGGTTTAGCCAGAGAGATGAGTTCCAGCTTCCTGATAGTTCAGTGAGTTGTTTTAATCCATCAGTGTTCCGTAAGTGACTCCGATGGCCTGGCAGACGTTTCTCATAGGGGCTGGGAGTTCTCCCTTCCCCTTTCACCCCATGTCTCTTTGAGGCTTGGGCAACCCCAGCTCAGGGAGGTGACAGGTCCCTGTTGGTGGCTTCCCCTAGGCTGTCTACAAGGCCTGGCTGTGCTCCGAGTACTTCAACGTGACCCAACAACAGTGCCGACAGCGGATCCCATGCAAGCAATACTGCCTGGAGGTGCAGACCAGGTGCCCCTTTGTGTTACCGGACAATGATGAGCTAATCTATGGAGGTTTGCCTGGCTTCATCTGTACGGGTAAGGAGGTCCAGGAGCGGGGTACGGCGGGGTCGCCACCCACATGCTGGATTTGGGAGGCTTGGGGCAGAGTGGGAGGAGGTGCAGTGTGGAAACGCACAGCCTGATGCTGAACCATGGCCATCCTGGGGGTGCAGTGGGAGGGTTTACTGGGGACACAGCGATATCTTAGCATGGGAAATGAAAGTCCTTCCTCTGATTGAAAGCTAAAGCATGTAAGGGGCTGGAGGTGATGGATTAAAGCAGGGCTGGGATGTTGAACTACTATGAACAGGATTTGGGGAGCCCTGAGCACTCCTTGCTTGTCTGTGCAGGCTCACAGACACATTGGGGATCAGTCCTGGGGGTCTCCGGGTGTCCTGGTTCTCAGGTTCTGCCCATCCCACGGCACCTGTCTTGCTCCCTCCACTGCCCCATCCCCAGTATCCCACTGACCGCCTCCTCCTCCTCCTCTTCCTCCCTGCAGGGCTGCTGGAGAACCAACTGCCCGACGAGGAGGCCAAGTGCTGCGAGGTGCAATGGGACTCCTGCGACCACCCCCAAGACAGCAACGACGACACATCCCCCAAATCCACAGCGTCAGAGTCGCTCCATTTCCACCGCCACGACCCCCACATCCATCACCAGCGGCAGAACCACTACCATCTCTACCACCACCACCACCACCAGTACCACCAGTACCACCAGCCCCGCTCCCCATCCTTGCTGCCGGTCTCCGCAGGGTCTCGCCTCGGCAGCAGCAGGATCAGACTGTGTGTGCTGGTCCTGATGCTCCTCCACACCATGGTGTCCTTCTCGAGCGTGCACGGCGGCAGCGGCGCGGCCGGGGGGCTCGGCCTGGAGGCCCTGCCTGTGCTGGAGGAGAGCGTGACACGGGACGAGTGACACGGAGGGCAGGGCCGACCTCCACAGAGAACGCCAGATCTTTTCCACTAAGGGGGGCACATGCTATTCCTCCAATGGGAGGCACGGGATTGGGGGTGACGCACACACACCCCCCAAGAGCTGCTCGCCGCGGGGCATCCCCGTGATGAAGAGTCTCTAACGCGCACAGGGCTGCGGGACCCGGCGCTGAGAAGGGTTCGGTCAGTGGCAGCGGGGCAGCGCGGCATTCCCGGCCCCGGCACGGGCAGGGACAGCACAGGGGTGGGGGGATGGAGGGCAGGGGGTCCCTTGGGAAGGAGAGTCCCCGTGGGATTGCTGAGTGTCTCCCAGCTGCTGCCGCGAGTGCCTTGGGCGCCCGCGCCTTCCCTGCCCACGCCGTGCCAGGGTTTGGTGGGTGGCCCAGCCCTCATTCCTTTTCTCCTCGGTCTGTGAATCCCGAGGGAGCAGGAGGAGGGGCAGCACCTCCTGGCACAGCCTTGCCCCCCACTCCTGTCCCAGGGAAAACCCACCAACTGGAGGCAGAACCACCGTCGTGGGGCACAGCGTCCTTGGCGTGGCAGTGCCCTCGCTGAGGGGATTTGGGGCCGCAGTAGGATGCTGTGACACTTCACTGTGGTACCACTCGGGATTAGTCTCATTGCATCCCAGCCTGCTCCTCCAGCCTTTCCTTTCCTGTTCTTCTGTGCTAGGAGGTGGAGAGGGAGGAGGCACGGAGCAGGAGGGATATCCCCAGCATTCTCACATCCCACTTTGCCAAGTGTCCTGATGATTTGGTGTAATCTTTTTTGTTGTCCTTTCTGACTGGTTTCTGTGAGGAGTTAGGGAGATGTGACTCCAGCAGCACAGGCTAAGCGAGGGAGTAACAGCTGGCTGCAGGGCATCCCAAAGGCATCCTTCTGTGTTTCCCAGCTACAGATCATTGACTAGGAGGACTGGGCAAAAGGGCTGGAGAAACCTGGCTTGTAGGGAGAGTCTCCCACACAAAAAAGAGGCACTAGAAAAGCCCAGCTGGGGAGGAGAGCTTTTGTGAATAGTTTCTATCCATGGATACCCCCAGATCAGGAAATTTCTGGGAGCCCATCAGGGGCAGCTGGACTCAGCTGGGCAGGGTGCTGGCTGGTGCAGTCTCATTCGGCTCACTTGGGGTGTTTTTAACCTGAGCTCAGTGCATCCAGGGATTCAGCCCCAAACAGCTATCAGATCCCTAGGATCTGATCCCCAGATCATTCCCTAGGAAATTCCCAATTCTCCACTCACCCACCAGAGCTGTTCCCAGCATGAACACTGTGAGGTGGTGCCTGGGGAATGGCACTGCCCCTCTGGGCTGGGCACCGGGGACCAGGGTTTCTCCTGGGGTTGGGCAGGGAAGAAGGAAGGGGCATTTTAGCATGAGGTCATGGTTTGGATGTGGACCTGCTTTTTGCTCCAAGAGGTGGGATGCTCCCTCTCTTTCCAGGCTGGCTCTTGATGGGGAACTTACATGGTTCCCCATGGTGGATCACTGCAGCCCGACTGGGAGGCAGGAGTGGAGCAGGAGGAATATCCTGCTGCATCTCAAACCAATCCCAAATATCTGCAAGGGTCTGAGAAGTGCCAGTGGTGAGGACTGTAGGAATTTTGTGCTTTCTGGTCCATTGAGTTGAAGCAAAACCAAGCAGAGCCCCATGAGCAAAGCTACTTCCTGCCCGGCTGGAAGAAGGAAGTATTGGGAATCTCATGGGAAGGACAGGTTTCCTGACATTTCCAGCCCATTTCCAGACCAAAGAGGCTCTGAGAAGCAGCTGAATGTTTGATTCCTGCTTTGACTTGAATCTCAGAGCTTTGGGGTGATGTTTACATGCTACCAGTTGCCTGTTAACCAAAGTCCTGCAGAGACGAGGCCTGTGATCCCACTATCCCGTGGTTCTGGGGGTGGGAGAGGTGACGCTCATGGAAGTTGCAGAGTGTTTCCCGAACAGATTCCCTTGCTCTTGCTATCGAGAAGAGGTAGGATGATTCTCATTTTACTACTCCTCATGGCATCCTTATATTTTCACCCTAGTTTACACCGATCTGAGAACTTGGACATGGAGCAGTTCCGCAAAGAGGGATCTGAGCCCTTAGATTGCCGTGAGCAGGGGCTTGTGAAGCTGCTTTGATGAGGAGCAAAAGCTCCCAGGCAGGCCAGGGGAGGGAGCACAGCCCCATCTCTGCCTCCAGACAGCTGCATCCTGGAGGAAATTAGATTTCTCATGTCCTGCCAAGAGTTAAGCTGATTCCAGGCGCCTCTCTCGGAGATAGGCTGCGTCCAGTCTTGGAGCGACTCATCCGGAGAGAGAACAGCCCCATGTGGTGCATCAGAGTGGCCCTGAGTCACCAACCCTGGTCCCTGTTTGCTGTGGCACTGAGCAGCACCAGGAGCGCGGGGTGGCCCCAGCCTGGGCCCTGCCCCGCGTCCAGATCCGGCCCGGGGACCATCCCAAGGGATGTGTGTCCTTCTCCCTGCCCCTTCTCCCCTGTGCCCTGCTGGCGATGGACCATCTGGCTGGGCTCAGGGGCTTCTGGGAGCACCGAGGTTTGGTGATGGGGATTTGGGTTTCCCAGAGAAGCTGTGGCTGCCTCATCCCTGGAAGTGTTCAGGTTGGACCAGCCTGATCTAGTGGGAGGTGTCCCTGCCCTTGGCAGGGCGTGGAACAAGATGAGCTTTAAGGTCCTTCCAACCAAACCATTCTATGATTCCATGATTTCCATAGGGCTGCAGGAGTGAGGTCCAGTATCCCAAGTTATCCTCAGGGGGGCTGGCAGGATTTTGCTAGGATAACCTGGGAGCTGTGAGAAATGTCTTCCCCTTCCCTAACATGAGCTGAAGGCTTCCCCTCGGGAGGCCGGGAGCACACCCTGCATCCCAGTGAGTCGGAAAGCGGAGCCGGTTCCGCACTGGTGTGGTTGTGGTGGTTACTGGGGGATGTTCAGCCCCATCTGGGGGTGAGGGACTCTGCAGGGCAGTTATGTAGGAGACCCACACATTTTCCAGGCGGTGGCTCCCCGGAGGCGTTCCCACAGGGATGAGGTGCCGTGGGCGGGCAGGGGGAGCGCATGGGATGCGGAGCCCAGGATGGGGCTTTACCTTGTACGACTGGGAGGAAAGTGCTGAGTCTTCACAGAGCGAGGCTTTGGAAGGAGATCTTTTATTTAGCGAATCTGGGCTGCTGTCAATAAGTTCTGTGGTTTTAGGGCACCATATGCTGCATTCAACACTTTGCCAATCTTGTTAAACGGATCCAGACGAGGCTGTTCCCGGAGCAGGCCGGAGCAGCTGGAAGCAGTGTATGGAGCCCATCGGATAAAAATCCTCCCTTTGCTCTGACATTACAACCTTCCTAATCCTCCATCCCTGATGGCTCTGTCTTTGCTCCACAAGAGAACAGCCCAGAGAGCAGGCAGGGACATTGTCTCACTTCGTACCACCGGTGTTACATTTATTTCAATAGGAGGGGATAAAGAGGGAATGTGCCTGGATACAGAGGGAATGTGCCTGGCTAAGGAGGGAACGGGGTTCTTTGCCCTGTGCGTGCAGGTACGCTTCACCCCAAGCCCTGTATCTACCAGACCAGGGGCCATTTGCAGAGCCACATTCCCACAGCCACCTTGGAAAGCCCCAGGTCTAAATGCATTTATCCTACCAGGAATTTAACACCAAGGGGCTTTCTGCTTTTCAGCCAATGATCTTGTCTCTTCTCCCTGAAGAAGGTGCCCCACGTTGGGATTCAGATGCAACACTCAACCTTTCTTTTGGTGGATAAACTTCTCCTGCTGGGAGAAAATTCCCAGTGGGAAGCAGTGATTCCTCCCTGGTGAGGGGGTTTCTCATCCCTGGGGAGCTGAGGGATGATGCTGTCCCCGCAGGATCCAGGTGTGGGCAGGGCTGCAGGAGCAAAGGGAGCCGGGTCCTGGCCGGCCACATCGTTATTCCCGGGTTTTGCACTTTCATGTCGCTGCCAGTTGTACAAATTAATTAAAAATAACTGAAGAAAAATCCCGAAGAAAGGCCCAATTCCTCTGGGAAAGATTAATCATTAGTTGAGCCTTTTTCTTATGAAAATACAGATCCATGGTAGCCCCAGGCAAAAGATTCCCAGGGAGAGCCCTCACCATTCGTGCTCCGAGTGAGGGAAATCGCTTTGAAAGCATCTGACAACTAAAGCAGAACATGTTGAGTAACTTGGCAACACTCAGAAAACATCTTGAAATGGTTTTTGTTCAACACATTTTGCTCTGCTTCAATAGGAGATGTCAGGGCAGTTCATTCACTGCCGCTCAGGACTGCGGGCGATGCCGGGAGATGCTCCTGCCTTTGGGAAGGGAAAATCCCTGATACCTGCTGCTCCTGGGGCAGGATCTGATGGAGCAATGCCATGGAGCTCCCCCTTGCTGAGCTCTGCAGGTCCCTTCTGGTCTTCTGGTGGCACGAAGTGTGGAGGTTTGGTGATGGATATTTGGGGTTCCCAGGCAAGTTGTGGCTGCCCCATCCCTGGAAGTGTCTGAGGCCAGGTTGGACGGGGCTTGGAGCACCCTAGGCTAGTGGAAGGTGTCCCTGCCCATGGCAGGGGGTGGGACTGGATGGTCTTGAAGGTCCCTTCCAACCCAAACCTTTCTGTGATTCCATGATTCCCACAGAGCCGCAGGGTGAGGTCCAATAGCCCAAGTTACCTTCAGCTTCTGATTCATCCTAAACCCATACCCTGGAAAGGAATGTCTGTAGGGATTGGGAGAGACAAAGTCAGGACAGAAACATCCTTGGATTCTGCCAAAATGTGATGGCACAGGGAATTTTGTGTATCAGCTTTTTGTGCTGCGCTGGGGCTTCCCATCCCTGGGGGTTAAATCTCTCTTAAATTATGCTGGAAAAGTTGGGAAGGGCGTTCTGGTGTTCAGGCTGGATGTTAATGGTCTTCTTCAGGCCATCAAAGCTCATGGGCATCGCAGCTGGAGGTACCAACATCACACAGCCCCAAACTCACCCCTTTTGCCCCGAAAAGGAACCTACTTAGAGCTCCCAGATCACAGCAGCTCAGGGGCTGCACAGCTCCAACCATAAGTGCATTCCAAGAAACTGAGGGGTTCTGGCAGCAATTTTTGGGTATTCTTGGTCCAGGTAGCTCTTTAGGTGACCTTCCAGCCCTGCACTGGGAGGGAGGAAGGGAGCAGAGGGAATGCTGTGGTGGAGGATAAACTATTTTTAATTAAGGATCGTTAAAAAAAATTAACTTGTAATAGTTGTTGGGGTTTTATCAAAGCTCTCAGCCCCTCTCACAGGCCTGGGCAGGAGATAGGTGAGTTCCTGAGCCTCATCCCTCCCTCTTTCCCTGCGCTGCATCTCCAGGACTTGTGTTCCAGACAAGGCCAGGAGCAGTTTCCAGCCTCGTTAGCATTTTAGGATGATCCTTTTTCAGCCCAGAAAGTTGACAGCTTTGCTTGTTATAAACTGAAACTCAACAAAAAAACCCAAGAATTAAGTTTGGCTTATGAAATTTGGGTTTGGTTTTGCCATTTTTAAATGTATTTGGGAATTGGACGTGCCTGAGTTGCAAAACAAAAAGGCATTTTGAGCCAGACAGTGATTTTTTTTATTTTGAAACTTGTCAAAACAAGCCAGATTGATCATTATGACCAATTTTTTTTTTCTTTTTTTGCAAATTGAGAAAGGCATCCAGAACAGGCCTTTCCCACAAAACCTTTCATTTTCCAAAAAGAAAACGAAATAAAAAAAAAATCAATCACACTTTTTCTGCTCACACAGTTGGAACAGGCGGCAGCGGATTGGGAGAGAATAGCAATTTGTAAGGAATTCCAACCAGCTCTCCCTAAAATAGCATCCAGCCAGTTTCTCCAGGGCAGGAGGCTCAGTGGCTCCGTGGAGGGAACAGGCTGGAGCAGGGCTTGGCTGACCAGGGCAGCTCCAGGCCGGGATAACACCTTGGGAATGCAGGAACACCCTCCCTGTGGGAATCAGAGGTGCTTCTGCCTGGGAGGAATTCCTGGGGATCCCCAGCCATCCCTCTGATGGATGTTTGGTTTTCTGTTCCAAACCGAACTGAATCCAGCTTCTCCGAGCCTCCGGTGCTCGGACATCATTACGAGATGCCTTCAAAAGGGAGACGCTCCCTTCTGTGCCTGGGAGTGTGAACTGGGAAGAAATTCCACGTGTGGGTCCTTGAGGAAGCGGACTCCGTGGTTCAAGGAGGGATGTGTTAAGGGAGAGCATGACAAGCCCCCAAATCCCTGCCCTTGTGCCCTTCTCTCTCCGGAATGCGGGTCCAGCAGCCGGGCTGGGGCTCCCTGCCCAGGCCGGGGGTCCTGGGGGGCACAAGGGCACCTCGAGGCATCTCGGGGGATCTCGTGGGGACCCGACCCCGGCTGTGCCCGTGTGTGCCCAGGCTGCTCATGACCGAACCCTTCTCAAGTGCTTGTGCCATGTCGGTGGTGACAGAGCTCAGACCGACCACAAGGTCCTTTTCCAGTGCGTGGTGGTGAAACTCGAACCAACATACTGCTGAAGTCAAAATATTCTTTCTAATCCCCCTGCCCGGTTTGTCTTTCTTTCCAGCTTTCCTCCTCCACCTCCCGACCCTCCCTCTCTGTTCCCACCCCCCTTCTGTTTCTCTTTCTCCCCTCTGTCATAAGAAAGTGACTGTGTCCTCGAGGGGACAGTTTTCTTATGCCATTTTATACACTGTGCTTCATGTTTAGAACTTTTTTGCACTAGTTCCTATTACATTTATTTTCCAAACTGGTTTGACAAAAAACAAAGAGAAAAAACCCAACAAAAACACAATCCCATGCTATAATTCAGTTGTATTAAAATATTATCCTACTACTCTCTGTGTTCAATAGTCTCTGTACCTGTAATGCTTTCAGTTCTGTTGTATTTTGGGGCCGAGGTTTTCTCTGCTCCTTGTTTAACCCAGTAAAGAAATAAAATGTTAAGAATTGATGATAAACTTCCTGCTCCCTGTCTCTGGTGTCGTTTGGGCCGTGAGGGTCCCACTGGGACGGGCTCCCCCAGAACCTGCCCTGAACCCCATCCGCTGTCCTACGGGTGTTGTTTTCCTGCCAAATCCAATCTCAACTGGAGGACGGCAGAGGCGGGATGGAGGGACAATAACCCTGCCTTAACTGAATTTGATTTCGTAACCTTTCTTTATATTCTTTTGTTTCTTGCCTTCACATTTTTTGCCACGGGGCTCACCTCAGAACAATAGGGGCGAAGGCTGTCACCAAGAGATTCATCAGAGAATAATGACTCAACCAGGGTATCCAGATTTTGCCCAGCTGAAGTCCACACCCACATATAATCTGGAATTAATTCATCTGGACAACAGATCTCGGCATGGAACAGAGCGAGGACACTGCGCTCCAAATTGAGCGCTGCTGCCGGGCTGCAAAGGCCACGGGATACAGCTCTGGAGTTACACTGGGGCCTGTCCTGCCCCAGCCAGGAAATCCTGTTTGGAAAGAACACGAGGAAAAGGGGAAGAAATTGGATGGGAATTGAAATAACCTTTAAAAAAGCAGATTGATGCAGGAGTCAAATGGAGGGGGAAAACTGGAGGAATGGGAGGTGCAGGAGGAGGGATTTGGGGTGAGTGTCTCTGTGAGGGGGGCTGGGGGGTGGATAACTGGGGGGCTGCACCCCCTCAGTGTGCACAGCAGGGGAGGGGGCATTCTGCTCCCCCGGGTGAGACCCCCCTGCAGAGCTGCCTCCAGCCCTGGGAACAGCAGCACAAGGACGTGGAGCTGCTGGAGAGAGTCCAGAGGAGGCCCCGGAGGTGCTCCAGGGCTGGATCCTCTGCTCTGGAGCCAGGCTGGGAGAGCTGGGGGCTTCACCTGGAGAAGGCTCCAGGGAGACCTGAGAGCCCCTCCCAGGGCCTAAAGGGGCTCCAGGAGAGCTACAGAGGGACTGGGGACAAGGGATGGAGGGACAGGACACAGGGAATGGCTTCCCAGGGTTAGATGGGATATCGGGAAGGAATTCTTGGCTGTGAGTGGGGTGAGGCCCTGGCACAGGTTGCCCAGGGAAGATGGAAGAATGTTTAGCCCCCCAGACAGGAGAGCACACACTGGAGCCTGTCTCCAAGAGGCCACAGGTGCCCCAACCAGCTCAGCTGATTCCCAACACCTGCAGCCCCCACTCCCTTCTTCCATAGCGATTCCTTCCAGGTGTGCCCTAAACTGCCCCAATTTGAGCAGCTCTGGGCCTCAGCTGGGCCTTAGGAGCTACGTATAAGGGGCCTGCAAGGGCTTGGGCTTGTCCCTAGTGCCAGGATGCAGCATCGGGTTTCTTAGGAGTATCTTTGGGATCACTTTCCCCTTTGGGAGTGCTGCTGGCAGGATTTATCTCAGCAATCCACGTGCTGTTGATCATTCCCACCAACCTCCTCTGGTTGCTTGAGCTCTGGTGAGAGCCCAGGGCAGGGTCTTGGTGGCCACATGGTGCCCAAACTGATGCAGCAGCTCAAAATCCACCCAGGAATGTGCTGGTTCCCAGGGATTCAATTAGCAGGGAATGAAGTTGGTGTGAGTTAAGTGGATGTGAATTTTCATGGCTATAGGGCTGTGGACATCAAAGCTGGGAGGTGGCTGGAGCCAGGGGGCAGAAGTTTCTCAGCTGTAAATTTGCCTCATGACTCCATAAAAACTGCAATGGGCGGCATGGAAATGTTTCTGCTGGAAAGAGCCTGGAAAATGCTGCACCTCTGAGAAAACAAAGCCCAGGCCTGGGAATGCTTTGAGGTGCGAGATGGGACTCTGCAGATGCTGAAATCTTGGGTGGGGTCCGGATTTCAAACCTCATCCCTTCTGGATGCAAGTAAGGAGTTCCCTTTTTATGTATTTATTTATATGGTTAAATAGATGACACACAAGGTTCTCTTTTCTGGTTTATCAAAAAAGCAAAAAATACCATTTGCAAGCATGTGCATCTATAAACATCTGTATTTCTGAATAATTCCAGAGCCCCTGGATGAAGCTTCTTCGTCTTTCCTGGGCAGAAGAGAAACCAGGATTCAAGGAGATCTGGCAACTTGTTACTGTGGATCTAAAAATGTGTGTGAGCGCCTCCTTTTTCACACCAACACTTGACCCTGGGAGACTTAAAATCCTAAAGAGAGGATTCTTACTCACAGCAATGCACTTTCAGGGTGTGTTTTCCACCTACCAGGAGGCTCCAGGGTGTTTTTTGGCCTTTCCAAGTCTGGATGTTCTGGATCCACTCCAACTGGAGCTCCTGATACTGGTGAGAAGTTCTTAATTTATTTCTCTGTGATCAAACGGGTATTTTTGGGTGGGTTTGTGGCTTTTGTGACAGAACGGTGAAATGCCACCTCAGCAAACTGATGAAAATCCTGTAGTGAAGAGTTGAGGTTATTAATGATCATCATTTTCCACGGTTTTTTTTGCCTGGAGGACTCCTTTGTTCTCTTCTTTTTGTCTCACAATCTGCATTAAGTAAGAGCTTACAATTAATTTTCCCTTAGAACCCCCTTTGCCCCAGCAGAACCCAGAAGGGCTGTGGAAAGTGGGTTTATATGGATTTACATGTTGGATGCAGTTTGCCAGACGGGTTTTACTGTGTGATTTCCTCCTCCCTTGCGCTGTTTTTCCTGGTGTCTCCCTCGGATCATGGCCTTGGCTCTGCACAAGGGTCTGTGTCATTCTGTTGGATCTGTTTCGGTACCTGAGGAAGATCAAGGTCAGATTGACGTGTTTCTTCCTCTGACAACAACTGTGTCTTTATTAATTGAGCTTTAACTGCGCTGAAGGAAGCCTGTGAGGGGAAAGGGCTGGGTTTGCTGCCTCCATCTCCCTTGGGTTTCCTAATTCCCCTTCACCTCTGATCTACCACCTTGTCCGTGCACTTCTTTAACAAGGTCTCACACTGAGGCACCAATCCCTGCTCTGGGGGAGCAGGGACAGGACCCAGGGAACGGCTGGAGCTGTGTCAGGGCAGGGTCAGGTTGGATCTCAGGGAAAGGTCCTTCCCCCAGAGGGTGGTTGGCACTCACCAGGCTCCCCAGGGTTTGGTCACAGCCCCAAGGCTGCCAGAGCTCCAGGAGGGTTTGGACAACGCTCTGAGGGACAGCGTGGGATTGTTGGGGTGTCTGTGCAGGGCCAGGAGCTGGACTGATGATCCTTGTGAGTTCCTCTGAACTCAGGATATTCCATGATTCTATGATTCTTCTTCCTTCAGTCTCAGCGTTTTCCCACCTCGCTTCTCTCTCACTCAGCCACCTCACCCTTGACCTGGCCTTTGCACCAAAACTCTTTGAATTTGGTTTTTTTTAAATAGAATTCCTTAGTTTGGGATCATTGGGTCACTCCTTCTCCAGCACTTGTTTCATGCAGGATGGATCCTGTCTTCCCCAAAGCTGTTTCTGCCCTCGCTCAGAGCTCAGCCCAGTTTAACCACCAGCCCCAGGTAAACCTGGGACCAGCCCGGAGCAAAGTCCCACTGCCAGAATACCCCCTGACGTGTTTGTATTCATAACCTTGTCAACATTTGGCTTTTTTTTTTTGTTTGCTCTTGTCTCTTGAGGGAAATTACTGCTGTTCCTACCGGGGTGTCAGCTCCTGCGAGCCCGGTCGAGAGCGTGTGGATGCTGAAACACCCGCTGTGGGCAAGGCTCCGGTGGGAGCTGTCACTACCTCGGGGTTGGGCAGCCAAAGGGAACCTCTTTTCTATAAACTGTAAGTTTTTCATAAAAGCCTTTCTAATTTGTACCAAAGCAACGCCAGCACACCCTTGGGACTGGTAAAAACAATAATAGTTTGACTGGTGGAAGACTGTGAATTTGAAACAGAAGGTTGTGAGATCTACGAGCGTTACCCGAAACGTCAGCGTTGTATATCAATAAATGTAATTTAGACGTACAAAGGAGATGGCAAAGACTTCCACAAAGAACTGTCAGGTCTTACCTCCTCAGATCTCTCTGAGATAAAGCAGATGTTTCATCCCATTGATCCAGAGGAACCGGCCTTCCCATCCAAGTCTGTGTTACCTCAAACAGCAAGGGAATTACCCCTTACAAAGATTACATGGTTTGCTATTTTTCAATCTTTTTTCTTTTTTTTTTTTTTGCATTCCAAGATGAAACGCACATGTTCACATCTGTGGGTTTAGCCTGGGAATGCCGCATTCCCCCAAGTCAGGAGTACAGAGCTCGTGGAGCCCTGAGGAGAGGCGAAGGCAAATGACACCCAGAGCTGTACCTGTTCCCTGCTTGAAAGAGGCCTCTGCAACAGCCCATTTAATTTTTACTGTCCCAACCCCAAGAAATGACTCCTGCCCCTTCCCAAATCCTCTCAGCCAGGCTCACATGGAGACCTTTATCCTGCCTTGATCTGACTTGGGCTCCACAGAGGAAATTGCTGGTTTAAGGCTGTGTTATGTAGGATATTCCGACTGAGCCTTGTGATCTTTCTCCTCACTTAAATCCACAACTTCTGGCACGTCTGGGAGAACAAACACGTGGGTTTTCCTCCCCTGGTTATTGCTGTCATCTCTTATTAACAGTCCAGGGGCTGCAAATCGCTGAAATCCCGGGTCACCTGGAAATTAAGCCCCGGATGTGGGGTCCTGTAGCTGGATCAGGGCCTTGGCGAGCAGTTTCCAATCACTTAAATTGTGAGCAGAAAAAGACGGTTCCATGTGCTCTCCTTATGACTGTTCCTGCTTTGATATAAATTCCTTAGATTTTCCCTTTTTAAAGCTGGGGTTTCTGTTCTTTAACCTGGACTGGCCCTGCCTTACCCAAAATGCTGAAAAGTTCAAGTTTAGTCCAATACTAAACTTTGGATGAGGGCCTGGAGGGACAGGACAAGGAGGAATTACTTCATCCTGTCTGAGGGCAGGGTTAGGTGGGAGGTTGTGGAGAAATTCTTGGCTGTGAGGATGAGGAAGGCCCTGGCAGATTGCCCAGAGAAGCTGTGGCTGCCCCATCCCTGGGAGTGTCCAAGGCCAGGTTGGAGAGGGCTTGGAGCAACCTGGGATAGTAGAAGGTGTCCCTGCCCATGGCAGGGGGTGGGATGAGATGAGCTTTAGGGTCCCATCCAACCCATACCCTCCTGGGATTCCATACTGCAGCTCAGGCCGTGTCCCTGCTCCATCTCCAAAGGGTTTCGGTCACTTTATATTTGTCTCTGCTTATGCACAGCACAAATTACCTCAAAGTATTATCCATGGAATTTAAGGCAGAAGCCAAGGAGGCTGAAATAGGCACATGTGCCACAAACCTGGGGCAGGGGATTTCCAGGACCTCACCTGTCAGAACTCCTTCTGGCTGGAGAAGGCAAAAGGGTCCTGAAACTGAGGTTCCAGTTTCCTATGCCCAATACATGGTGCTAATCCAAAGCACCCCTGCCCTCTGGGAGCGGGAAGCCATTCCCCCTTGTCCAAAGTCCCTCTCCAACTCTCCTCGAGCCTCTTTAGGCCCTGGAAGGGGCTTTCAGGGGTGGGGGCAAAGCAGCTGCCGTGCTCTGGGAGTGTTGCTGTTTGGTTTAGGTGGGGAGGGCTCTGCTTTGCGGGTCTCCCCCCTGGATACTGTGGCTGTGTGAGATGGCATCTTTCCCCCTGAGGAGCACCGAATCCCTGGAAAACAGGTCAGGAGAATCGCAGGAAAGACCTCTGAGGTCACCGAGTCCACCCTGTGACCCAACACCACCACAGAAAATAAACCAGGGCACCGGGAACGCCAGAGCCTGGAGAAAGCCCTGCCAAGGGGCAGGGGAGAGGAGCCCCCTCCCCACGGTTCCTGGTCGGGCTCAGTGTTAGGATTCCCCTTTTGGTGAAGGGTGCCCCCGCTCCCAGGGGCAGCGTGGGCTCTGGGCTCTCCGGAAGGGTGTCTTTCATGTGTCACGTCTCTCCTCGAGGCACAGATCGTATCCTGTTCCCCTGGCACCAGCGGATCCCGAAACCGGCACCCCCAGGACAATGGCTTGGCCCTGCCCTTGGGCCCGGGGCCGCGGGGAGCCGAGGGGTCGGGGGCAGGAGGAGCACCGGGGAGGTTGTATAACGTGGTGTGGAATATCATTGTTCCAGCCAGGATGAGTAAGAGCACAGCTGAGGCCGGACACCGACGGCACTGCCATGTGTCCGGGGGAGGGCGGGCTGGGAGACGGCTGCACAGGCGAAAATAAAGACAATGAGTCTATAAAAGTTAAAGAACTGAATAGATTCCGAACATTTGGTTTTCATTAGCACCAAATAACATATAAATAAACATAGGATAGAACCAAGAGCAGCATCTTGGTTACCCCCTTGGAAGAGGCTGTGTTTAGGCTGAGCTCGGCCTCCCCGGCCAAACCTCCTCCCGCCTGTTCTGTGGTGGGACAGGGGAGCTGCCGGAGCCACCAGGCCTCCATCTCCTGGCAGAGCAGAGCAGGGGCTTGTCTGTGCAGGAGAATGAGGTGTCAGTGTGCTGCTGGTCCTTAGAAGTCAGAATCTGAGCGCGGGGAAACGTGAAAATAAGCACAGGAAGAGTCACGGCACTGATTTTTCACTCTCTGTGAAAAGGACACGCTGTAAAAAGCCCATCCAGTGCCACATCCTGCCACCTTCCACTATCCCAGGTTGTTCCAAGCCCTCTCCAACCTGGCCTTGGATACCTCCAGGGATGGGGCAGCCACAGCTTCTCTGGGCAACTAAATGCTATAAGAATTCACGGAGTAAAATGGGAGGGATCAGAGAATGATCAGAGAGAGACAGTGATGGCATGAGAGAGAGGGAAAATCTTGGAACAGCACAGAGCCAGGAGGGAGGCATCCTTGCTGCATCTTGCTCTTCTAATGCAAATATGTTGCTCAATCAGTGCCCCTGTGGAAGCAGTTGGACACAAATAGACCTTTCCTGCACAGGCAGAGCTCACAGTTATTGAAAAAACAGTCTTAAGCAAAGCAGATTGTATGGAACATCTTGGATCTCACTGAGGAAAAGGAATTGTAATTGTAGGGCTGTATGGAGACTCTATAAAACCAGGATCCTCCATCCTGAGGGCTTGTAAACGCCTGCGGATGCGCTGTCGGCGCGCCAGGACTTCAGGTTTCAGGAGACTTTATTGTACTCATGTTGTTGCTGACACCACTGAGAGATTAAGGGATGGCTTTCCTGCAGTTTAGCGGAGCTTTCCTCAAAGGAAAGTCAGGAATTCCAAAGCTTTTAGGTCACACATGTTAAAGTCGACTCCGTTGCCGCTGCAGAAACTACAGCTGTTGCCAAAACGTAAATGGGGAATGGGCTCAGATCTGCTTTACAAGGTCCCTCTGAGACATTCCCAGATCTGTGGAATTCGCATGGAGAGGGGACCTGGGACCTGCCATGGAGTGCCCTGTACTGTGCGGAGGGTGGCACCCATTCCAGAGGGCAGGGAGATCTCCTGAGCTACAGCAGGTTCCTCCCACCTTTGGTTGAATCCTGCCGGGGTGGGAAGGGAATGCTGGGAAAAAACCAGCGAGTTTGGGAATCAAAAGTCATTGCAGACGTGTCCTCTGAGTGTTCTCCTCCTCCTCAGCCTCTGCCCACCCTCCCAAGGACCCTCCCGACTGTTCCTTATTTTCCCATCCAGAGCATCACGAATCCCTGTTGCTTCTGCATTTTTCCCTGGCCTCTGGTTCGTGCCTCAGGCACCGGGACCCCTTGGAGTCCTGGTCCTTCATCCATGTAACAAAGTTAATCCGGGATGGCAGAGAAATGAATGTTCAGAACAAGAGAAATGAAAATAAACCCCCAGAGAACCAGTGGAACCACTGACTGCGGGGCTCGACCAGTCCGTGCATGAGGATCTCTCGGGTCTGGGATGACACATGCTAATTATATATTAGTTACATCCTTTTTTATTAGTGGGATGCTGAACGACCTGCTCTAGGAGGCCGAAATCCCTCGATCTGAGGATTTGGCCAATGTCCCTGGTGAGACCTGGGCAGGAAAGGTGAGCTCATGTCTTCCCACTGACCCAGCCACAGGGGTGACCTGACCTCTAAAATTCACCCTAAAAGTAACATAAATGACTCTTGAAAATGGAACGAGGCCACTGCAAGTCTGGGTCAGTCAGTCTACGGTTGGTTTGGGATTTTGACCTTGAAAAACAGGATTTTGGTGGTGCAGCAGTTGGACTTCGATGATCCATGTGGGTCCCTTCCAACTCAGGATATTCTGTGTTTCTGTGAAAACAAGTAACAACACTAAGCACTCAAATAATTATGAATGTTCCTACAATAATTACAGAGTTTTGAACAGAGGGTTCATTTGTGTTTATTTGCTTTCTGCTCCTCAGTTGTTGGGGTTGGCAGCGCTTAATGCTTTCAGTTTTTTTCTTCACAAATATTAGGGAAACATTTCTTTCTTAAATGAAAACAGAGGCTCTCATGTAATTTCATGTCTATGACACAGAACTTGAAGGAAAAGCCCTACTGCAGGAACACAAGGACAGGAAGGGCTGGAAAAGGTCGTCCTCCTCCCCAAAGGCAGGACAAAGCCACCACAGGACTCTGTGGCTGTGATCTGTGCGATGAAGACCCCGCAAATTCCCAGACGATGTGCTGCAGGACTTGGAAGGGCTGGAAAGGACAGCCCCGTGGGAACCTCACCCTGTCTCTGGGATGATGGGAACGCAGACCTGCACAGGACCACCCAGCTGCCCGAGCCCACCCAGGGGACCAGGACCCCGATCCCAGGGATGTGCTCGTGTGGGGGCCCTTCCTAGACATCCCTTCCCAGCACTTCCTTCCCCAGCTGACCTGCTCTGCGCTATCTGGTCCTCTAAAACCAGGTTGGAATCCTCCTCAGCAGTGCCACCTCCTGCCTCCCCCTCACAGCCTCCTCTCCTGACACTAACACCTTATTTTATTCTTTTTTTCCTTTTATTTTTCCAAATCACATCCTATTTTCGTCAGGCCGCCTCTCTGATTTGCTCAGATAATTTCCAAAGCTGTATCTAAATTTCCTCGCGGCCCGTGGCAGGTGAGCATCGCACAGCACCTTGTTAATCTCATTATCTGCCTTGTTACCAATTAAACCCTCTGACTGGTGAAAGAACCTGAGAAGACTTTGCAGACTCCTTTTGGTACGTTATTTCCTCGACTATAAACAGTCAATAAACCGCTCCCGGCGGTGCAAAGGCTCGTTTGGGGGTCCCCCTGCTCAGCCAGGGGGTCCTGCTGTCCTCCTGCCGCTGTTCCAGCAGCCCGAGGGCCGGGGGCCTTTCCCGGGATGCCGGAGGGAGCTGGTGGGCAGCAGGACGAGGGCGAGGACCAGCACCGGGATGGGGATGGGAGCCGGGATGGGAGCCGGGATGGGAGCCGGGACGGTTCCCGCGCGCAGCGGGGCGGGGCTCCGGCTCGGCCCCGCCCACCGCCCGAACCCCGCCCCGTCCAGGACGAAGCCCCGCCCACCGGGCCGTGTCCGAGCCGACC
>VZRE01000763.1:35084-122110 GCA_013396775.1 Cephalopterus ornatus
CCCCGGTCGGGGTTAGTTGGAAACGGGGGGGAAGCCCCAAACTCTGGTGCGGGGAGGGAGCGCGGGGGCAGCGCGGGTTCCCTCGCCCGGGCTGGGGCTGGCGGGGCTGCGGGGCCGCCCGCGCTCCACCTGCTGCCGCCGCCTCCCTGTCGCGACAGCCCCGCCGTGTCGGCCCCGCTCCCGACAGCCCAGCCCTGGCCGAGGGCAGCGGCTCTGCCCCGGCCCTTGCGGTACCCCCGGGCGCGGGTGCAGCGACCGGGGAGCCCCGCACGGGTCGTCCCGCACCGCGGTGTGCGGGGGATCCCGGTCCCGCATCGCCCTCCGCTCGCTCCCCTCCCTCCAGCTGGGCTGCATTTCGTTCTCTCACTTCCCCCTGAACCCAGGTGCATCAGCCTTGCCGGTGATGCCTCGGTGTCCCCCCTGCAGCAGCTCCTGGCTCTGTGCAGGACAGTGTGGCATCTGTCTCCCGGTTGTCCCCACGGCTGTCCCGAGCCCCCGGGGGGGTCTCCTGTCCCGAGAACCTCCGGAGAGCCGGACCGGAGCTGGGGCCTCCGCTCGCAAACTTAGCTCATTTTTTCCAGGCACGAAACTTCGCTGCGAGCAGGATAAGCTGGAGGAAGGAGTTTCCTCCCCCTTGAGCCTGCCGAGCGGATGGTCCGCTCCCCAAAGGTGCCGGGTGGCTTTGCCGGGGGGGTGGGGGGTCCCAGCGGAGTTTCGGGGGCAGACGCCAGACCCCAGCGCCCCGGCCGTCCTCGCCCTGCTGCTTGTCAGTGACGGGGGGGGAGGACGAGGACAAAAATAGCTTTGATAAAGCGGCGAGTTTGGGAACTCTTCCTCCCACTTGGCAGCGGGCAGCGGTTCCGCCGCGCCGGCCTCGGCTGCCCCCGTTCCAGCCGGGCTCGCGCTTCCACCGCTGCCGGATCCCGCAGCTTCCCACAATAAAATCCCAGTTAAGCGCTGAACCGGAGGGAACTCGAGCTCTCGGGTCATCGCTCTCTGTTCTCCCTTCTCCGCCCCGGCAGTGGCAACACAAAGTGAGCCGGAGCGGCTCGGTGTCGTGCTGGGATTCTTGGGTTGCCTTGGAATAGCACGCGGTTGGAGTGCCTTTCGTGTTATCATGCCGGATCTGTTTAGTCTTTAGAGCTCTTCTTTCCAGCGAGTGCATAATGAAATACCAGGGCAAATACTTGAGGCATTCATAAATTACAGCGTTAGGTAATTTGTCTCGGGATGCGTACGGAGATCCAAGCATTGCTCGGTACAGCTGACGTACTCCAGATAAGGTAACACTAATTATTTATTTCTTTCTTTTACATCTGACCTGTCAGGCTTAAGATGGAAAATTCTTTGGGACGTATGGAAGCGGTTGGTGGTGAGAGGAAGTTTCCTGGTAGTGGGGACAGGGGGAAGGCTGAATGTCCCAGGCACTGGCACCTCACCGCCCGGGTCAGGAACTGCTGTGACAATGTGTGATTAATGGGATTTGTAGCGCTGCTGACCCGTTTTGTGCTGAATTTTCTGCATTGCCGTTTACTTGAGTTGCTGTGCAGCTAAAAACAACCACTTTCCGTGTCCTGGGGTGCTGTGAGTACATCCCTTCGGTGGTTGAAGCAATGGAACAAGGTGCTTGCAGACGGCTTTATTTGGAAAGTTATCAGCAAGCTTCAGGGTACGCGTGGGGTTCCTCACAGCTTTTCTGAACTGTGCTACTGTAAACCCAAAGTGTGGTCCTGTGCACGTGACGCTTGCAGTAATTAATTCAAGAGATCTGGTCAATGATATTTCTCTGCTGGAGGCCACAGTCAGAGTTGGGGTGGACCTGGCATCCCAACGACCGAGGTGCTTTGAGCCCTCAAACTGTCCCTCAGCTGCATGAAGTGTTG
The DNA here is from genome assembly GCA_013396775.1 of Cephalopterus ornatus. NCBI lineage: Eukaryota > Metazoa > Chordata > Aves > Passeriformes > Cotingidae > Cephalopterus > Cephalopterus ornatus. The sequence continues at coordinate 36,968 of VZRE01000763.1, forward strand.
TCAGTGAAGAGGCCGAGTAATGAGTGCATGTGTTGTGATTACACAGGCTGGTTTAAAAACAAAAGACACTGCCCTTCCTGACCCTTTTGTTCTTTATTTTTTAATTATTTTATTTTTCCCTGCCTTCCTGACCTGAGGCAGGAGGAAGAGGAGCGAGGGGGGAAGGATGGGGAGCGATGGTCAGCACCGAGATTTTGGCTGAAATCTCACCTGGCCACGTGCCAGAAATGACCTCATGACAGGAGTGAGATTTGGCAGCTCGATAAGGCCTCGCTTCCCTATCTTGCAGGGTATCCAAATATGTAACTCATTTAGGATCCAAGGGCAGTTTTTCATGGCAGAGGGTGAGGCACTGTAGTCCACATCTTTGTCCCAGAACCCACCGGCTCTTGCATCACCGCGTTGGCCTCGAGATGAGGGGTTTGTTAGTGCTGCTTTAAGTCATCGACTCTTCGAGTGCTCTGCGGTGCAAGAGCAGGTTTGGGGAGTGCTGGTGCCTTCAGCTGTGGCTGGTGGGATATAGTCCAAATAATCCCTTCGGATGGGTGTGCTGTGGGATGGGAATCTGTCGAGCACTTCGCTTGTTGCTCCACTCGCGGGGATCCACAGCAGGGTACTGCTTGCTGCCCTTCGGAGTATTTTATGCCTAAATTAAATTGTATCTCGCTGTCAGAAAATCACCCCTGTAGTATCTGAGCTGTGCAGAGCATTGTTCCTGCGCTGTTTCTCCAACTAAATCCGTGTCATGCCACGTTTCTGCCAAAACATGTTTTTTGGCCAATGCCAAGCCGAGCGCTTGCCCTGAGAGTGTCCCGAGACGGGCGGAAAAGCTGCCAAAGGCTGGCTTTGGAATGGGATCAAATACCATCAGTTCTGTCGGATCAAACTAATTGTGGAGGCGCTTGCGGCGGGGGGAGGGGGGTGCTGAGTCATCCCCAAAAATGTGCTGAGCAGCAGTTCTGTTCCCGGTGTTCACCTTGCTCTGTGCCACGGTGTCTGTTCCTGGTCTCTGCTCCTCACCTTTTTAACAAGGGGTGTTCCAACTTTTGAGTAGTGTGCACGTTGACATTCCTGACTTTCAGAGAATCCTGGAATGGTTTGGGTTGGAAGGGACCTCAAAGCTCACCCAGTTCCACCCCCTGCCATGGGCAGGGACACCTTCCACTAGCCCAGGTTGCTCCAAGCCCCATCCAACCTGGCCTTGGACACTTCCAGGGATCCAGGGACAGCCACAGCTTCTCTGGGCAACCTGTGCCAGGGCTTCACCACCCTCACAGGGAAGAATTTCTTCCTTTCTTTTCCCTCACCAATGTGAAATTGCAGTTGTTTTGCCCTTTCTTGTCAATCCCAGCTCCCGAATCAGAGGCAGGTTTGTTTGGCACAATGTGCTGTCAAAGGGTCTAAAGGTGTAAAAGCTGCTCCAGAAGTCATCTCCTACCCTTAGCATACCTGAGGCTCACCCATGCACCTTCATCCCTCTGTCTGGTTCCTGCTTCCCGAGCCAGGAGGCTGCACTGGCAGTGATGAATCGGGGCTGAACTGAAACTTGGCCATGTGCTGAAAGCTTTGAGCAGAGTGTCCTGGAAACACTTCTCCAGCATCAGTGCTCTCTGCACAGTGTCCTGCGGTCTCAGACCTTTAAATACCTGCTCAGGACATGTGTGTTGGGATTTCACAGCTCTGATCCTGGGTTATGGAAATGCCAGGTCTGTGCAGAAGCGAGATGGTGATTCAGGATGTGCTTTATGGTGGGTTTTCCCTCGAATTGCACTTTGTGGTCCTGGTTGTAGCTGGAGGAGGCTCTCACAGGGCAGTGAAGGAGCCCACAGAGCTCTGTCTGGTTAGTGCTGGGCTCTGGTTGCTCGATAGGTCCTGTCCTCGACAGACATTCCGGAGGCTTCCCAAGGTTTGGGGTCTGTGCAGGAAGGGGAGATTGACTGATACCAGATAGAAAACATATTCCTGCTGCTGTGGCTATGAATATTCCAGGCAAAATCTGGTGTGCTGCATCCATTGGGAAATTAAATGCAGCATAAGCTGTGCCCCGAGGGTTGGAGGTGCATCCCTGTGTGTATTGTGGTGTTAATTCCTGGTGTGAGGAGGAACTGTCTCCTTTAGCTGTGTGCAGACAGCCTGGCTGCTCCCTGGGAGTTGCAGAATCACAGACGGCTTGTGGAGTCCAACCCCACTGCCATGGGCAGGGACATCCTCAACTCTATCAGGACCTTCCCAGCATCCCCATTCCCAGATTTATGATGCTGTGTGGTGCCTTTCCTTCTGCCCCTGACACTGAGCAGGTGGGATGGACACTGTGTTGTATGTGGTGAGATGCCCCCACTCCTGAGCTGTTCACTGCGAGGGCTGGAGCTTAGGAACTCCTCTTTGGAAAAGGGAGGAAAAAAAGTATCTGTGGCTTTGGAGTGTCTGAGCACAGGGTGGCCCGTGGATGCGTCTTGCCGGGGACACCCTCAAAGTGTGGGGAGATGGGAACGGTGAGGAGATGAACAGAGAAAAAGCTCACCTCTGGGAGAGAGGAAGCCGTTGGGAAATATGAAATATAAATTGCAACTGCCGTCTTGAAGCTTCTGTCAGCATCACAGGGATTATTGACTCGGGGAGTGCAGGCAGCTGTGGCTGCTGGGAACAACTGTGAGGTGAATTCAGTGATGCCCAGGAAGGAGAGGAGGATGGGCTGCAGCTTGTGGAGGAGCGTGAGGATGCTGATGTCTTGTTGGAAACAGAGGAATGTGATGAACAGAGGAATAACACCAGGGCAGCAGGGAGCACGCAATCGGAGCACGGCGCTTCCTTCCCGTCCAGGCTCTTGCCAGCTCTGCCCCATCATCCCCTTCCCCAGCCGAGCTGTGTTTGCTTTATTTCTATTTTCTGCTCATTCCGTGAAGCACAAATACAGTGACTTTGTGTGAGGACCAGGACGTTTTATTAGCGTTTATTGAATTCCTTGACGGAGACCATTGTTGTTGCCAGAGTAAGTGTTTGACCGACCCGTGACCAAATTGCAGGGTTTTTCCACAATTTTCAGAGGAGTTCACTGGCAAGTCCTCAAACCTGGGTTTTTAAGAACACTCAGTGGCATGCCAGAGTTATCTTTCCCTTAACCCCGGAGTACATAACGCTGTATCAAACCCATATTATTCTAACCTTTTAACATTATTTTTCTTACCACATAATAACATAAATCTTCTCTGCTCTCCCATACACATGTAGTGTCTTGTAATGCTAATTAAACTGCACACCATCCTAATTTTGCTCTCATACTAATCCAATATATTTTTCTTGACTGGAAGCCAAACCCTGAGAGCTTCAGAGCATACGGAGCTCTCATTCCAGTCTTATTATATGTTAATGGCTTTATATTTTAATATCTTTCAACACTTTAGGAGGATGTTATTTTTAGAGGTGTCTGGCTGCAGAAGGTAACTGGTCTGGGAGAGGCTGAGAGGGCTTGGGGGATGTGAAGCACTGAGTAAACTCTGTGCAGTGAGTGAGTGGTAAGTGTGCCTCTGAAGAGGTGTAATCTGTCAGGATCCATTGTGCACAATCACGGAATTACGGGGAGATTTGGATGCAATTTTAACGTAGTTAAGTGCCTTTATGGGGTGGTTGCAGTGGTAAGTGCTCTCTTGTTAAACTCTGGTTTTTGTGTGCTAATGGTGCCGATGCCAGTCGGGCCTGGATGCTACTACAGCAGGAATAATCACTCCCAGATGGGTGCCTATGAAAATGAGCTCTTTCCATAAGCCCAAATGAAATGCTGTTGTGAGTGTGAAGTACTAACGAGGCAGGATCCCACTGATGGGGTGCCAGGGCTGTAACTCCTTCCAAATGGGGAGTGCCAGGATCCTCCTGCTGGGGCTGCACCCCGACTCGCCGGGCGCTGCGCTCTGGCACCGGGAGAAGCAGCAACGCCGGGAGATGGGATGGGAGGCTGCGAGTGCTTTAGCCCTGCACAGAGTGAGGGGGAACAGGGCAGTGATGGGCCCTGGCACCAGCACGAGCCTCCTCTAGGGATTGTCCAGGAGCCTGTTCCGGAGTGTGCTGAGAGAAGCGTGGGACAACAACGGCGGGCATTGGGTCGTGTGGCTTTGCAGCGGTGGGGATTGCGCGTCGTGGAGATTGATGACTTGGCAGTGGAGGGCACTGCATGGCAGGGTGTTGTGATGACTTGGCAGTGGAGGGCACTGCATGGCAGGGTGTTGTGATGACTTGGCAGTGGAGGGCACTGCATGGCAGGGTGTTGTGATGACTTGGCAGTGGAGGGCACTGCATGGCAGGGTGTTGTGATGACTTGGCAGTGGAGGGCACTGCGTGGCAGGGTGTTGCGTGGCCAGGGCGTTCGTTGTGTGGTGTGCTGTGGAGTTGCATGGCTTTGCAACAGCGGGCGTTGCACGGCCTGGGGTTGCACATCATGGGGTTTTGTTGTTGTATGGCTTTGAAACGGCCGGTGTTTGATGGCACGGGGCTGTGTTGCATGACATAGAATCCTAGAACGTGCTGAGCTGGGAGGGATCCATCGGGATCGGGTGTCATTGCATGGCGTGGGGCTGAGCTCTGGCTTTGCAGCAGCAGGGTGTTGGGTGGCTGTGCTGCACCGTGAGGGGATGACATCCCACTGTGGTGCGATGGCTTTGCTGCAGTGAGTGCTGTGTGCCCTTGCCGGGGTGGACGTTTCCCGATGGTGTTGCTGGCATGGCCGGGGTTGTGTTGTGCTGCTCGGGGCTGTGGGCACTGCGTGGTGCAGCAGGATGTGGATACAAGGGCTGGGAGCTGCCAGCTTCTTCCAGGAGCAGTAAGGGGGAGGAGGAGGGCACTGGGGAAGGCTCACCCTCCTGCCGGAGCTGCCTCTGGCTTGACGCAGTGTGGGCTCAGTTTGGGCCATCACAGCCGCGGAGAGGATGCAGACGGGGCTTTGGGAGGTCAGACCCACCCTGTCTCCGGTGTTTCCCCTCCTTGGCAGTGCCCGCGTACCAGGGGGTGACACAGTGGGTTAAATCCCATCCCAGGGCAGTGGGGGGCCGGCCCTTTGTCCTTTAATCCCTCTTTGCAATTCATGGCACCTCTGGGCTTTCAGCCTCTCCTGAGCACAGAGCGGGAGGGGGAGACAGTGAGGATGTTCCTTAAGGTGGCGCTGGAAGTAAAATCCACCTCGGAGCGGGTACCAGCTCTGGAACTGTAAATTATGGGTGGGTGGGAGAGTTGGGGGCATGCTGTGTCGGGTTGTGGTGCTGCCGAATTACAGAATCACGGAGTGGTTTGGGTTGGGAAGGACTTTAAGCCCATCTTGTTCCACCCCCTGCCATGGGCACGGACACCTTCCACTATCCCAGGTTGCTCCAAGCCCCATCCAACCTGGCCTTGGACACTTCTACAGCTTCTCTGAGCAACTTCCCTGCTGTCTCTTCTCCCTTTTCTGTTTCTTATTTTAATTGACTGATGCTGACGTTCCTTCCCAGAGGGGTGAGGAGACCAGTGTGCCCTGTCCAGCAGGGGGGAAAAATCGAATTAAAATATTTGAATATCATTATTATTTGATAATATTATTTATATTTTCTAAAAAGAAATAAATCTTTGAATCCTTCCTTTTATTTTCTGGTCCGTGAAGCGTCAGCGGCTTTCCCCGGGTTTCCCAGGGAAGTGTGGGAATGGGAACTCTGTGTGGGACAGACACTAATGGCCTAAACAGACTTTGTGTGATCCTTCCAGTCTTCTTCGCGTGCTGGACTCGGTGAAATTAGTCCAGGAAATAATTTTGGAGCAATTATTTCCTTCAACTTTGCGAACAAATTGCTGAGCTGCTGCTACCCTTTACCAGCACTTTATTCTGATTTTCCCGTGGGATAAGAAGATAGGGCAAAGCATTGAAAGCTGGTAGCTGGCACTGTTGCCAGCCTGCCTTGATGCTGAGAGGACGAGACAGTTCAGACTCAAAAGTGAGGGGTTTATTTTAATTTTTTGCTTTGCTGCTGTTCCCGGGGCTGCAGGAGGGGCAACAGTTCTGCCTGGAAAGCTTAAATTCTCACGTTTTCCCATAAAACGTACCCTGTGGCAGAAAAGTCGGCTCCAACTGTGAATTGCTGGATGTGCAGCTGATGAGGTGCATCTAGAGAGCAGGACGAAAACCCGTGAAGAAAATAGTTGGGTTTTATACTGCAGCTGTTTGTATCTTTTTAGTGATAATGAACTGAATGAGTAGTTGGCTGCCTGGGGGCGGTGGAAGGGCGTGTTGGTGCTTGCTCGGTCTGGGGTGTTAACTCTTGCTGGGAAAGGGAGTGATCCCATCCAAGGGCTAGAGGAGCCCACCAGGAGTTACCTCCATATGCCATTGGGGTAAATTTGGGGAGATTTTTGAGGTTAAAAGGAGACGTCTTCTATGGTGGGGGGGAAGGCAAAGTTAAAAGATGTTAATTGCCATTTTTAAAGGATTATTAAATCTTCTATTTAGCAATATCTTTATTGCCAACTTGGAGTTTTCTCCAGTTGTTGACAAGAGTTGTTTTGGCTCAGAATACGGCTCATCCACAGATTCCTGGTCTGCTTGGAACTTGGGGGTGCAAGGACAAGGGGTGATGGGTTTAAACTAAAGAGGATTGATTTAAATGAGATATTGGGAAGAAATTCTTCCCTGTGAGGTGGAGAGGCTCTGGCCCAGGCTGCCCAGAGAGGCTGTGGCTGCCCCATCCCTGGCAGTGCCCGGGTTGGACGAGGCTTGGAGCAGCCTGGGCTAGAGGAAGGTGTCCCTGCCCATGGCAGGAGGTGGAACTGGATGAGCTTTAAGGTTCTCATTTTGGGCTCGGCACCAGCAGCAGATGGAGCAGGGGAATCCTAAATCCCTGTATCACTGTGCCATGGACTCTGGGAGTTGGGCTGGGCTCCACAGCTTCCCGCTGGTACCTTGGCATCACCTGGCACAACCACTGGTGCACACTCTTAGGGGAGAGCAGCACATCCCTGTAAAAGCAGGATCCCTCTCCAAACTCTCCTGCACACCACGTTACTCCCGCTCCCGTGTGTGGCTGCAGGGCCTGGGCAGTTCGTGGGCTCTGTGTATGGTGCCAGGGCCGTGTGCCAGCCGGGATGGGGCCGTGGGACGAGCTCTGGGGAGCTGAGGTCTTCAAGTGTTAAATACAAAGTGTTGCTCCTGGAGGCTCAGCTCGGCAGATCCGGGTGTCTGGCACACGTTTCCAACAACAGCCTGGATTTGCCAAGGAAAATGACGCTGGATACAGCAAAGAGCTGTCAACTCTTTCCTCCCTAAGCTGCTGGGCTGCTTTTCTCCTGCTTTGCAGGATAACTGGGCTGTTTGGAAGTGGTATGGTGTTTGGGGGTTCTCAGTGCCTTAGTGATGCTTCCCATCCCCTTTCCTCCTTCCTTGCCCCCCTTGCAGACAGCAGCACCTCACACAGGGGCTGTTGAAACTCTCTGCAATCCCATGGCTGAGGTGAGGGCTGAGTGTCACGTTAAGCTGAGAATAACTCAAGTTCTTCCCCTGTGGTACCTAAATATTGGACCAAGGAGGGATTTTGGCTGAAACATTAACTAGCTGGTTCCTAAAGAAGACTTTCTGAGCCCAGCTGTGTGCAGGTGGCTGCAGGTGGGCTCAGGAGAAAACCTCCAGAGACCCCTGGGCTGGTGACCCCCCACCTCATTGACCATGACTGGTGGGTCCTCCTGACTCACAACCGTATTTTTCCACGTCTAAAGATGCTGAAAACCCAAAGTATAAATGATAATTCTGGTGGGGGAGGTTGGGGCAGTTACATTTCGGTCAGGTCCCAGAGAAGGTCCCGTGTGGCTCCAGGCTGTGTGTCAGCATCAGGTACCGAAGCAGTTAAATATTCCTGCTGCGGGTGTACAAGAGCAGCGCCAGGTATCTTCCAGGGGATCCAAGTTTGCTATCTGAAATCTGGCAAATAGCAAAAATTTTTATGTCTGTGAACAGAAATCACACCCCGAGGCGACGGCTGACAGGGAAGGTCTCCTGACATATTTACCTAACGATTTTGTTATCGTTAAGTACTCAAAGAGCCCAAACCTGGAGAACAATAGCAACGAAAACCCACTGCAGGGTTTGTCAGCAGATGCAGCTTCGAGATAACAAATGATTTTTTGCTCTTTGTTCGACTCCTTGGCATTTAGTGGTTAATTGGGGTGAGGCCAAGTGTGGTGAGATAGTGCATAAAACAGTTTTAAAAACACGGGAATCGAACGTTTTTTTGCGTGATGCTTTCTAACTTTAGTCTGTGAGGCTCTTAGAGGTGGTTTAAAAACAGCTAAAGGAAAACATTTGATTTGGGCAGTAAAAGTTGAGTTTGGAAGGGGTGGAGGGGAGTAACTTATGCAGCCCTTGCTGTGACCCCAAAAGTCATTTCACCCCCACCCCAACTGGGCTTCACCATCCCCTCGTGCTGGAGCTGGAACTGGTCTTAAAAGTTAGTAAATAGTAATGAACGTTTCTGGGAGGATCAGTGTTCTGTGCCACGTGCTCATCCACCATTCTCTCTGTCCTGGTTGTTGTTTGTGTTTGGAGAATGAAGTAAAACTGCATTTGTGAGAATTAGGGACACTTTGATTTGAAAAATCAGGAAAAAATAGGTTATTTCAGGTTATAAAGTGGTGATGTTGGTCCTGATCCAGCTGCTGCCCCTGATTTCAGTATGATTTTACATGATGCAGAAAGGCACTGGAACGAAGCTGGTCCAAAGGGTGTCTGGGATGCTCTGTGAACTCTGGCATGTGAAATTCCAAGTAATAAAACTTTGGAAGTGTGGCCTTCGAGGGTTATTGTACAAGGAAGGGCATAAGAAACCTGACACCGGGACTGTGATTCCTGGCAGAAATGCTTCGCAATGGGGAAATTTTCGTTTGGTTTGTCTTGCTTACATGCCTTTCTTCTCGCTGAAGGGCAAATGACACTGTCAGCATTAAATGCGAGTAGCTGACATCTTCCCATGAAATATGCCTTACGTTCCCAGAACGGAGCTGGAGTTACTGCTCTTCCAGAAATTCGCCTTCCCTCGTCTTTATTTTCGGTCTTACCCCGAAACGGACCCACATGAAATGTTCATGCTGGTAAAGGGGTTGGTTGTGGAGGAGCAGCACAGTCAGTTGTGCTTTGAGGAGAGGTCTGACAGAGCCAGAGGAGCCGTGGGTTCCTTTGGTCGTGGCTCCTGAGGGCTCTCGTGTCGGGACATGTCAGGCTGACGGGCGCCTACGATGTAACAGCAGTAACAAAACCCAGGGCAACTGCTCGGATGGGGTTTTTTTTAAGGCTGGTTCTCTGGGTTTGAAGTTCTTGGACTTTTGTAGGGAAAATTTATGGCGGTTACCAGCGGTTTAGAGATGGAAGAGATTGTCCATGTTCTACATGATGCCCTGTTGGTCCTGTGTCCCCGGCGGCTGCTGCTGTGGTGGCTTTTAGGTTGGTGGATTCAGCTGGGCTTGGTGTAGAGATGGCTTTGACACCATAATATGAGTGATTTAGGGAGCTCTACTGATGTAGGTTGGCTGGAAGCCAGTGGAGATGAGTGTGACAGCTTGAGTTGCAGAAGGATGAAGGATCCTGCACAATGATTGATTTTGGCTTTAGGTACAGTGAATTGTGCTGCTCCCTTTGGAGATCATGAGTTGGTGGTTGGTTTGGGCCGAGTTTGGCCTTTTTGTCTGTTAAAGGTTTTTTCCAACATGATCTGCCAGGGTTGTTGTCCATGGGGGAGAAAAACCTGTCAGTCAGCTTTGGAAGTGCTGATTGCTGCATCTGCAGATCAGCAGAGCTGGGCTTTGTGGGTCAAGAGGCTTCGGAGACACCCTGGACTTTGCTGCACCTTCCAGTCTTGTGTTGAAGGAAGTCAGGGAGCGTCGGACTGAGTATTGGGTGGGAGTGATGGCAGCGCTGTGGGTCGGGTGGTCAGACAGAGGTGCAGCAGTGTCACCGGGGGGTTCAGCCTCCGTGGTGCCTGAGGGTGGTTCTGAGGGGGCAGCAGTAGCTTGTGCTGGGCCTTGATGCAAACTGTGGTCTGGAGACCCCAAGGCTGGTGGCTCTGACCTCTTTGAGTGAATCTCTGAGAAACAGAGGGTCAGACTGTGACACTGTGACAGCTGGGCACTGCTGGGGCCCCTTAAATCCTGGGGTCAGTGTAGGGCCCCTCACCGTGAGGAAGACATTGAGGGGCTGGAGCTGAGTCCAGGGAAGGGAATGAAGCTGGGGAAGGGTCTGGAGCAGCTGAGGGAACTGGGAGGGCCCAGCCTGGACAAAAGGAGGCTCAGGGAGGACCTTCTGTCTTACCTGAAGGCTGTAGACAGGTGGGATCGGTCTCTTCTCCCAAGTGACAGGACAAGAGGAAGTGGCCTCAAGTTGTGCCGGGGGAGGTTCAGGTTGGATATCGGGGAAAAGTTCTTCATGGAAATAAGGCCTGTGACAGGCTGCCCAGGGCAGGGCTGGAGTCCCCACCCCCGGAGGGATTTGAAAGCCAAGTAAATGTGGCTTCTGGGGACGTGGGTTAGTGGTGGCCTTGGCAGTGCTGGGGGAACGGTTGGACTGGATGATCTCAGAAGGTTTTTCCAATCTAAATGGTTCTGGGATTATTCTCAGGCTTCTGCTGTCATTGCATGTTTTCAGATTGGGAGGACTTAGGTTGTTTCATGCAGGGTCTCAGTGTTCTTTTTTCCCCTCTGGTACCTCCGTAACACAACTCTTTGCATGAAAACGAAGCCGAATTTTTGGCGGACTCTCATGCACACCTGGGCACTCCCACCGGCCGCCAGCAAATCATGCCTGAAGTGCTGCTTCTCAAATCCTTCCTGAGAATGACTTGGGAAAGCTAAAACTTATTCTTTTAAGACTTGGACTTCTTACATGATCAGTTGTGAACTGAGGCTACGCAAAAAATAGGTTGTTTGAGCAGATAAAATGTTCTTGGAAGCAGTTCTTTGGGTCCAGATGGGACCATCTCACTCCACCCCTGCTGTGGGCAGGGACACCTTCCACTAGCCCAGGTTGCTCCAAGCCCTGTCCAACCTGGCCTTGGACACTTCCAGGGATGGGGCAGCCACAGCTTCTTGTGTTGGTGCAATAAAGTGATGGAAAACCCTGGGCTCAAGGGGCTCTGATAACTATATAGAGAATTATTTAATTTCTGTTTAAATAGCTCTCTCTTTGAAGTCAGTGGCTGAGGTTGGCTGAGGTGAGGGAGAAGGATGGTAAGGAGGATGCAGTGAGCCCCTGTTCCACTGAAGTAGGATTTACAGTAGGAGAATGCCCTTGGAAGAGCGTGTGTTTGTGCCCACAGCCATTAAGCTCCATAATCTTACTGTCTGTATCGACTTACAAATGAAAGCTTGCAGTAATTTGGAGCAGCATTTGAATTGTGAGTGGTAGTGATGATGCTGAGCTTGTCTTTTAATGCTGAGTTTAGAGTCTTTGAGGTTTGGATTAAAAAAAACTTCAATGAAACCACAAAAAAGACATTGGAAGCATAACTGAACAGGTGGAACAAATTTGTTAAATCTGTTATTGGGAAAACAGCAACTTGCTTTTAAGAAATAAATCAATCTGCAGCTCAGTGTTTCATAATGAGGAGTGGGATAGGAAAATCTAAAAATATCTACAAATGAGAGCAAATGCTCTGAAGGAACAGATCCAAACTAGAATATAATATTGCCCATTGTGGTGACAATAAGTATTTTAAAGTTCATTGAGATCCTTGCTGTGATGCAGATGGGAATTGAAGAGCCAGCATATTTCACTTGGCCAAGTCCAGTTTTTATTTGCATAATAACTTATTAAATGTATTGCCAGTAGCTCGCAGAGCCCCCGGTCAGGATTGGGAAACCACGATGAGTTCATCCTGCTCTGCCTGGGGAGACAAGATATTCACCAAGAACTGGGAGGGAGGCGTCTCTAGCAACTAATGCAAGTGATTATGTGCTTGAAATGGCAGGAATAAGCAGAGCTTTAACCCTGCTGTGGAGTGGGGTGACCTTTGAGTACCTCAGATCTTCTCACCAGGACCCTTTTCCAGGGTCTTTGTCCTTCAGCTGCCTTTGTCCCCCATCCCTCCTCCTCTGGCGTGCGCTTTAGCAGCTGATTTTAATAAACTAAAGGAGCTTTTCCAGGTGGAAAATGTGTCTGTCAGCAGCTGGGTTTTCAGGAGACAGGGAATCACTGCTGTGGTCTCCATTATCGTGGAACCACAGAATGGTTTGGGTCGGAAGGGACCTTCATAATCATCTCAGTGCACCCCCCTTTTCTGCTGCCTGCCCTTTGCTGTTCAGGCAGCAGAGCCAACTCCACTTCCATTTTTCTTGGAAAGCTATTCCATAGCCTCATCCTTCTCTCTCAGCAGGTTCTTCCTAGCGTTATTCCTGAGTTTTCCTTGCTCAGTAGAGCCCGGGTGCTCTGTCACACCCAGCCAGGCAAGGCTTGGGCACTGCCATCGCCCTTCGTGCTCTGTCATCCCTTTCCTCACCCTCTGGGACTTGCCCAGGGCTCCTTGGCACAGAGGGGTTCTTGCCAGTGCTGCTGCAGAGTAGCTGCTCCAAACTAACCAAACCCACATGGGCAGCTGTTGCTCAGAGGGGAGTAGGTAAGTGCATCCATAAAGCTGCGGATTTCTGCCAGAGGGAGCGGAGCTGGTGCACAGCAATTGCCCTTCGGGAGCCCTCAGCAATGGGGGCTTTTCTTGTGGCACTAAAAACTCGGGGAAAAATACCCCAAAACCTCTCCAACTTCCAAATTCTAGTTGGGGGAAGAATTGCGGTGTTCTGGAGCTGTAAATCAAAATGTCAGCGTTCCACAGGCGGGTGTTTCCGTGCACGGGGACGGTGATTGCTCGGGGACGGTGATCTGACCAGGCTCCCCATCGCGTGCGGCGGCACAGCTCTGGCACTGTGGTCGCTTGGGGTTGGGGGGGAGAAACTGGTTTAGGTCGGATCTTAGGACGAGGTTCTTCCCACAGAGGGTGGTTGGGCACTGACCAGGCTCCCCAGGGTTTGATCACGACCCCAAGGATGCCAGAGCTCCAGGAGGGTTTGGACAACGCTCTGAGGGACAGGGTGGGATTGTTGGGGTGTCTGTGCAGGGCCAGGAGTTGGACTGATGATCCTTGTGTGTCCCTTCCAGCTCAGGATATCCTGGGATTCCAGTTTTGGCATGACCAGGGCAGGTGGCAGTGGCAATGCCACTGTCCCCTTTTGTGCCAGTTTGAGATGCCCAAAGGCCAATGCTGCTTGTGGCTTTGCCATGTTCAGTGTTGGCATTTGTCCAGGTGCAAACAAACCAGAGGGGCTGCCATTTTCCTTTGGAAGTGGATCCCAGGGCTCTCGCTGGTCTAGGGATGTGTTTTCATGGCTGGGATTCCCTGAGTGTTTTTCAACAGTGCTTTCTGCCCCAAACCTCAGTGCAAACTTAAAGGATTTATTTCTCAGCTCACAACCGTAACCGTCATCAACCTGGTTATTGATGTACCGGGCTCTGGAAGGATCCGTGGCGTTTTGGTGCTGAGTGGAACTCTGCTTTAGGGGCTCATGTGGTGCTGGAAGCCCTTCTCCCCTGTGATCCTGTGGTTTGGGAGGCTTTTGTGTGATGCTCAGGCCATGAGCGACGTCTCCACTCCAACCACGAGGACATCCCGCACAATGGCCATGGGATGCAGCCCGGGGCAGGGGCGGGGGACGTGCTGGCCGGGAGCCACCCCGGGTTTGGAGCCACTGGGAGGCCAGGAGGTGGCACCCGGGGTGCTGTTGGGGGTGCCGAGGCTCTCGGAGTGACCACGGAGCCGCTCCGGCCGCGCCGCCGGCGACGGCTGAAGGCCGAGGGGTTCGCGCGGTCTTTGTGTTCCCGCTTTGAAGCTCCGGTCTGAAAGTGTTGTAATGAGATTTTATTATGCGTTCTGGCAAGGTCTTGTTATTTTGTGTGTGGATTTATTGTATAATGAATTGAGTGATTTTGAAATGTTTTGTGCAACGCTTTTTTGGAAAGGACATTGTATTTTGTTTATGGGATGTGTGAGTTTTTATGAAACTTTATTTAGCTTTTAGCAAGAATAATCTTTATTCAACAAATAGTGCAAATAAATCTTTAATTGAACAAATATGTGCCAACTTTCAAACACAGTAACAAACAATGACATGAAACAAGGAAACTTTGGAACAATGTACAACTTTAAACATGGTATTAAAAAAACCCAAAAAGACAAAAAACAACCCAAAAGCCTTAACAAAGCAGATTTCGGGCTGTGTGGAAGGGCAGCAGTGCAGTGCACGTATGTGGGACCTGCCAAGCTGGAGGGAGAGGAGCAGTGGGAGTGTGGTGCTGTTGGTTTTGTGGGAATGCCCATGGTTTTGGGGGGCTGGGGTGCCCCCGACGGGGGTTTGGAGGGAGCGGGCACTGCCAGCGCGTGCTGGGCTGCGGGACGTGACTGGGCTGAGCGAGCGCTCGTAGCTGAGGGGCCGTGAGGGAACGTGGTCTCCAGCACGGGCGGGAAGTGGTTCGTGCGTGTCCCTGTCCTTTCTCAGCTGCCTTCCCAGGGTGGGGGGGCACCTCCAGCCCCCCCGGCTCTCCCAGGGGGCAGTGGGTGCTCTGCAGGGTCGAGGCTTTGCGTCTTCCAGCCCGGTGTTGCTTTTGGGCGCCCAAGTGTCTCTGTGTGCTGCTGCACTGGCCTGTGGTGGCTGCAGGCTCGTGCAGGCCATGGCTCAGCCCGGGAGATGGCTGGAGCATCCCCTTCTCCTCCTCCTCAGAGCCACCTGCCCCAGCTCGGCTGCTGTCGCTCGGGCTGGAAACGGAGCTTCCCATCCCCTGCACTGCAGATAGCACTGGAAGTCTTTCCTGGGATGGGTTTCCCTGCACCTCTGCCTGTGTCCCAACTATGGGACACTCATGGTTGTGTCACGGGCGATGACAAAAGAGTCCGTATCTCATATGTGGGTTTGCTTTCCCAAGGCACTGTGGTCCCTCCTGCCCCTTCTCCCCCATCTCAGTGTGTCACAGAATCGTGGAATGGTTTGGGTTGGAAGGGACCTTAGAGATCATCTCCTCCCACCTCCCTGCCATGGGCAGGGACACCTTCCACTAGCCCAGGCTGCTCCAAGCCCCGTCCAACCTGGCCTTGGACACTTCCAGGGGTGGGGCAGCCACAGCTTCTCTGGGCAACCTGTGCCAGGGCCTCCCCACCACAGTCTCCATCCCTTGTCCACTTCCATCCATCTGTGAAACTACCGTGTCCTGACTTTTGGGGCCAATCATTTCTTGGTAAGTAAAAAGACACCAAGATGTTGAAACACAGGCAGTGAGTGGATGTTGGGATCCTGACTGTGCTCTGGGCAGTGCTGGGGCCATCCTGGTCCTCCAGGGAAGGTTTTCCAGAGCTCTGCAGATCTGTGACCTGCAGAACCCCAGGCTGCTGCAGTGATGGCTGGGGAAGGGGCTGCAGGACCCTTTTGTGCCTTTCTCAAAGCCAGGGTGTGGAGGCCTGAGCGGGGATGGCACCGTGGGACTGTCGGATCAGGGCTTGCATGGCAGCAAGTTTGTACCAACTTGGCTGGAAATCACTGCAGAGCTCTCAAATCCACCATAAAAGGGTTTACAACGAGGGTAGGAAAACAAAGGGAAGTGGTTTGTGACACCTAGAAACAGGCTCAGAGTATTTTATGTGCAGAAGCCGCGTCCTCCAGCTCTGACAAATCGTATTCCTCTGTCAAACTTCCTTTAACTTGTTCAGATATCTTTATCAGAAGTAAATATTTGCGATTAGTTCTGGATTTCCCAGAGTTTGCATCAACCCTGTAGCAAGGGTTTACAATATCCAGTGTCTCCTCTTGTCAAACATAGACAAGTTTCCAAAAAAAACCCCTTTTGCAACCTGATAAGTGACTTTTATTATACGGAAGAAGGGCAGAGTCACCTTTCTGTTTATTTCTTTATTAATCCGATCCTACTGGATTTCCTTCCTTGTTTCAATTATGGGTTATGCTTTTCCCTTTACATCCCTGGAAGTGTTCCAGGCCTGACTGGACAAGGCCTGGAGCAACCTGGTCTAGTGGAAGGTGTCCCTGCCCATGGCAAGGGATCGGAACAAGATGATTTCTAAGGTCCTTTCTAACCCAAAGCATTCCAGGATTCTTTGCAAACAATTATCCTGAAGTATGGGAGGAGTTTATTTCTGAAGATGCTCATATGGCTGCTGCTTTTCCCTGGAATTTCCTATATCAATGACAAAATAACTTATGGCAGGAGGAGACCAAACTCCCTGTGTAGGTGACTTCCCTGCAGTTTTAAACCTCAGGACTATCAGGAATATGGGCCCTGCTTGCTCTCCGGTAGTGAAGCCATTGTTATGGGGAGGAGCATTTTCAGCCCTTCATTGGCCTTTTCAGCCCCTGAAATTGTAACAAAAGAGCTTTTCTTCTAAAAGTGAGCCATGGAATTGGGTGTTAATGAAAACAAATTAATGCTGAATGGAAAATTCCTTCTCATCTGTGTTGTGCCATTCTCTTTTTATAGCACAAACCTACCAGACCCCTCTCGAGCTGCCCATACTTTTCCAGGAAGGATAAATGAGGCTTATGTTTCCAGAACTGGGAGCTGGAGGCATCTCACGCCTCCATGTGCCCTTGGGTTGAGCCAACCCAGCCTTCAGACCTTTGTGTGGCCCCAGAGGGGCCCAGTGCTGTTCTGTGCACCCTCCTCACCTTCAAACAACCCTTTTTCTTTGGGTTTAGTCTCATTTTCTGTTTCATACAATCATAGGATCTTTTAGGTTGGAAAACCCTCTGAGCCCATAGAGTCCAACCATCCCCCAGCACTGCCAAGGCCACCACTGACCCATGTCCCCAGGTGCCACGTCCACATGGCTGTGAAATTCCTCCAGGAACGGTGACTCCACCACTGCCCTGGGCAGCTCTGCCACTGCCTGACCACCCACTCATTAGGAAAATTTCCCTAATATCCAACCTAAACCTCCCCTGGCACAACTTTGAGGCCACTTCCTTTTGTCCTGTTGCTTGTTGCTTGGGCAGGGAGCAAATCCCTGCAATCTCATCTCTTTCTTCTTTCTTCCACATTGTGATTATTTTATATACCTTGAGAAGCTGGTTCAAGGCTCTTCCTTTTCAGCTACAGAGTCAAGCTTCAGGCTTTATGTTCCATTCTGAGTCCTATTCTGGACCCGTTCTGGGTGGATTTCACCCTTGCAGGAGCTCTGCAGAGCCGGAGATGGTTTGGACCGGGGAGAGTTTTACCTCGGTTCGTAAACGGGAAGATGTTGATGCTGGAGAGCCTCTGTGGCTGCAGTGCAGAGGTGGCTGAGCCAAAGTTTTCCAACCAGATCGCCTGAAACCCAGCCTGGTGAGTTGAGCCACGGTGTCACCACCTCCAGCCAGAGCTCTGTGACTTCCCTACGGCGCTTCTTGGCTCTTCTTGCCTTTAAAACCGAGCCAAAAGACCAACTGGGGAGACAAACACCTGCCTGTGTTCTGTTTTGAAATCCACATTAGCTCAGGAGATCAATGGGCTGATGTCCATGCAGAAGGGATCAAGGGGAGCCATTGATGTGCCAGATGTGTGGTTGTAACATCTGCCGCCTGCGTGGCCTGGTGGGAGCGGAGCAGTTGGAGGTACTTTGCCCAGGATTTCTCATCTTCGCTGAGGAAAGGAGGGAGATGGTGCCTGAAAGGACTGCGAGTGGTGGTCTGCTTGCTTTGGTAAATCCTCCTTTTTCCTTAGGCAGGACACTGCTTGAATCCATAGAACAGCCAGTGCTGGTGTTGATAGACTTGTTTGATTGATGATTGGGGGTTTTTTTAACTGTTTGATTTCCCATTTAGTGAGGAGGGTATAATTCCCTGTGGGACCCAGCTATGAGCATCAAAGCTGTTTGCCCATGCTGGGCTGGAGCTCCAAACTCACACGGCCTCCGAGCCTCCATCCAGCAGAAAGTGGGATGGTGACCTTGCTGTTGGGAGCCATCGGTATGGGGAGCATCCACCTCCTCCTCCTCCCTGAGCCCTGCACAGAAGAGAGGGATGTTCCTCAGACTGAGACTGAGTCACCTCTGGTCCCACGGGAGGTGATGTGGGGGTCAGGGTCTGGCCTTGGGGCTGGCGTCCTTCCAAAGGGCAGGAGGGAAGGAGCACTGGTGGGGTCTTGGTGCTTGAACAGCCCCAGCCAGTTTGGAGATAGGTCCCAGTTGAGGAGGTCCAGAGCTCAGGGCCAGTGTCCTGCTGACCAAGGTGCTGGTGTTCATATTCCAGTCTCACTTCCCTGTGAGGAAAAGCTTTTCCTTGTGCTCACTGACTGTATCCAAGTGCCTTTGCAGCTCTCCCCCATCTCAACCCTGGCTGCTCCTCTGCAGGGTGAGGGCTCAGATCTGCCCCGTGGGCTGTGGTGGCCTTGGGTAGGGGGACATTCACACACCTCTGTGGGACGTGCGGGTGTCTGTGTGTCTCAGCACTTGGCTGCTGGACAGTTTTCCCTCAGAGAGACCAGGATCCCATGCAAGCCTTGGCTGCTGCAACCCTGCAGTAACTCATACCAGCGGATCACCTGCTCCCGCTTGGAAGTGGAAAGTCTTCTCTGGCTCCGTGTCAGCAGCGTATCAGGCCTGTGAACATGTTGGCAGGCAACCTTCCTCTTTCTCAGGCTGTTGGATCACAAGGGGAGGATCAACCAGATGTCCTCAAAATCCTGTGTATCCTGTAGCTGACCTGCAGCCAGCACGGAAAGCTTCACTGCTCAGCTTCAGCTCCGTGTCTGCGGAATCTTCCCCGGGTCTCGTAAAGGCAGAACCACTTTGGGTCTCTCCATCCCTCCTGCCTCTCCTCGGTCAGTGTTGGGCTCCAACCTTTGTTGGGCTGCAGGCTTCAGAGCAGGTTAAGGTGGGACCTTGTGGAAGACCAGAAAGGTGCTGAGCCTCTCCTGCAGGTGCTGCAAGAAACGTGTTTGGCACTTGAGCTGTTTTTCCATATGGACCCAAAAAAGGGAATCAGGGCAGCAGGGCTTGGAGGATGTCAATGATTCAACTAAAGAAATCATTTATTTGCACCAGGCTTGGCATTTAAATGGTCCTGGATAGGCAAAAGTAGTATGTGGGATTCGTGGTACCTGTCTGAAATAGCTCAGTTGGAGCCCAAGACCAGACGTTGAGGTTTTGGGTTTCAGACCATCCTCTTGCTCCAGGATCTTCCTTTGGAAAGAATGTGACATTCCACACCAGCAGCTTGTACTACCCCAAATATCCTCTTCCTGCTTCTGAGATGAAGATTCTGATCTCAACCTGGGAGTCAGAGCACGCACTTGAACAGCATCTTAATGAGCTTATGGTTCAAAGCTATTTATTATCTGTTATAACGGGCCTTTTATTCCACTGGCAGGCTAATTTGCATGGCTTGTTGTAATTAACACCATAAAATGTTTAAACAAAAGTACAGCTAGAAATTAAATTTACAGGCATTGAATTCAATAGCATTCGAATAAACCTTTGATTTGTTTTTCTCCTTTGGCAAGAAAGTGATTAGCTCAAATTAAATTTAGGAAAGGCTCTTGACTTGGAATGAGTGGTTTAATGAAAAAAAGGCATCCCACACTGCCAGAGCAGCTCAGGGAAAAGCTGGGATTTCACTTGCAGGAGGCTGTTGAAGGGAAACTTCACTGGTTTGGGAGGGAGAGGTGTGTGCCCCGAAAACCTGTGTCACCCACTGCTGGCAGGACAGTGGCTTGGCTTCCCATCAGTCCCATTTTTCTGTGCTCTGACACTATTTTGGAGGCACTGAGGGGTTTGTATGGAGTGGTACAGAAATAGATTGATGGAAATGCTCCCTGGAAGTGTCCAAGGCCAGGTTGGATGGGGCTGGGAGCACCCTGGTCTAGTGGAAGGTGTCCCTGCCTGTGGCAGGGGATGGAATGAGATGAGCTTCAAGGCCCTTCCAACCCAAACCATCCTGTGATTATTTTATATTGGTTTGAAAAAACCAACCTGGAGTTGATCCGTGGGTGAAGAGGATGGGAATTGTGCCATGTCCCCTCCATTCCCAGGGGCCTGGAGGTGATGTCCAGGGACAAGGTGGTTCTGGAAAAGCCTTTTTTGCACTAGAAAAGGCTTCAGCATGTTCATCCTCAAATGAAGTCATCAAACCCGGGCCATTGCTGCTCTGATTTATGCAGGAAGTGTTACAAAAAGTTATATTGTGAGAAAATGGTCTCTGGGTGAGGTTTAGATTCCCTTCTATTGTTTTGGACTTTGTTTTTAGTGTTATGGCTGTGATTTGCATGGTTAGAACTAATTTATAGCCTCTGGGCCCAAGGCTCAGAGTAGTCCATGTGCTGGTATTGAGCTGCTGGAGAGATTAGTGGGTGAGTACGTGTTCCCTGGGGTCGGGGCTGCTGGGATTTATGGCTTGTGGACTCTTGGGGGCTGATCCAGTTGGTCTGCAGGAAGTTATGGTAGTCAAAAAATTAACAGTGATGGAAATGGCGTTGTCTTGGGCAGGTCATGCACTAGCTAGACTATTTATTTATTTATTTGATTTCTGTCACTGCAGCAGGTAGTTTTTCCGTCTTGGTTTGTCCTCTCTTCTAAAGTACTTTTGGTATTTTTATTTGTAACTCCACCTCCTCTTGCTCCCCTATCCACTGGTAGCTTCTCACTGTTTTCAAACCAGCCCTTCAGAAGTTCAGGGATGGCTGGGCCGGGACGCTCGTCAGCTGATACAAAATCTGTTTCAAAGCCTGCCAGAGGATTCCAGAACCTTTCTTCTTTTTTTTTTTTTTTTTTTTGCTCCCTCCAGGCTCTCTGCTTATGTAGGCACTGTGTTTATGTGTGTTCCTTCTCCAGACCCTGCTGTAAAGTCTCTCTCAGGCAACATATGAGTTCAAGCTGGCGGAGCGCGGCGCGAGCCCACGTGCAGGTTTTGGTTACGGCTCTTTGAAAGGACTCCTGCCATCCCATCGCTGACTCCCCTCTGCTGGGAGATGAGGGATGAGCCCCTCAGCCTGCCCACGGGTGTGTGTGGGGAGGTTAAAATTGTTTAAATGCCCTACAAAATTCCTCCTCACCCCAAAAATCGCTGTGCCGGGTCCTGCACGCGGAGGCTGTGATGGCTCAGGCTCCTGAGCCTGCCCGAGGATGCTGATTCCTCCACACGACTTACATTTCAATGAGCCTTTTTCTCCTACTAATCCTAATTTCTTTTTAATTTTCATTTGCTATTCATTATCATAAATTATCTCCTTGCCTCTCTGTTTGATCTCTGCCCCAACCACGCAGTACACTTGAGATGAGCATTGTTCCCCTACCAGAAGAAAGACAATGACCTCAAGCTATATGAAAGCTCATGGTTTGTGTCTTGTTTAAGTCTTTTTTTTTTTTTTAATTCCTTTTTTTTTTTTTTTTAATTTGTTTGGGTTGATTTGCCGGGAGAAATCCAGCCCTTTACCCACTGGGTACTGCAGCTTGGGAGTGTTCGGTCTGCAGAAAAAATAGGAATAAATTTTGCGCAAGTTGTTTGACTTTGGGATAAACTGGAAAGAAGGATCATTTTGCTACAACACCGCCTGTGCACAGAGCACTTTGCTGGTTTAGGAGGGATTTGTCAAGCCCAAACTAGTGAGTTTGAAGCAGGAATAAAGCTCTTTCCCCTCTCTTTTTGTTTACCTTTTCGTGTAAAAGGCCTTACGCTGGGGTTTGCAATTTAAGTCTCTTAATCAGTGATTAACAAAAGGAAAGATGTGAAATTAGTGAAGACACAGGATTTAATGCCTGGAGTTTGATAATTGTGTGGTTTAGGGTTTTTAAATTAGAGGGTTTTGGTAACATGATAACCTGCTGTTACGTGTCAGAGTTTGAAATTTGTTTCTTCTAACAGTGTTTTTTTAACAGCAGATTTTCCTTGTATTTACTGTCAGCTCCTCTGGCTTCTCTTTTTCTTTTTGCTTTGGAAACGACAAGTTTGGAACATTGTTTTTGGAGTTTGGGGGAATTGAGGTGGCATTTTTTGACTGAGGCAATGGAGACTCAATTTTTGGCTGACTATCCCTGGTCAGCTGACTTGCTCTGTTGATGAATATGACTCGAAATGGGTCCCTTTCACCCCAAACCACCCTGGGAGTGTGTGATTCTGTGTCTTCAGCATCAGCTGGAGCCCAGGGAGCAGCCTAGGAGCAAGTCTGGGCAGGGACAGCAGGGAAGTGGGGAGCAGAGCAGCTGTTCAGGGGATTATTTGTAAAACCCAACCTTATTCATCACCCACTTGTGAATGATAGGCCTCAGATCTGGTTGGGTTTGTGTTGGAAGGTTGGCATGGTGTCCCTGGGAAAGCGGAGCCTCA
The DNA here is from genome assembly GCA_013396775.1 of Cephalopterus ornatus. Taxonomy (NCBI): domain Eukaryota; kingdom Metazoa; phylum Chordata; class Aves; order Passeriformes; family Cotingidae; genus Cephalopterus; species Cephalopterus ornatus. The sequence goes on from VZRE01000763.1 coordinate 59,303, forward strand.
TACTGGGGGATGTGGTTTTACAGTGTATTTTCGTACCAATTTGTGAGAAGTATTGGTAAAGAGTTCGCTTTTTAATATATATATATTATATATATTATATATACTGGGGTTCCTCGATGGGGCTCTTTGGGAAGAGATGCTGGAATATGGATGAAGCTTTAACTGCAGCAGAGCTGAGGGTGTGTGAGAGATGCTGGAGTTGCTAAACCAGGCAAGAGGTGGAAGAGCAGCTTCCATCACTGACTGCACTTCTCCCTGGCCAAAGTTTCTTGCAGAAAGCGGTGCTTTTTCGCTTCACAGAATCATTGGGGTTGGAGAAGACCTCCAGGACCGTCAAGTCCAAGCTGTGCCCGATCCCCACCTCCTCCCCCAGCCCAGAGCACTGAGTGCCACTGAGTGTCCAGTCCTTCCTTGGACACCTCCAGGGTCGGGGACTCCACCAGCTCCCTGGGCAGCCCCATTCAATGTTTAACAACTATACAGAAATTCTTCCTAATGTCCAATTTGAACCTCCCCTGGCACAGCTTGGGGCTATACTTGTAGTGAAGCAATTTTGAGAGGGTCTTAATGAAACCTTGTGCCTCTCCTGGAGCTCCCGGTGGCGAAGAGCAGCCGCTGTTCGCTGCGGTGCTCTGAGCTGCTGCCACCTTGGATTGGGTTTTCTGCCTAATTCCTGGGTGAGGGAATTGTCGTGATAAATGCACAGTATGAGTACAGCTCCTGGCTAGAGGGATGAGAGCAGCTAATCCACAGAAACACAGCCCAGCCTTCTGTTGGTTGCCGTGGTGGGGAGTTGTGCAGAACAGGATGTGTCGACACCTGGGGCCCGACAAAGCGCCGCTCAGGGCTGTGGGTGAGGCGATAACGCGGGGCCGGAGGGGAAGGTGTTGGGGCTTGCTGCTGGAGCTCCTGTCTGCACAACAAACAGCTGGTTCAGAGATCCCTCCTCTCCTCTGTTAATGGAAAACTGACATTTCTTTTGGCATCCCCGGAGAAAGCAAGTTCAGGAGGTTCAGGGTGCTTGGCACGCTCAGGCGACAGGTGATGGGTTTTTTAGCAGTGAGTTGACTTTTGAGGGGGTTTACACCTTGTGCTTCTCGGGTACTGGGCATATTTCATCCCTTTCAGGTGTTCTTTCTGCTTTTCTCTTTTTTTCCTTGGCTCTAAAAGTTGAAAGAGGCCTTGGGTGGCTCCTCCTTTTGAGTGGTGACCTTGTGGCATAAAGTTGTCTGACTTTGTGCTCTCCCTGACGAGTGATATATGTGAGCATCTGGGAACAAGAGGGGGGATCATTAGTGTGTTCCTGAATTTCTCTAGGATCTCCTCCCAGCACTGGTGAAGTGTTCCCCCTTAATCCCAGCCCCGTGTGCGGAGCTGCCATGTGGAGGCTGAGCAGAGCACTTCCAGCAAAGTGGGAAATGGGCTATTTTGGGAGTCTGGCATATTCTGGTATTGCCAGGTGTATCTGAATTAGTCCAGTGGATGCATCTGCTGAGTTTGCCTCTGATCCAGAGCAGTGTGTTCTCCTCCTGCCTCTCTGGGCACGGTTTAATTATTTCGTTTTAAAAATTCAGCCATAAGCTGGAGGTGAAGGTGCCGTCGGGGGAGTGGGAGCTGCTACCAAAATACCATCATCTAAATGGTGGTGTCATTCCAAAATAATCCACTTATTTGTTTTATTGGTAGTTTCTATTCTTTGCTACTTCCAGAAGCTCCGTTATGAGAGGCTGGTTCCTCACACTGCTGTGCTCGCTCCGCGTTCCACCTCATCCGTGTTTCCCCCGGCTAATAATGAAAATCAACTTGTTTCCTCTGCTTGAAAAGCAGAGGAAGGTCAGAACTGAGTCTGATGTGATCCAGACCAAGCACCTCCCTCTCCTTTGGCCTGGTGGGTGTCTGATCTCTGGGAATTAAAACCACCAGAAGCATTTCTCACCTTAGACCTCGAGCTCTCTCCCCAGGATTCCCAGCGTCCTTGTCTCCACGTGGCATCCTCGGTCGTTGCTTTTTCTCGTTGCAGTGTTACAAGTTTCTGCTGTCCTGGATTTTATTTGTGGGTTTTTCAGGCTTAGCAGGTAGTGGTTATAAATGGAAATTTGACTGGGCCACGTGGTTTCTGGCTGCAGTAAATTCATTCCCCGCGGGCTCCAGGACGTATCCCATGTGTTTTCTGCAGTGCAAATGGTTGTTTAAAACATCCATCTGCTTTATCTGCTGTTGTGTTTACAGTTGCCCTTTGTAGTTCCCGGCAGCATCTCCTCTCCACTGCTTTTGTTTATTTAAGGTTATGGTAAAAGATCCCTCTCGTTTGGGGCTGTGTGGGAGCCTTTCCCAGCCTGGCCGATCCCAGGGGTCAGAGGAATAAATCATGACACCAGGATCACCCTGAGAGCCCCGGGGGGATCCTGGCAGTGCTGGTTCCAGCTGGTCCCTGATGCTGCTGCTCCTCAGAAATGGGGTTTTAGCCAGATCCTGCCCTTGACCTTCCAGGGCCCTCCAGGCAGTGGGGCTGATCATTATCAAAAAAATAAGGGGGTTAATCCACTTAATTTGTAGCAAAAGCTGACCAGTGGAATAATCTTTGTTTGGGTATTGAATTGTGTGATGTCCTGGTTGTTTGTCTGTCCGGGATGATTTAGGAAACCAGTTTCAGCTTTAGAAGAAAAAAAAAAAAATTAAGAATACAACAAACAAACCCAAACCAAACTGTCTGAAAAATCCTATGAGGATATATTTGATACTTTTTCCTGGCAAAAGCTAAACATTTTCCATCCTTCTTCAGTTTCAAGCCTTCTGAAGGTTTATAGGTCCTTCTTCAGCACGTGGTGCAGTCTCTCCGTGTCCGTGTCCGTGCTGGAGCCGCAGGGTGCACACGTGGGGCTGCCCCAGGCACCCTCAGGGCTCCACAGGCTTCAGAGTTTTCCTCAGGTTTTGTGTCCCCATCACGGGCAAAATGTGACCTGGGGTGACATTTGGAGAAGTTGCAAAATTCTGTCTGTAAACAGTATTTTATTTTTTTTCTAACACTGAGCCCCGAGCAATGTTGCTGCTGATCTCACACGGAAAAGCAGGAAAATACTCCCTGGCTGCAGGAGGGGGTTGTTTTCCTAATTTTCCTTCACTTCACCAGTGCTTCCTGTTACTGGTGAGTGTGTGGAGCACCCGGATGAGACCCCCACGTGCCACCCTGAGGGGTGTGTTGGAGTTCTGCGGGACACTGGAGATGGACTTTGGACGAGGGCCTGGAGGGACAGGATGAGGGGGAATGGCTTCCCCCTGCCAGAGGGCAGGGTTAGGTGGGAGATTGGGAAGGAATTCTTGGCTGTGAGGGTGGTGAGCCCCTGGCACAGGTTGCCCAGAGAAGCTGTGACTGCCCCGTCCCTGGAAGTGTCCAAGGCCAGGTTGGATCCATCTGGTCTAGTAGAAGGTGTCCCTGCCCATGGCAGGGGGTGGAACTGGGTGGGCTTTAAGGTCCCCTCCAGCCCAAACCATTCTGGGATTCTATGGTGGCAGGTTCCCTGCCCTCTGCTGCTGGAATTGTCTCCTTTCCAGTGTCAAAAGTGGGGTCAAAAGCTGCTGGGCAACTCCAGTAGTCCCAGCCAGCTTAGTCCTCGTTCTAAGAACTATGTAGAAATTTTTTTCCTGACTCTTTTTTTAACCTTGCAGTTCTTTTAGTCTGCCAGTGCCTCAGTTTGTCCATACATTGGAGAAGCAGCTGCTGCAGAGGCACGAGCATTATCCACCAGCTTAAAATACTACTTAAATACTTAAACTCCTCTCAGCAAACAAGTCAAACCGTACAAAAACTTTTTCTTTGGGCGTCAGAAAGTGATGTGGGAGCTTGAGTGGGCGCTGCTCTCACACCAGAGCTGACACAGCCCGACGTGAGGCAGCTGTGCAGCAGCTGGGCTGGCTCTGGGGATGGAAACATCTGGCTGGTCCGACGGCCCCGGCCCGCGCCGTGGGAGCTGCTGTGCCGGCTGCTCCTCTGCAGCCTCTGCTGCTGTTTGAAGACGAGCGTCGGGTTCAGCACTTCAAAGCCCGGAGCAGAAAGGCTTGGCTTGCACAAACTGCCCCCTCTGCCTCCTGCGCTGGTGCTCCGGTGGCTCTCGCCCGCAGCGGGGCCCCGGTGCTGTAGCTGAGGTTGGTTTGCTGAAAGCATCACGGAATTCCTTCGCTCGGCTCCACGGTCCCTTTGCCGGTGCTGTGCCCCTGCAGGTCCTGCTCGCGGGCCGTGGGCTTTGGGGCCGGTTTGTGCGCCTTAAAAGCAGCGCTGCTGCCATGTGGAGACGGAGCAGGGAATGTTGTTCTGATTAGGAATCCGTCTGGTCCTCGCAGCAGCAAGTGGAGCTGGGTTTGGCAGCCCCAAAGCTCAGCCTGGAGACGGCTGGGGAAGCGCACGTTGCTGGTGTCCGGGACCGACTGTGTGAGATAGTGGCTTGTGGAAAATTCACATTCCTGAATTCCTCCCAGCTCCTTTCCCGTAGTTTCCATTTCTGCAGCACATCTTGGTGTTTGTCGTGCAGCTCACCCCTCAAAGCTTAGTTTTCTGCTGTTCCGCTACACGTGGAGTGGTGGGTTTTGAGGTCCCTGGGTCGAGCAGCACGATGCGTGTGGTTGGTCCTGCGGCACCTCACCGGGCACTGCCCCTGCAGAGCCACCAGGGATCCCACAGGCCTCCTCCGGCCCCCTCAGCTGCCCAGGTAACCCAGAGCACGTTCAGAAGGGTGAGGAGATGGCACAGCTGGCAGGTGGGGCCAGGCTGTCATAGGCTTTGCTTCTGGAAGGACCCGTAGGTGAAGTGCTGTGGGTGTTGTTTCCCCTCGTGCCGGTGGTTTGGTGTGTGCCAGGGCTGTGGGAGCTGCTCCTGACTCCAGAGGAGGAGCCAGGGTAAGCCCAGCCAGGAAGGGACTAAACAGCAGCAGAATTTGGGTTATTTTTACAATGAGGTGCTAAAACACTGGCACAGGTTGCCCAGAGAAGCTGTGGCTGCGCCGTCCCTGGAAGTGTCCAAGGCCAGGTTGGATGGGCCTTGGAGCAACCTGGGCTAGTGGAAGGTGTCCCTGCCCATGGCAGGGGGTGGAACTGGATGATCTTTAAGGTCCTTCCAACCCAGCCCCATTCCATGATTTTGTAATTCCAGTTTTTGGCGAGCACTACATTTATCTGGAGGCAGCTTCTCTGGTGCCAGGTGCTGAGCAGCCCCTTGCTGCTTTCTGGATCCAGGGCTCAAGGAGACATTCCCTCCTGCCCCCACTCCCGTGCTGTGTCCCGTTTGCTTCCGAGGAGCCCCTGTGGGATCGGGAGTTGGGCAGTTCCCTCAGGGAAGGACCATCCCTGGCACACCAGGGCACCACACCCGGCCCTGCCCTGCAGGGACTTGTTCCCATCGCTGGGCTCCGGCCGAAACAGGCACTTGCAGAGCTGTTAATCCCGTCTGCATGAAGTCATGGGCTTCTTGACGTTAATTGTGGTGGATCTGATTAATTAAGCAACAAAGCATAATTTATTTGAGCAGATTAATTGTACAGAATTAACCGGGCAGCCGCCGTCTCCTACCACAATTCCGTGAGTTCCTGAAGGAATGGGAATCACTGTTAAAACCTCCACCTCCGAGTGGATGGCTGGGTGATAATTTGATTATTTCCCAGTTGCTGTAGTGGGCTGTTTGTCCTTGTATTGGATGTATTATTTCGTGGATGCTACATTTACAGCAGACTTGTTTTCATTTTAATGGCAATACAGTTTGATTTGGCTACTTGATTCCTTCCTCCTGTTTCCTCCCCTTCCGTTTTTCTCCTTCCAATAAAATGTCATAAAAATTAATCATAGCTGAAGGCCAAATTTAACATCCAGATTGAGAAAACAGGATTTTAAAGCCCTTGTGCTGGAAGGAAAAACACACTCGGACAGGAAGTCTTGGGTTTGTTATGGAGCAAGGAAAAATGTTTATAAAACTTTTTGTCATAGAATCATGGAATCACGGGGTGGTTTGAATTGGAAGTGACTTGAAAGATCACCCAGTTCCACCCTCTTGCCATGGGCAGGGACATCCTCCACTAGGCCAGACTGCTCCATCCAGCCTGGCCTTGGACACCTCCTTGAACACCTTATCCATCTAAACAGCAGAAAGGTGTCAAAATTCTGAAGATTTCCCACAAAAAGGGTAGGAGTAGCTGCCTAGCAGCAAGAGCACAATGAAGTTCATCGGTTCCAATGTCTGACAGATGTTGTCCTGTAACTTTCTCCCCCCAGAGATCATCTCAGTGAGTGAATCCAAACCAGTTCTTTGCTGCAGCTGGTCCCACCTCCAGCAGTGGGTTTCTGTAGAACGTAGATAAAAGGATAAATACCAGAGAACTGAAAAATGGCGAAAGAGCACCTAATTTGGGGAATTTTTTTTTTTAAGGGGGTTATGGCCTTGAGTGGGGGGTTTTGCTGTTGACCTCATGCTGTCCTGGATGTACTGGAGAAGGTCCAGGTCATGGACAGCAAGAGCAAAGGTGCAGATGGAGAAAGCAGAAGGAAAAAAATATGGTTGATATTGAGTCTCTGAAGGTCGGGTTCCCCCAAAGCAGGTGTGTGCTGTGCTTTATAAAAGTGCCCATATTTTGATAATATAAATACTAAAATAAGGAAAGAATTGCTGTTGGTATGCAGGAGGAGAAACCATGACCTCCATATGGAGGGGGACACAGCCCAGCTGGCTGAAAATGGGCCCAAAAAAGACTACAAGGGCTAATTAAAATGTGAAAAACTGTGAATTCCTGATAATAGACAGCAGATCCTGCCTGGCACTGGTTCACAGCTAAATTTGATTTCCTTGAGAGGCGAAAGGAACTGATTTAAGTTCCTTACCTTGTGCTGACATTGATACTTTTCAATGTTTTAAGCAGCGTGTTCCCAGCGAGGGGCTCTGTTCCCGCAGATCTGCTGTGCCGGACCTGGACTCTGCAGCAGGAATCTCTTACTCCTGCTACCAGTAAAAAATTTACTACAGGTGTCTTCGTATGCCGTGTTATACTCGGCTCTGACCTTGTTCTCCTCACATCTGGCTTGTGTTTCAGCTTTCCCTCCAGTGCCAACAGGTGGAAGGAGTGGGGAGCCTCGGCCGTGGCTCGGAGTGGCCGCGCTGCTGAGGTCGGGTCCATCCCAGTGTCTCCATCCAGTGTCCTCGTGGGAGCCACCAGCTCGAGGCAGGTCCAGGGAGAGGTGTCTTGAGACAACTGTTTGGACAGACATCCTTGTCAACCTTGTCACTGTCTTCCAGGCTTGAGGACAAATTTAGCTGTTTAGGTGCCCCTGTCACGTCAGTGAAAGTTGTGGTGTACATGGAACCAGGGATTTGGACTGTGCACCTGGTTCCATTTTATGCTGAAACAGATTTTCTGTGGAGATTTATGACAGCAGCTGTTTTTCTCAGGGTTCCATAGGTTATTCTCCCTGGGCTGTAGGAATTCCAGAACCTTCCTTCTCTGAAGTTATACCCTTCCCTTCTCCCATGAAGAGCAAATCCACCTGCCTGCTGCTTCTGCCCTGGCAGGGTTTACATACGTTTTGCTCCAGGTTCCCTGAGTCGATAGCAAGTAAAAACCAAGTGGTGTGTTCAGTTGGGCCAGCGGTGGAAATATAAATATTTAGTATGTTGCTTTTATTGAACTAAGCTAAGTTTTAGATGGGGAAGGTTTAGATTAGGGAAAAGGAGGGAAATTCTTTTTGGAATTGGAGTTGCAGTACATGAGGTGAGCACTGCTGGTGTAGATCTACTTAAAGCTCTGTGATGTATAAAAAGGAGGAAGGGAGAGGGAAGGTTCTGGGAAGGGTTTGGTTCTGAAGGGAAGTTTACAAGGTGTGTTTCACTCTCCAATGACAATGAATTCCCCGTGTCAGTCCCATTGGAATGAGCTTGGACTGATAGCTGCCAATTGGATTTAGTGTTCTGTGCTGCAAAATACAGTGGCTTTCCTGGGCAGTGAAGCTAAAACACCAATAAAAGCTTAGGAAAATAGGCTCCCTCCTCTTTCGTTGTTCTCCAGTGGTTGTTACCATGGCCCCTAGAAGACCTGGAGTGTGACTCCCTGGCCTTCTCTAAACGGGGATTGCACAGTCCTTGTGCAGAGGCTTTTCAGCACAGGGACAGAGATGCTCAGCAGGCTGAGAGCACCTCAGACTCTCTGCTTTGAAGTGCTGGTGGCATGCTAAGGACTGTAGATGTGCCAAGATGGGAGTTCCTGCCTGCTGGCAGGAGTGGTGCAGTGCCCCTGGTCCGTGGCATTCCTGGTTCACCTCCATCTACGAGCAGGTGAACCATCTACCAGGGTCATTTCTGTGTTCCAGTGATCAAATACTCACTTGACTCCTTGGTTGTCACTTGTGAAGTTCCTCGTGTCTGTTGGGACAGAGGTGGCTCTGCTGCTACAGCTCCCACACAGAGCCGTAGCTCAATCCCTCCTCCCACCCAAACCTCCCACCTGGATAGGATCCTTACCATCACTGGTGCTTCTGTTCTCTGGATTGTAGGATAGCTTTGGGTGGAAAAAGCTTTTGAAGATCCCCGTTGGGTCTGAAATCCTTGTGTGCAGGTGGGAGTGAGAGGGAGCTGTGGTGGCTTCTTATTGACTCCAGGCTGATGGTTTGTGCCCCTGGGACCTGGGGCTTCAGGGTGAGCAGCTGGACAGAGCAGGGACGTGGCTGGTGTTGGGAGTGGAGATGAGAGAGGTGGAGCAATGGGGACTAGAAGAGTTACAAGCATCTTGGCATCGAGGGTCATACTTGGGCTTCCTGCAGAAAAAAGCTGATGGGGGGGGGTTTGTTATGGAGTGTAACCTGCTCCAGAGCCGTGGGAAGGGTGCACACAGCCAGGGTGGGAACACCAGCTCTGGGGAAGGCAGGTGGGGGAGTGGAGAATGTGTCACTTCTGCTCTCTCCATCGCTCCCTGTGCTCCTCTCCCTCGTGGTACTCATCATGTTCCACAAGTTCTGCACTCAGGGCTGTGGCTTGTCCTGCAGACAAGACATGGTGTCAAAGTTTTGCCATGTTGAAATGGGAATTGTTTACTCTTTCACTCCTTGCGTTTTTATGAGGAGCAAGGAACGATGACAAAAGCAAGACTTAAAATATGTTGAATGGGGTTTCTTTTCTTAAAAGCAAAGCTACTCCCCGAGTTTCTTTCTAGTCTGCTTGGAAATAAATTATCTACTTGATTTTTTTTTTTTTTTTTTGCACCACGTGTTACCAGAGGCGAATTTCTGGAGGACAATGGGGATGATATTCAAGTAGCTGCTGCTCTGAACCACAGCCTCCGACGGCTGAACTTCAGAGCGCCAGAAAAACAACAGTATTGCTTGCAAAGAATGCAGCTGCAGAGCCTGGGCTGGCTGTCAGGCTCCTCACACTAATGATCTCCCCAACTGCAAACGAAGAGGGAATTTGACTTTAACAATACCCACAAACAATCTTGCAAGGGGATGATTTCATGGGTTTTTTTTCTCGGGTGCTTTAAGACATTGAGCTGTAGCAGAGTGTGGATTTCTTGATGAGATCTAAAGCTGGCTGGAATTGTGTTCTCCGGAGGAATTGGAAGCTGTTGGATGCAGAGGATCTTAGGAGGTTTTGTTAGTGATAAAGATGTTCTGAAAGACTTTGCAAGAACACGCTTTTCAACAGAAAGGGCACTCAAACATCTGCAGGTTTGAGGGCTTTTCCCAGTTCTGCAGGAAGGTGACACATGTTCTTCCTACCAACCTGGCTTTGCCTAGGGAAAAAATCTACCTTTTGTGCATAATTGCGTAGGTTGGGTTATATTTTTCCACTTTTCTCATTTCCAAGCTGTTTGTTGGAAATACATTTCCTTGGAGACCCGTGGTTCTTCGAGAGAGGTTTGACAAGGGCATGCAGTGATGGGACAAGGAGGAATGGCTTTGAGCTTCAGGGGAGTAGATTTAGATGGGATATTGTGAAAAAATTCTTCCCTCTGAGGATAGGGAGGCCCTGGCACAGGTTGCCCAGAGAAGCTGTGGCTGTCCCTGGATCCCTGGAAGTGTCCAAGGCCAGGTTGGACGGGGCTTGGAGCAACCTGGGCTAGTGGAAGGTGTCCCTGCCCACGGCAAGGGGTGGAACTGGTTGGTCGTCAAGCTCCCTCCCCACCCAAACCATTCTGTGACCCTGTGATTCATTCCTGTAAAGTGTTTCTGAGGGATGTGCATTATTTAAGGCATTTGTAGAGTGATGCAGTAAAATATGCAAATTTGATAGAGACTGCAGCACCCAGGCCTTGATTTTCTTACTGCTCGTGTTTCGTGTGTCCAGTTGTAACTCCGAGGTACATTTGGGGCTCACGGTCTGAAGAAAGCTTCCTATTTTATGGTAACTTAAAGAAACATGGGGGGTTTATATATATATATATATAATTTTTTATTCCTTCTTGTGTAGATTGTGGGATGTCCATCCTTACAAATGAGTTTCTGAGTGATCACAAGCTCCAGTATTTTGGGAGTTCCCACAGTGCTCCCTTGACATCCATCCCAGGGCAGCTTTGTCCCACGTTTCCAGCACAGGTTCTGCAGGGAAAATCAGCTCTGTTCTATGTGTGCCTTTGTTTTTCTTTGTTTTGGTGAGAGAAACCGAGGTAGAACCAATTCCCCCAACGAGACTTGCCTGTGCTATTGTTTCACAGGTTATTTTGAGGTCTGGTTTCCCCCTGAGATTTTTCCTGTCTTGGCTTTTTGACCTTTTTGCATCCTATAGTGATTCTCTTGATTAGAATGACTAAGTTGTAATGGCTTTACACGGTGCTTCTATAATTAAAGTTCACGGTGTTTCTAAAATTAAAGGTAATTTGAGGGCTTTGAGTTGGGGGAGGAGGGAAATGGGGGTGGTTCAGACTTCTCTGTCGCTGTGGCAGAGCCACGCAGGGAAAATACCTGCTCCCAAAAGAGAAGTTGTTTGTGCTGGGCTCCTCAAAAATACTCTGGCTCTGCAAGTGCAGAGTCTGAGAGAATCAGTTCTCTGTGACTTTGAGGATGGGGAGTTTCAGTGGAACCATGGACAAGGTAATAATTCCTTTTAGACCTTCTGGAAGGGATGGTGCCACAGCCAGGGTGCCCCATGATGCGCGGGGTGATGCAGAGGTTTGGGTGGGAAGGGATCTTAGAGCTCGTCTCGTTCCACCCCCTGCCATGGGCAGGGACACCTTCCACTGTCCCAGGTTGCTCCAAGCCCCGTCCAACCTGGCCTTGGACACTCCCAGGGATGGGGCAGCCACAGCTTCTCTGGGCAGCCTGTGCCAGGGCCTCCCCACCCTCACAGGGAAGGATTTCTTCCCAATACATTATTAATATCTCCGGGGTGATGAACGGAAAAATCCTGGCTGCCCTTCCGAGCGGTGCCGGCTGCGATCCCGGCCGGACACAGACAGGCCCTTCATGGCTGTGCCAGCAGCCCCAGTGTCCCCCCACCTCCCACAGCTGCAGCTCCTGAACAAGGGAGCCCTTGAGTCATCGGAGAGAGACTTGACCTTCATCAGTGCGGGACCTCGGGGCTGAATGGGGCATTCCTGGGGTGGCTGCAAGGGCTTCCTTACCCTTTGCCCTGTCCCTGATGCCCACAGTGATCCTGAGCACTCCCTCCCTCCCAGCTTGGACTTCTGAACCCCTCTGAGCCAGACTCTGGAGGTTAAATGCCGTTATTTGCATGATTAAAAGCCCTCTGGAAGTATTCCCTAGGACAGACTCCCCGCTCTGCTCACCCCAGTAGTGCCCATTCCCAGGCTGAGCGTGGAGTACTGGTGTGTCACTTCTTCAGGAAAACAGGGTTTTGTGGGAGTTGTCTCAAAGCAGCAGCTGGTGTGGTCACAATTAATGTCACAATAAAAAATGGCTGGGTTTATTGTTTTATTTCCTAAGTGAAAGGTGTTTCAGTCGTTCACCCCTCGCTGTCATTTCTCTTTCTGACTCAGTCTTATTAGACTTAAACACAGAGTTTATTGGGCAGATCACTTTTAGCCAATATTTAGTGTTTTTCTGAGTGGTGAGTGATATCAGAATAAAACCTGGGTGAGCGCAGAGCAGCAGAGTGGAGGTTGTTCAGCCTGGAGGAACAGCCTGTTCCCGGGAGAAACCTGTTTGCTTTGACACCACTGGGGTTGTACCACTACAAGATCTTCTCGGGATGAAAAGTGTCAGGTTTAGGCGTCGTGCTGGGAGCAGCTCGTGTGTCACTTGGCCACATCCCCAGGGTTTGGGGGCAGGAGGCTGCCCATCCCCACAGGCCTGTTCTCCACTGCTTCATTTTCAGTGCCTCCATTTCATCGTGTTTAATAAAGCTCCAGTAAGGGATCCAAGCAATAACAGCATTTCATTGACATCTTAACCCGAATTACAATGCAGTTTGTCCCTTCCGTTAGTTCTGCAGTGTTTCAACTTGAGTTAAATAAGTGGTTTACAGAAAAATTCGCTTTTTGCTCATCCCTTGCTCTGCTGTGTTGGGGAAGGTGCTGGTGGTGCTCACAGGAGCTCCAGTGCTCTGTGCCTGGGGCAGCACAGTGGGATGTGGGAGGTTTGGGAAGGTGGGCACAGGGATTTGTGCCCCTTGTCCTCACCAATTACTCCTTGTTGTAAAAGAGAACCTTCAGTTCTCCGTCCAACCCTGTGATTGTCCTTCCTTAGGCAGGTAAGTTTTACTCGTTGCTTTTTGGGGATGTTTAAAGGTCTAGTGGTGCACGTGATGAGGCTTTTTGGAGCTGATCCCAGGTCATCCCACAGCATTCCGGGGTCCTCTCAGCCACAACATCACGGCAACGACAGAAAACCAGGAGTTTTGCAGGCAGTGCAGACCTGCCCCGCACGTGGAGAGAGTGAAACAGAAACACCCTGGGAACCTGAGAAACGCTTTGAGGGTTTCTTTGTGGGAAACCGAAGGGTTTCCAAACATATCCAGTCGGTGGGTCTGCACTGGGGCTTGTTGGAGTAAAGCAAGATGCAGGTGTGAAACCTGAATGAAGCAGGGTGGGATGCTCTGAGGTTGGAAGGAGAGTGTGTGCCCGGGAAATCACTTGGGAATGGTCTGGAGAGGGGAGGTGAGAGCCCCGGGGCTTGTCAAAGCAGAGGCCTTCAGTGATCATTGCTGTTGATAGGGACTTTTATGGGCTGTAGCTTAAGGAGCCTCTCTCTCATCCAGCAATTCACGGGAGGTGTTTATTCTCCTCTGCTCTTTCAAAGGTGCTTTTGATGCCACAGGTTTTGTTCTCAGAACAATAGTGCTTGATAATCCTTGGGGCTGCTTTTTGAAGCCTCTTGGTTCTTGTCTTGGGCTGTGTTTGGTTTTTCTGTGTGTTTACAGCTGAAATAACTGTGACTGGGTTTATTCAGCATCAAGAAAACCCCGTCCTGCTCAGAGCAGCCCTGGCTGCTGGTAGATGCAGTAACACACAGAAGGTGTTTGGTCCCTAATAAATCACCGAATTCCTTATTTTATGAAGTGGGAATAGCTGGGGAAAACGCCGCTGGTGATGAGCTGCCGTGCCCGGGGGTAGCTGGGAGACTGGTTTCTTAGCCCAAATTCCAATTTCTGAGTTGGGATGTTGATTTAAAAACTGTGAAAGAGTTTTAAAGGCACCAGCAATTTTTTCCTGAATAAGAGGTCACCACATAAAATTTTTGCCTCTTGGAAAAGCTTGCGTTATAAATGTCGTTGCTCTAGGTTTAAAGTGTTAATTTATGTGGTATATTGGGTTGGATTTAAAGGTCCCTGAAGACCTTTGAATCTCAGTGGCTAATAAGGCTTGCAGAAGAGAGCTTGAGAGAGGAAAAACTTACTGGCAGTGAGTAATGCCGGTGAAAGAGCTCCAGGATTGAGCCAGTTTTGCAGAGAATAATTAGAAATTATTGTGTCAGCCTTTGGTGTATTTGATTATTTCCAGCTATAGATCTCCCTCTGTCCCTGTCCTGCAGCCCCCCATTCCTGGGGGAAGGATTCTCCCTGCTGAAACCCCTCAGGCTGAGTTTTCCCAAGTCTTATACTGCTTCCAAGGGGACAGAGCTGCTTGGGATGAGCTGAGCATGCCTGAGCAGCCATCTCACATCTCCCTTGGCTCTCCCGCTCTATCCCTGATGGAATGGATTTGGTGTTCAGACTCCAATCTCTCTTCTCAGCTAAACCAGCCCTTCAAAAGTGCTTAGACTTGTCCTTCCTCTTCCAGCTGGCCTTGCTGAACTTCTTTCACCCCGAGGAAAAGCTGCACATTGGAGAAGAAGGGAGACGTGTCCGCCGGAATAAAAGGAGTAAAGGCAGCGAAGGGCCTGACGGTGAGTCCTGCTCAGCTTCTTCTGGTTTTGGTTCCCTTCCAGATGAGGAATTCCAGGAGTTCTGATTTCTGCAACTGTAGGTCAGGTGATTTTGTGTGAATTAATGCTGCTTAGGAATTCCATCCTTGACTCCTCTGACAGTGAGCTCCGTGCTCGTTTTAGGCTGTAATTTGTACTTTTGTGCCTTTATTTGTTGTTCTGCACACCTGTCTCTGCTTAAAGTCATCAAGAAGCTATTCATAATCCAACAAACAGCTGGGAACATCTGGATCACGAAATGGTAACTGCTCTGAGGGCGTTTTGCAATGCAGTGGAGTCTCAGGTGGGTTCAAAGCCCGTGTGAAGGGAAGTCAGAGTTGGATTAGAAGAGTGAAAAGGTACCTGATTTCAGTGTGAGGGATTTAATTTCCCATCCTGTATTTTTGTGATTGTCATAACCCCAAGACATGAGCGTTTCCTCCTGGAAGAGCTCCCGTGCTTGTCAACTGCAGGAAAGCACAGGTGCCCTTTTATATGGAGAGGAGAAAGGACTGGATGCCAGGGACAGTGGGGAAGGGAATGCTGCAGCAGTGGTCTGTGTGTGGCTGGGTGCCTGCTAAGCCCGAGTCCTGACTGTGTTGTAATCCTCTTGGCTATCGCTAGTTTTCCTGTCCAGCTCCATGAGTTTCCCATCTCCCCTGAAACCTTCACAATTTCACAGTGGAAAAGCATTTCCCTGTGGCTCTGCTCCAAAAAAGGGCTTGGTGAAACTCCCTGGATTCCTCTTCCCCGGAACGCTGACAAGTATGATGCATTTGGTACAGACTCTCTGAGTGATTCCAGCTCCGTGTGGTCCATCATCTCTGGAGATGGTGTTGCTCTGGTGCTCAGATGGCTCAGGCAGGATCCAGGTCCTCTTCCACCAACTCCTTGAAATCTGTCCCAGTGTCTTCACCAGCCACTTGTGTCGGTAGCAAGTTCCCACTGGATGCGAGTGGTGCTGATGGAGCGCTGCCGGCAGATGTTGGGAGGGATCTGCCTCGTCCCTCAGGCTGCCTTTGCACTGCCAGATGTGCAGAGAAACGCTGCAGGGGAGAGGGAGGTGCTGAAAGTCAGTGTCTGAGGAGGGCTTTGCTCATCATCCTTGTGCTTGGTTGGAAATGTGTCGTCCTTTTATGACTGGCGTTCCTTTCCCAGGTTTCCTTTACATTCTCTGGATGCTCAGAGTTGAGCCACTCCAGAAATGCAGGGCACTTCCACCACTTATCCAGTCCGGGGAAGGGAACGGAGCTGGGAAGGGGCTGGAGCAGCAGAAGGGACTGAGGGAGCTGGAGGGGCTCAACCTGGAGAAAAGGAGGCTCAGGGGAGACCTTCTGGCTCTGCATCTCCCGGACAGGAGGGGGGAGCCGGGGGGGGTCGGGCTCTGCTCCAGGGAACAAGGGACAGGAGGAGAGGGAACGGCCTCAGGCTGTGCCAGGGGAGGGGCAGGTGGGACATGAGGAGGAATTTCTCCCTGGAAAGGGTGGTGAGGCCTTGGCAGGGGCTGCCCAGGGAGGTTTGGAGTGCCCAGCCCTGGAGGTGCCCAAGGAAGGCCTGGCCGTGGCACTCAGTGCTCTGGGCTGGGGACAAGGTGGGCATGGGGCACAGGGGGGATCCACGGGCTGGGAGGGATTTTCCAACCTGAATGATTCTGGGATTCTTATCTGTGTCTTTTTGTAAATTAGGGATTTTGACCCCATAGCTACTAGAGATGGGAAAACTGCCAGAGGGACAGTTCATGTTCCTCACGGCTTTGGCAACTCGTTGCCTCGTGTTTGTCCGTGGGGGCTTTATTGGGTAGAGCTGCACTTAACAAGTGAGAGCTGTCAGGGCAGGGAGTGACCTTGTAACAGCCGTAAAATCAATAAACAAGCAGAGCCTGTCCTTGGGGAGCTCGTGCTGTTTGTTTTAGACCTACGTGAAGGAATCTTGGTGTTGGAGCAGGGCAGTGAATCATTACACTAATAAATAAAGTCATGTCACGGTACTGATAACACCGTTTTCTCCGTGAGTTTTGCAAAGGGAAAGTCGATCAAATCTTTGATCTCCAAAGAGCCTCCAGAAGATAAAAGTGGATGAACTATAAATTCCCAGAAGGAAGGAGATGTGCTTTCCACTTGAGGCCTCGCTAATATTTGTCTGGAATTAATTTTACGAACTTTCAAGTCCTTTCACACGTGCAGTGACAGACCAAAGCAATCCAAGTGTGTAAGCCATGGTTGGAGGGAGGTTGCTCCATCCCCTTCACAGCTCTTCCAGTCCTGCTTATCTTGGTACCCACAACAGGCTGGCTTTGATGGTTTATGAACATCAGAAATAACCTGATTTCTCTCCTAAAAGCTTTTTCTTTAGGAGAATTTGCTTTCAAGTCTTTTGCTGCAAAAAAGGAGGGTTTGGGACAGGGCAGAGCCGGTTCCATGTGGGCAGAGAAGGGTGATGGCTGTGCCCAGAGCACAGAGCCACAGGGATGGGACATGGGAGGCCACGAGCAGCAAAGCTGCTTTGGTGCCTCTTTGTTAAGAAGCACAAGGAAAATTGTGTAAGATAGTGCAAAGCCATCGGTTGGATCCTGTCACTCCCAAACAGGACTCTGGTATTCCAGGGGCTCCTCCTTTGAGGACTCTGGTTTCAGCCCTCTGACCCGCCTGACATGTTTTATGGTGGTGTTTGCTTCATTTTGGTTTGTGTCCCCCACACACGGTGCCCTGGAGCCAGTCAGAGCCGCCGGGGTCGTGTCCTGGCCGCGGTGCCGGCCTGGCTCCCACTGCGCTGTCCGTCTGTCCGTCCAGCCTTGGGACACTGTGGGGCATCGCTGGGAGCTGATGCCTGTCCCAGTCCTGGGATCATCATCTTTAAGCCACTTTCCTGTCCGTGCCACCAAACCCAACATCTGCTCAGCTTTAAAAGCTGCCACCAGTTTTTCCTGCTCCTCAAGGGCCGGGATTACCCCTTTTACACTATTTTTACTGTGTTTTTTCTCCTCTGTGTTACCAACTCCACCTGTCACGTAATTCCCTTTAGTTCCCTAAAACCTAACCCTCTGCAACGCCTCTCCTTCATTTTCCCCTCTCCCCCTCCTTCCCTTTTGCCCTGGTGTATTTATGCTGCTGTGGAACCGCTGTTGCTCCCAGATGAACAAATCATTCCGGAGCTGCTAATTAGCAACAGTTGTGCTAAAAGGAACCATCAAGAATGTTAAATTAGTCCACTTTTAAATAAACTGGGTATGAAATGTTAGATCTCAATTCCCAGAGTGCCAGTAAAAATGCTGCTGGCTCTTTGCTAACAAAGCCAAAATCTGGGAGTAGCATGGTTGTAACTACAGAGACAATTCCGTGCTCTTGAGGTTATAAATAATGACAGAGCATTTACAAAGCAGATGTCAATAGGACTCTTTAAAAAACATTGTTTTAAACAGAAAAAATAGTTTCTTTTTCTCCTACTTTCATCTCTGTTCCCAGTTAGATCCCTGCCAGGCTGCTTTCCTGGTTTCTGGTTCTTTTGCATTTTGGGTTTGGGGTTGTTGGTTTGGGTTTTTTTCCCCCTTCCTAGATTTTTTCATACTGAGCTTGGTGAGAAACATCAGGGATTGTTATCCAGGCTTTGATTCGGAGCAGGGCAGCTGGGAAGAGGCTGAGCAGATGGCTGTCCTTAAGCTGACAACAATTTGGTTCCTACTACTTTGGCAGTTCTTCCTGCTGAGGAAAGTCCTGGAGGAGAACTCGAGGGTGTCAGTGCTGCAAAAGGCTTTTGGTTGAAAGGAAAATTAAATTCTGGGGGAGGAGAAGCTCCTCCCGATCCCTGCTTCTACCTGGAGCTTTGGAAGTGATGCACCACCTGCGTGGGTTCAGAGTTTCACCCTCTTAGGATTCGCTTGGTGGTTTTAGGGCGGGTTTAGGATGGTTTTAGGATGATCCTAGGGTGGTCTTAGGATGTTTTTTGGATGGTTTAGCAGGTAGCTGATTCCAGAGCCTTGCTTTTTAGAGTGGTTTTAGGGTGATTTTAGGATGGTTCAGGGGTGGTTTCAGCTTAATTTTTGTATGTTTCTTGGATGGTTTAGCAGGTAGCTGATGCCAGCCTGGCTTTTAGGGTGTTTTTTGGATGGTTTAGCAGGTAGCTGATTCCTGAGCCTGGCTGGAGGTGCCTGGTTCCTGCTGGACAGCCCCGCTCCTGCAGGTGCCATGTCCCAGCCATCCCCCTCCCCAACCTGGTAGCGCTGGCGATGCAATGGGACTTTTTTTTCCCCTTATTTTTTTGATATTCAGATCACAATAGCGACTCTTCCTGCCGGCTTCCTCTCCTGTGGAAAGGGCAGGTTCGTCCCTCTGCCTCCAGAACAATCGGTGCCTTTGTGTCGGCCCCGTGCAATTCCCAGGGCCCCGGCATTCCCAGAAACGCAGATGGATGCAGGGCGATAGAGCCTCATTGTGCTCCGAAACCATGGTGATGAGCATGCAGTAAATACAGAACATTTCCTGGATCCTGGAGTGCGGGAGACGCTCCCAAAAGGAAGGCTCGGCACAGAGTGCTCGCTCCTACTGATCCCCCCCGCCAAAACTTATCTGTGATTTCCCCGTAAGTGGGAGAAAGGAGGGAATTCTGGTGATGTTTGAATCTCTGAGGACAATCTTAATTCCTTTCCTGGGACGTTGCTGTCAGTATTTATTATTACTGTGGTAAAAATAAGACTGCAGTTTATTTACAGATCCTTATCCACGTGTTATTCCCAGGCTTATGATAACAGGGGTCTGTCTAAGGTCTTGTACCTTAAATCCCAGAGCGATGTTTAGGTGCTGGTTCCTGCTCTGTGACAGCACTGGCACAAATTCCCAGAGAAGCTGTGGCTGCGCCATCCCTGGAAGTGTCCAAGGCCAGGCTGGACGGGGCTTGGAGCAACCTGGGAGAGTGGAAGGTGTCCCTGCTCTGTGGCAAAGGGTGGAGCTGTATGGTCCTTAAGGTCTCTTCCCACCCGAACCATTCCATGAATTCTATGAACTGCTGGAGCCCAGAATTCCTCACTGACCTCTGCTGTGTTGCTGTCCCAGTTGGATGTTAAACATAAAAAGCAATTAACTTGCTGGGAGAGGTGCAAGTCCAATGACGTGGTAGCTGGGATGAGGAATTGTCCTGGCTGACAGGGTTCACGGTGGTCAGTGTGTTCTGACCTATCTGCAACCTCCGTTGCCTCCTGGCCTCTTCTCTAGCCCTTGCAGTTGGGATCTGGATTGTTCCAGAAGAAATTGTGCTTCATTATTTGGATATTTATGAAGCCGTGATGAGGTGCTGCTGATTTGTTCCATCCGTGGAGCTGCTCTGGGGGGGTGTTTGTCCTTCCCTGGTACCTCCCGTCTGGTTCGGATGAGGCAGTGGGGTGGCCACGGGAAGAGTTTGAGTTGCCAGGGATATTCAGGAGGCTTGGGATGAGAAGGAATTCTCTGCTCAGTGTCCCCTCAGTGGCATTTTCAGACAGTTGCACTGACTGCTCTGGTGGGTGGATGCAGAGCTGTCCTGATGGATCCTCGGTGCTCCCACAGGCTGTGCTGAAACTTGAACTGAACTCCTGAGCTCTTCCCACAGCTGCGCGTTGCACAGGGCCCGGCGTTATTAGAAGTGACTGGTGATTCCGTCTGAATTCCACTTCTGAAAACCGGGGCTTTTCGGAACGCCTCGGGTCAGATACTGAGCTTCAGGAATCTCAGATAGTGTCTTGTGTTACAAAACAGGGCCAGGGCTAATGAGAGGAGAACAGATGTTCCGGCAGGGCAGGCATGTGGCTGCAGCTGAGCCCTGTGGGTCCGAGCCGCGCACCGAGCGCTGCGAGCGCTCAGCTCCTCCGGTGCCGCGGAGCCCTTCCCGCTGCCTCAGAGGCTCCGTTGTCTCTTCGCTGGAGCACGTGCAGCTGAGCTTTGATTTCTGTGCTCTGGCCACGTCCAGGGACGGCTCTGCAGGCAGACACGAGGTGCTCAGCACATGCTCCGAGCCCATCTGGTCGCTCTAAGCCGAGGAGCTGGTGCGGGGCTGGATCACATCCACCTTCCCAGCGGGCAGGTGTGGCAGCTCCCACTCAGGTCCTGCCCCGGCGACTGCAGGGAGCCTCCTCCTGCGGACTTTGGGCTGAATAAGCTTGTTTCTCTGGGGGTGGGACTGAGAGGGGATGTCATCGATCCATCCAGAGATCTCCAAGGGCTGTCAGAGGATGGTGCCAGGCTCTGTTCAGTGGTGCCCAGTGACAGGATAAGGAGCAATGGCCGTAAACTAAAACACCAGAAGTTCCACCCCAACATGAGGAAGAACTTCTATCCGTGGAGGGTGGCAGAGCCCTGGAAAAGGTACCCAGGGAAGGTGTGGAGTCTCGCTCTGCGGGGACATTCCAGTCCCACCTGGATGTGTCCCTGTGTCACCTGCTCCAGGTGGCCCTGCCTGGGCCAAGATCTGGACTGTGATCTCCAGGGGTCGCTTCCAAGCCCAGCTGTTCTGTGATTGTGTGAGTGGCCAATCTGGGAGCTGCTGTGCCGGGGGTGGCAGTTGTGGAGTTGTCCTTAGCTGTGGCCTTGTCTGGGCACTCCTTAAACCCGGAGCAGCTGCATCAGCCCGAAGACAAGCTCAGAGCTGCACTGGGGAACTCTTTGGGGAACAAGCTGTGAATGAGGCGTGGGGCTGCCTGTTGTCGTGAGGGCTTTGTTGGCCGTGATCTGCGGAGACGTTGTTGGGGCCGTATCTGATCCCGCTAACACAAGCAGGCTTTGGGGCAGCCGTTCATTGGTTTGGATGGACAAACACTGGAGCTGGCTGAGCCAGGCAGCGCTTCCCCACGTCCCAGCTGCTGCAGGGACTTCACTTGGGCTTCCCAACAGTGGTGGCGTCTCTCTTGGGTTTCCTTCTTTTTCTTCCCTTTGTCCCTCCTTTTTCCCCCCTTCTTTTCCCACCTTTTCAGACTCCTCCACATAGGAGTACATGTGGATGCACACAGGCAGATCCTTGGATACAAATTCCACGCTGTTCCGTGTAATTAAACCATCAGTTCCCAGGCAGCTGCTCAACGCTACAGAGGTTTTCCATCCAATTAGGCAGAATTACGTATGGGAAGGAGAAAAACATGTCAAGTTCTGCAGGGATGAGACAGTCCAAGAGATTTCCTCCCACCTGCCCTCGATTCCTTGTGGATCTCCGTGGTGGGAAGGGCGCGTTTCAAACATCCAGCAAACAATTTCAGAGAGCTTCTCGTAGGCCGGGTTAAAACCTTGCTGCAGCACCACTTGGGAATCATTTCTGCTGGAATTTCTGACATATGTTAGTTGTTTATCTTAGTGGGATGTGACTAAAAATGTCAGAGTGTTTTGTGTTAAGCAACAACTGAATAAAACAAACAAAATAAAAACACAGCTGTAATACTACGCTTTAAATTGTTGGGTTCAAATATGTGGGATTGATAAAGTAAGCAATAGGGTGCAGTGGTGTATAGAAAATCAGCCTTGTGAGTCCAGCCAGAGCCAAAAAAAGCCTTGAGATACTTGAATGAGAACTAGTAATGTTGTTTGTCAGCTCTGCTTAAGGACCCAGCGCTTGGAATCCAACCTAAATGCCTGAAGGGAAACAAAAGGCACATCATCTCCTCCCATAGCCAGCGAGAGTGTGGAAAATTAAATACGAAGGCCACAGGTTCTGGTGTGAACCCCAGGAACTTGCCTGGGACTGATTATGTGGGAGCGAGTTAAGAAGGGTGGAGATTTATGTTTGATTGGCTTTCTGTGTTTTTGAGGAGGCAGTGCAATATTAGTTTGCCAGCAACAGTGGCTCTGTAGTTAATTGGGAGCAGGATTTTGTCTTTGCTCGTGACCACATTTGCGCTGTGGTGTCCTTGCACCTACTCAGCAGAGACTGGAGATGGTTTTTTAGAGCCTTCATGGTACCAGCAGGTTGTCCTGGTACCTTGCCACCAATCCCAGAGTGGATCTGGATGGGGGGGTGGAGGAGATAAATCAACTTGGTTGTTCTTTGTGTCCTATAAAGTGGTGGAAGTTCCCATTGCAGTGAGTAAGGACACCTCTGCCTTACCCAAAAAAGCAGCGAGGAAGGATTTTCAGCAGAGCTCTGGGTGTTGGAGAAGCAGAGTTGAGGTCGTGGAGGAACTGGAGTGACTGGATCCAGCCTTCTCCCCCTAAACAGGACCGGCACTGTGACAGAGGTGACAACAGCAGAGGTGACAGACCTCTATAGGACAGTTTCTGTTCCAGCCTGGTTCTTCTACAGTCCTGCACCTATTTTTTACCTCATGCCAAAAAGCCCTTAGGAGACACCCAGGGCTGGTGGGTCTCCACGTGCTCCAGCACCTCCCTTCAAACAGCATCTGATGACCTTCGAGTCCCATCATCCTTTTTGAGGTGGAAAAACCTGTTGAATGCATGAGAGCAGCTACCTTCATCCTCTTCCTTCCACCCTTTCCAGCTGGGGGGTTGCTCAACACGGCACCTTTACCTGGAGCAGGTTGATGACTGATGGTCCCTTAGGTCTTTCTCTTACTCACACTTCAGTTCTGATCGTCTTGAACTGCAGTAACCAGATTTTTTTCCCTTGAATATGAGTAAAAAGCAGAATAAACTACATCCCAACCTACTGCCACTGTTGGCATTGTCTCTGTATATTTGTTTTCAGCTGTCCTTAAGAGCTTGACCAGGTTATTCCCTGAAGAGTCGTGGGTTGTGTCAAAGCAGGCAAAAATCTGTGAGTATTGGCAGGAGAAAAAAAAACTTTCTCAACAACAACAATAACAACAACAACAAAAAAAAAAAAAAAAAAAAAAAAAAAAAAAAAAAAAAAAAAAAAAAAAAAAAAAAAAACAAAAAACCTGTTCCATGATGAGGATCTTGTCATCTGAAGCTGCTTGAGAGGAGAGATTGCGGCTCTCTGGCATCTCGTGTCGCTCCAGGGGCTCCAGGGATGGCTTGGGATGAGCTGTGACTTCTCTCCGTGTGTTTTCAGACCGATGAGCTTGAACTGAGGTCTGGTGTATGGGATCAGAGGAATTGGGAGGGAGCAGGCTACTGATCCATGGAGCTCCTGGAGCAGCGTCTGCTCATCTGGATGACACATGGATGGAGGCTTGTCCTTTGGTGGAATGCAAGGAGGGGAGCAGGGAGGCAGCACAAGGCCACTCTCATACCAAACCCACCACAAGAGAAATGATTCTTAGCCCTTGGTGTCGGTGCACAAGCTCTGCTCACACCCTCCGGCCAAGCAGCCCCAGAAGTGACCTCAGTGTGAGACACTTCCCCTGGAGACATGGGAAAAGTCCATCAAAGAGCTGAAGAATTGCCTCAAAAAGTGGATGTAGCCAAGGGAGTGCCTCTGAAGAGTCCAAAATGAGCTGCAAACTCTCCTTGATCTCCCAGGCTGGAGGAGACTGGCTTTGGGAGACTGGCTTTGGGTGCCCAGAGCACTAGTCCGGCACAGGGGCGGGGAATCAGAACTATCAGCCATGAGTTGGCTCCGAGCCATTTTTGGGGACTCAGCAGCCTGTAACTCCAGAGTGGGACAGGGCAACCACTGAGCAAAGACTGCTGAAGTTTGGGGCTGTGTCTGTGCTGTGCAGTTGGGGCAGCAGGCAGGGACGTCCCTCGGGGGTCACGCTGCGAACTGCTGCAGGAGGAAGGAGAAGGAGAGAGCGCTGGTTTATGGGGTGCTGTCGTGGAGCTTCTCAATGTTGGATGGACCCAGAAACAGACCGCTAAGGTCTTTTCACATATGAATTTTCAAGAGTTTTGAAACAAGATTGAAACAAAAGCAGAGAGAGAAGCACCAGTGGTGGTCGAGGGAAGCTGAATGGCCCTGGGCTCTGCCCTACACAGGAACACATCAAGCAGTACTGTTTCATCTTTCCCCTGCTTTGTACAATGAGTTCCCTCTCTGTTTTCTTGCAGAATGTATTCCCTGTATTCAGATTTAGTGACATTAGTTCTAGCCTTGTACTAGAGCATCACATTGCTGATTCGGGTCCAGCCTGTAAGTGTGGGCAGCATCTTTCCTCCACACTTAGCAGAAGACCCCCTTTTTTCCTCCCACCCCTTGAAAAACCACTCTGGCAAGGCACACCAGGAGTTTGGAGTAGCACAGGATGTGTTTCACTTCTGGGATATTTTCCTAGATCTATAATTTATCATCTTTTCTAAATATTCTGGAGTAATAATGCTAGAGCTGCTCTTCAAGACCTGTTGCCTTTCTGTCTGGAGTTGGTGAAGCAGCACTTTCTTTTTCAGGGAAAGGGAAAAAATTCCTCTTGTTCCAGTGTTTGTATCACTGACGGATAGCTCAGTAGGGTCCAAGAAGCTTTCATCTGGATAGACCAAATTTCCTGAAAATGTTGAAAACATATTGGTTCCAAACCTCCCCCAAAGCACATGTTCTAGATTAAGCATGTGTTGGGAGCTGACATCCCTCTCTCCCCAACTCCACCATAATCTGGCATTAATAAGGCCGTGCTTAAAAATATTTGAAAAGCTTTACATATCTCCTACCCATGAGAATGAAGTGAATGTCACTGCACTGCTGCTGTGAAGGAAACAACTGAATTTTGGAGATTTGACCAAGTGGAGGGTTTTCATCTTGTTCGTTGGGACAGCTTACATCCACATCAGCAGGAGGTTTGTCATCACTTGAAATCTCAGGTAACACTTGAGCTTCTCTTTCCCCCTTAGTATTGGTGAAATAGGGGTAGAGGGGTTGGTTGATGGGCAGGATTTCTGGAATGACAGAATCACTGAGGTTGGAAATGACCTCCAAGATCGTGGAGGCCACACTGTGCCCGATCCTCACCTTGTCCCCCAGCCCAGAGCACTGAGTGCCACGGCCAGGCCTTCCAGGAATGGGGACTCCACCTCCTTCCAGTATCTGAAGAGGCTGCAGAGAAGCCAGGGAGAGACTCTTCATCAGGAACTGGAGTGGTGGGACAAGGAGTAGTGGGTTCAAACTAAAAGGGGGGAAATTTAGGTTCAATATATGGAAGAAATCCTTCCCTGTGAGGGTGGGGAGGCCCTGGCACAGGTTGCCCAGAGAAGCTGAGGCTGCCGCATCCCTGGAAGTGTCCAAGGCCAGGCTGGATGGGGCTTGGAGCAACCTGGTCTCATGGAAGGTGTCCCTGCCCATGGCAGGGGGTGGAATGAGTTGATCTTTAAGGTCTCTCCCAAACCATTCTGTGATTCTATGACTTAACAGTTTTGTGTGTATTTTATGAAGGACTGAGAAGTGATGTGACAATTCTGGATGATGCTGACATCTCAATAATCACCAGGATTTTGTCTCTGATTGTATTTGTAACCTGGGATGAAAATAATTTCTCAGTACCTCCACCCTCTCATTTCTGAGGGCAGAATAGTGATGGAAACAGGGATGGCTCACTTGAATTATCTGGCCTTACATATACCCCAGACCAGCCTGGTGCTTAAATAAGAAGATTGGTGATTATTCTGTAATAACTTAGTGCCGGGAAAATAGACAAGGGACACCTTAATTATCCCAGGGGGCAGCAGTGAACTCTGAAAACAGGTTGGCCCAGCCTGCAAAGGATGGATGGATACCTAAAAATGGTGGTTGCTGCTCTGTACCTTCCCCAAACTGGAAGAACACCTTGAAGATGTCAATTGGTGTCTGTTCTAAACTGAATGATGCGGCTAAAACATGGCTGTGGCACTGGAGGACTTCATTCTGCTCTTGGCAACTGGGAATTCGAGCACATTCAGCAGCCTCTGTGGGT
Source organism: Cephalopterus ornatus (assembly GCA_013396775.1). Taxonomy (NCBI): domain Eukaryota; kingdom Metazoa; phylum Chordata; class Aves; order Passeriformes; family Cotingidae; genus Cephalopterus; species Cephalopterus ornatus. The sequence goes on from VZRE01000763.1 coordinate 85,371, forward strand.
ATGTCCTTTGTTTGACTGATTTCTATAATGGTCAACCTTTTATAGGTTTTATATAAAGTAAGTGTAATTACAAAGATCTGTTCCCATCAGTAAAACCAGTTTGAACTGTTTTGCCGGAATTTGAACTATTTCTTGTTAATCCACACACACACAGCTAATAAGGGAACGCAGGGGTTTTTTAATATCCTATTTATATCAGCATATGTCCTAAAGAAGTTTGGGATATTTCTGTATTTATAGTAAATCATAGCAGTGTGTAGCGTGAGGAAAGAGAAATCGGGGGGGGGAGAGTAAACTCTATTAATCTTTATAAGAGAAAACATGTCACATGTAATATCCTTGAGTTGCATCACCATCTGGTTTTTTTTTCTGAAGCCCTTGGAAGTGCTCCAGCAGATGGTAGGGCTGCTGGGCCTGGAACCTGCTCCCTGAAGCATGGTTAGATGTCTTCTGCTGCTTGCTGGGCCACAGCTGCGGGTTTGTGCACCAAAAACTCATCTCTTGCAAATGTTTTCTTCAGCTCAAAGTGAAAAGTTTGTGTCTGAACCCACTGTACTTCTGCTAGAATTGATTTGGAATTGTTTGGAGCCTTCCACTTGTGGTGGCTCCGTGGGATTCCAGGGTGGCTCTTCTGTTTGGGTCGGGGTTTTGTCATCATACAGAGTCGTCCTTTCCTGCTTGTACCTTTCCCTCAAAGTTTACCACTCTTGCTGGCTTGATATTCCCTCCTTTTCTGTTATCCTTCCCTGTTATTTCCCAATACCCGTGGAAGATAAGCTTTTGGAGAAGTCTAGCTCTGGAATGCTGCTCAAAGCCAGGGTCTGCAAAGCCCAGTGTGCAGCACTCCTGCTCTCACCTTTGCTGGGGAAATCCCGTCCTGGGATGGAGAACTCAGCTGGCAGAGGACAGAGCTGACCCGAGTTACTGCAGCAGGAGTCAGAGGTTTTTCCCACAGGAAATCCGAGGAAAGGGAATATAAATGTGAGGAGTAGATCAGGTAGTTTAAACATTTCAAGTCAGACCAGAGCCTGCCCCAGAGCTCAGTAGTGAGAGCTTCAGTAGTTAGGCAAAAATAACCGCAAAAATAACATTCCAGAGGGACTGATGAGCTTTGGAGAGACATTTCAGCAGTGACCAGTGACACCAGGTCACTTCAGTGACTTCTTGCTCTGAGCCAGAAGATCCCCTCCAAGCCTGTGCTCCCTCTTGGGAGCCTTCTCATTTCCAACTGAATGGTCTTGGGGAGCAATTCCCACGTGTGAGGACGTGCCAGTGCTGTCCTTGAAGCCCTGACAGGTCTTCTCCCTCCATGCCCTTTACCAGAGCCTTTCCCAGTGGTGCTTCCACCCTTTCCCAACATTGATGGCCAACCACTCGAGCTCACTTGACCACTTCTTGACCATCCCAGAAGCCCTTCTGTGAAATTCTTCTCATTTCAATTCACCTTTCTGCATTAGATGATCAGGATTGGCTGCATTGCTCCCTGAGGGGCAGGAGGATTTCCCCATGTCTTCCAGAGGTGCTTCTATTCTAGGATTGTATTTCTGCCTTGCCTGGCTGAGTGACAGCATCTGAACATATGCAGGTGTTGTCCTGAGCAGCTCCATGATCCAGCAGAACAGTTTGTTATTTCCCATGTATATATATTTTATAGGACTGTGTATTTGGTATGACTGAACCTCATTCCATGCTTATTATCCTTCAAAGCCATCCAGCCTGTCCTCTCTGCTGTCCCAGTCCTCTTCTGTATTACCAGTTCTGGTCAACTTCCCTCCCTCTGGCAAAGCTAAATCAAGGGAGTGAACAGAGCTGACAGCTCCTTCAAGGAGGGATTAGGGTTGAAATGTAGATTTAATTTCAGCTGAAAGACTTCCCTGGGTCTGGGGTGTGGTTTGACCTCAAAGGTGAGCAGACAGCGTGTGGAAAGGGGGTGGGAGAAGGTGGGATTAGTGGGAAGAAGGCTAGAAGTCCAAAAGATAGCTGTGCTTGGGTGGCCGTCGTGTTTGATCCCGGCAGTCAGCACCAGGAGCTGGATCTCCAGGACGTTACTAACGGATGTGTGAAGGGGTTCGTGAGGAATGGGGGTGAAACAGGGAAGGTGCACTGAAGGTTATTTCTATAAAGAAGGGCAAAGAGGTGCCAGGGAACCTGGCTGAGACCTTGGATTGCCCTCAGATCCCATCAGGACTGGAATAAACCCTCAAAGGCACCATGGCAAAGACCTTGAGAGTAGAGATGAGAGTGGTGGTGAACAACATTGATCAGTGGGGGACTCTTCACACCAAACCAGCTTCCTTCTGCAAGAAGGTGGCAGGTCTGTAGACTCTGGAGCAGCAATAGATACCCTGTGCCTGGTTTTTTTATAAGGCTCTTGATACAGTGGAGGAACACGGTGCCTGTGCCAAAGTACACATCTTGGAGTGAGAAGAACTGTGTTTTCTCTAAGACCTTCCTTGGAGTCATCCGATGGCCTCCATGAAACTGCAGTAAATAAATGTGGCTTTGAGTCCTGGAGCCTCTCCACAGGAGGAGTGAGATGGTGAGGTGGGATTGACAGTGTAGGAGGAGAGTCTAGGAAAAACTTGCCTACTCTGTAAGTATCTAACCTTCACTTAACAGACTGGTTTGGGTTGGGAGGGACCTTAAAGACCATCAGTTCCACCCCCCTGCCATGGGCAGGGACACCTTCCACTAGCCCAGGTTGCTCCAAGCCCTGTCCAACCTGGCCTTGGACACTTCCAGGGATGGGGCAGCCATTATATTATAACAGTATTATTTATATTTTCAATATAAATATTGAAAAAAAAACCCTGCAGCATTTAACAGGCTTTAGTCCTTAAAAATTGGGTTCTGGCCTCTGAAAAACCTGGCAGAAAGGATTTTTTAATTGTAATTTTTCTCCTCCGCACATCAACATTTGGATAATGTGCATCAGGTCAAATTTTTAAGCCCTGTGCCTCAGCACCTTTTGTTCTGAGGAAGCATTGATCTGAAATTTCCATGGCCCTCAGCTTCTCAGACTCAGTAATTTATTACCCTTGTAGCCCAAATTGAGCAAGAGCTCATGAATTGACCATTTGGAGCAAAAACGAGCAAAACTTTGTCTTCTGCTCTGCGAGACGAACCTTCAGCTCCGCGCTACAATTAAATTCCCCACCCCTGCTATTGGGAGGCGAACAGATGCAAACCCCGGAGAGTCAGAAGCTCCCAAGCCTAATAATGCTGGGGTTTTTTTTTCCCCTCGTGTCAGAAGTATTCCCTGTGTTTGTCGAAAGATTCACTTGCAGGGCCGTAACGTCTCTCTCTGCCGTGCCTGGAACAGATGCGCGTGTTGTAATATGGACTGTGAACATTGCCATCCCATGTGGTTCTCATTCCTGCCATTCATCTTTGAAGCTAATTGGTTCCAGGCAGCCCCGATGTGTCTGGCTGGCCGCAGCTATTTGTACTTTCACTCTGGTCGTGGCGCTAATGGTGTGATATATAGAACATGAAATAAGCCCTCGTGACTGCGAGGGCCGCGCAGACACAGGCACTGCACTCGCGTCTCGCTGCCTTGGGCTGGGGGGGCGGGGGCATGTTTAAAGGACCTTTTTTTCTCCTCGCTGGAAACGTTATTAACCAGCTGGTGCCTCCAACGAGGGCTGGTGGAGCTCAGGAATTGCAAAAAAAAGCGGAGCTTGTCTGCCCAACGCAGAAGGTCTTGCAGTTCGTCTGCTCGCCGTGGGTCTGCTGGTGCGGCTGCCTGGTGAGGGCTGGGCCTGGTGTTGCTGGAAACCCACGTGTTGTCCTGTCTGCCTGTTTTGATAGTGTGAATATTGCAAAAAAAAGCAGTGGATCAGCAGAAATAGTATTTTAAATCATAGAATAACAGGCTGGTTTGGGTCAGAAGGAATCTTAAAGCTCATCCCGTTCCACCCCCCTGCCGTGGGCAGGGACACCTTCCACTGTCCCAAGTTGCTCCAAGCCCCATCCAACCTGGCCTTGGACACTTCCAGGGATGGGGCAGCCACAGCTTCTCTGGGCAGCCTGTGCCAGGGCCTCCCCACCCTCACAGGGAAGGATTTCTACATAAAATTTATAGATAATGCCTTTTATGGATAATGTCTTCTGTAGATAATTCCGTAATTTTCCCATGACTCAACAGCATCATGTAGGGAAATTATTATTCCTGTTAAAAAGGCATCAGTAAGGTTGCTGGGTATTTCTCTGATCCTTCTGTCATCTATCCTCTCCCCAACCATGGAAAAATGGCACTTCTGTTGGGAATTTGCCATTCTCCACCACCTCAGACTCAAAGCAACCATGTTGCCTTCCATTCGTTATAATTCCATCTCATTTAAAGGTGATTTCAGTCATCAAATGTGCTAAAACCTGGGTTTTAGAGGGATTTCACTGATGAACAGCGAGGGAATATTTGGGGAATTTTGCAGTTCATTCCCATCCGTGATTAATTCTTGGGGAAGCAATGGAACATGTTTCACACTTCAGCCTCTGCTCAAAAAGTCCTGTCGTTTCTCAGCTCCACTATAAATATTTTCTCTTCGTGCTAGGGAGCTTTGGGTTCCCATTGTTCAAAACAGCCAGTTCATAATAATTCTTTGCTTTTGTGTTTTTTTAGTATTTTATTCTTATTTTTAAACAACTTGGCTCACAAGGATTCGGCAGGGGGTTGGACCAGATGATCTTTAAAGATCCCTTCCAACCCAAACCTCTCTGTGATGCTCTGATATTTGGGTTACTGCTCTCAGCTCAGACCGTTCCAGTGCAGCTTCATGGGCCACAAACGCATCCATTGTCCACTTGGAAAATGAAATGGCAATGAGGATTTGCTCTGCTGAAATGATCCCTGAATTTCACTAGTTTTCTTCTTTTTTTCTTTGTAGGTCCAAGCTCAGTGAAAAACAAGAAAAAGGGTAAGTTTGAGTTTTAACTTAATTTTCCTTTCTGTGTTTGTCACCCAGCTGTGAGTTTTCTTTAGACAACACAAGGGAGAAACCAGCAGCAGCTTCCAGCTCCAGGCAGAGCAGGGATAACACCCACAACACCCTTTAAACTTCTCTAAACACTGAAGGAAGTTAATTATGTTGTATGACAGTAATCCTGAAGGTGGTGTAATTAGAGAGTGGAGTGGAATTGAGTCATGAACCAGCATCAGGAGCCACTTGCTGTTTGCCAGCCTTGGCTTTCATCCCGATTCTGCCAACCAGCAGCCTGGAGTCCCCTTCAGACCTGCCAAAACCAACATAGACACACTTTGCATCCCACTTTTCCCAATACCTGTTGGTGGATTGTTGGGATTTGGGTTATTCAGGAGGCAGCCCTGTGTTTCTTGGATTGCTGATGCCATCCTTGTCTCTGTAGGGCTCCTGGGCGACACTTATGGTCACACACTGCCAGGAGCTTGAGTGAGTCCCAGGATCCAAGTTGCTCTGTCAGCTTTTCCTCATAAATGTGCTGCACTCTCAGTTCCAGGGAAACGCAGTCAATGACCTGGTTTTGCCCCTTGTAACCATCCAAACACTTCTGGCAGTGCTTTAAAGGCTCACAGCAGGTTGTAGGTGTGTGTGACTGGAGGGTGTGGTGTCTCAAGGCCCAGGGAGCTCAGCTCAGCGAGGGGCTCACACACTGCGTGAGCAGCACGTGGTGCTCCCACCTACACCGACAGCTGCAATGGCAACTCTCTGCTTACTACCTGCTGTAGCTAATGTGTATTTAATTAACAGAACACTTAGTTGTTCGGCAATTTTCTGTGTCCCTCAAGAGCCCTTCCTGCTCCAGCCCACGATCCCCACCATTAACAGCGGGAGCAGCCGAGCTTTCCATGTCTGTCCTACTGTAGTAACATGTCAAATCGCTTTAATCCTTGGATGCAAACTGCAGATCCACAGCTGAGAGGTGGAAACAGGCCACAGTTAGGGACTTCATTTATACTGACTCTCAGAAGCAGCATAAAATTTTATGTTGAAGGAGTTTGTCCTAACAAAGCTTGGAAACCCTCAACCCACATTAAATCAGCCCAGCTAATAACAACTGATGGCTGTGGCGTTCAGAGCAATTCCAGAGGGGCAAGGAGATCTCCTAGAGTTGTGTTATGTACAGCTGTATAAAATAGTTCAATTTTATGGTATTGTCACATTTAATTCTTTCTAGAGTTGCAGCTTATTGTTTGCTGGGCGAGGATTAAGGAGAACTCCCTGGTCCTGCCTGCTCTGAGTTTCAGAGCCTGCCTGGTATGTGGGTATGGGCACCAGGAGACTTTGCAGGCTGGGATTTGGGTGCTGGGACCCTCCCTGGAGAGCTGATAGTGGGGCTGGGGTCCTCTCAGACAAATAAATCAAGTATCTTTTGCCTTGTGAGTTTAATAAGGGAGATTCGTTAATGAAGAGAAATAGTTGAGATGACTTGAAGGAGAGAAACGCACAGAAAATGTGGGATGTGCAATTGTCTCACTGCTCAACCAGCAGCTCCCTTAGTAGCAGACTTCTGAGGCAGATGAGTTAAACCAGCTGTAATTTGTATCCCTCTGGGGAAGGAAAGCCAGGAGTGACAGCAGCAGCATTCCCAACTCCCTGCGTTCGATCCTCCCCTCGGATGGCTTGGATCGGGGGGATGTGAGTGAGAGTTGTTCAGTGTGTTTTAGGGGAAAGAGGTGATGGGTGTGATTCAAGGTGATAAATTCCAAGGCACATCATCAGCCGAAGGAAGAAGATAGCTGGATTAGGGGAAGGGTGGATTGTGGCCAGCTTGGATTGGAAGTCATGGCTGCTGATCTGGACAGAAGCATTGCTGTGGAGATTTGTCACCTTAAACCTTCGCCCCCTGCCCCTTTTTTTGGACACCAGTGTTATTTTACTCACCCCTGCTTGCTTTAACTTAGTTTTCTGGATGTTTAAATTACCCACACTGATGTCCATGTGCCCATGTTCCTGGCTAATGGCCACCTAGAGATTTCCACCCCTGACCTGACTAAAATAGATGGATTTCTCCTTACAGTTATACCCCATTACAAAGATGGATATTAGTCGAGAAACAAGTACATAAATGTGCTTGGCAACTATTCCAATAACCATAATTTCATATCCCAACTGCTGCTGTCATGTAGCAAAGTGTTTAATTCTGTCCTACTGGGGACCTTGTGGCAGCAATTGCAGTGATTTTGCTCCTTTCACGCTCTTTGGCATAAAAGCTGTTACAAACTGGCATCTTAATAACTACATCAAAAGAACATAATTTCTGTTGGGGACCTGGAAAATCAGCTGAGGACGAGCCAGGCTTTCCCTGCAGACCTGGTTTCAGTCCACTATGTGTTTGTATGAGGAGTTACTGATGTGGTTGAGCCATTTCTCTTCCTGGAGCCACATGATGTGTTTGAGGATCATTTTAAGGAAGAAGTTTTTTTCCATGAGGTTGATAAAATACTGGCACAAGTTGCCCAGAGAAGCTGTGGCTGCCCCATCCCTGGAAGTGTCCAAGGCCAGGTTGGACAGGGCAGGATGTGGAAATGGGTGGTCTTTAAGGTCCCTTCCAACCCAAGCTGTCCTGTGATTCCATGATTGTGACAATTTTCCAGTGCTTCCATCTTCGTGGTGGGGTTAGTCCTTCCCTTACCCCTCCATCCAGAACCCAAAATATTTAATTATTTTGAGGCACAAGCAGCACAGGGGTTCCTCCAGCAACGCTGGAGCTCAGCTCTGAAGTGCCCTCTGGAGGAGACCAAGCCGGGGGGATCATCTCCTAATCCTGATATATAACAGGTAGGGAAGATTTCCACTGTTTTCCATCAACAAAACCGAAAAAAGTGGAAAACTGAGAAGCTGTGGAGTGGTTCATCTGGACCTTAACACTCCAGCCTTGGCTGGGTATGTTGGAGCATCCATGGGTCACGGGGAGCATCCTGACTGTATCCAGAGAGCATCCCAGAGCCGCAGGGACGTGCCCAGCTCTGGGACACGCTGCCCCTGAGGGCATCCCCAGTCCGCCCTTTCCTGCAGGTCCCAGCCCACCCCACGTGCCGAAGGTAACACCTGACCTTGTGTTTTCCAGGAAAGAAGGCTGGTCCTCCAGGGCCCAACGGTCCCCAAGGGCCGCCAGGTCCCCCCGGGCCGCAGGGTCCCCCCGGCATTCCCGGCATCCCCGGGATTCCCGGCACAACCGTCATGGGACCGCCCGGCCCCCCTGGCCCGCCGGGCCCTCAGGGACCACCCGGACTGCAGGGCCCCTCAGGTGAGAGCTCTGTCCCTCCTCTGCTCGGAGCTGGGGACGCCGGCGACGCGGGAGATGCCACACGGGAATAGAAGGGCTCTGTGTCCCCTCCTGAGGAGTGTCTGGATGTGATGGCACAGCGTCCTGGAGCAGGACTCGGATGTCCTGGGTCAGGTTGGATGGGGCTTGGAGCAACCTGGTCTAGTGGAAGGTGGCAAGATGTGGAACAAGATGAGTTTTAAGGTCCCTTCCCACTCAGACCAGTCTGTGATTCCGTGATTCTTTGCATCAGGACCTGGAAGGCAGGAACCACAGCAGATTCCCACCCTGACCTTCCCTTCCCTCCCCTACCATCCAGAGAAAAATGTTTTTCTCCTGCAGTTCTTGGTACCATTTTTCTCCATTTCCTTGTATCTGCACCACATTATTTCTCCACGGAGTCATGTGGTGATTACTTTGCTAAAATCCATGAATTTAATAACTCCTCAAAATGCAGGTTTAGCGGACATTCCCATCAGCAATGTTTGTTGTATATACGTGAGCAGTTTAATGTTAATAAACACATCTCCAGAGACGTCAGAGCTCTTACCCTGTAGCTCATGTGGCTCAAGGGAAATCTTGGAGACTTCTCAGTTTTTCAGCTCAGAAACTGTGGAAGGTGTCCCTGCCCACGGCAGGGGGTTGGAACTGGATGATCTTTAAGATCCCTTCCAACCCAAACCACTCTGGATTTCTGGGATTCTGTGATCCTTAATTGGGTGAGCAGAGGCAGAAGCAGCAGGAGGTCTCAGCTCCAGGATCCTCTCACAGGCATCTCCTCCTTAATGGGGATTTGGCTCCCGGAGAAGGGAGATTTCAGCGTGGAGCTGGGATGCAGTGAACGACCTGAGCTACTGCAGAGGGAAATTTGTTTTCTTGGCAGCCGAGAGGCTTTTGGCCACTACAGAGCAGGGAAAGGGTTGTGCAATTTTTCCTTCTAGTGGAAACTGGTTGAATTACGGTTGAATTTTGAATTTTTATGACAGAAATGCATGAACAAAATAGGGAAATGTAGGATGAATATTTGTCTTCTTTATGTATTTTTTTATGCTTTTTTATATTTATGTTTTATATATTTTAACGTTGCCTGCACCCCGTACTTGTGGTGCTGTCCTCCCCCTGTTAATGGGGGGTTAATGGTTACTATGGGGTAAGAGAAGTTTTATTTCTATGGGGGTTTAATGGTTATTATGGGGTAAGAGAAGTTTTATTTGTGGGATTCTTCACTCAACCCTCTTCTTGAACGACATGAAATTGCCTTTTGCAGGTGCCACAGACAAGGCCGGCACCAGAGACATCCAGGTGGGTTGATCTTCCCAGGAGAAAGCCCAGCCTTGGGAGGGGTTTTTGTAAACATTTCCTGGCTGCATTTGCTAATGCTGTGTTTGGTGTTTGCAGCCAGCGGTGGTCCACCTTCAAGGCCAAGGCTCAGCAATCCAAGTGAAGAATGGTAAGGATCTCTGGATACTGGTGGTTACTGGAAAGGGCCCCTCCTGCACCCATGGCCTCGTGCCTGGGTCTAGTTCCATCCCATAACAGGGCTCCCAGATTTTCCCTGCACCCACGGCCTCGTATCTAGGTCTCAGTCCATCCCATAACACAGCTCCCAGATTTTCCCTGCTGTTATCCCCCAGGACAGTCCAGTCCCCCTGCCCAGACCCCCTGAGAAGAGTCTCCATTCCCGTTTCCCCTGAGCTCCTGTTTATCTCCCAGGTTATCCCTGTCCTGTATATCCCAGTAATTCTGTCCCACTGAATCTCCCTGACCTCCAGGTACATTTTGAGCTTCCTCCGACCTGCTGTTGTCCCACCAGTGTTCCCCAGCCCCTCGATGGCCAACCTTTCTCCGCCCCCCATTCCATTTTAATCCCTCAGCATATCCTTGTCCTGCCTCATCCCCATTATCACGTTTTTCTCCAGTTTCCTAGTACTTTAAGACAGGGAAGGCACAGTGGTGTGAGGGCACGAAGGTGCCCAGGCCACCAGCTCTTCCTGGGATCCTTGAGCATCTCCACCCCCACCAACAGCCTTTAGACCATTATCCCAAGCCCTGCTGAGGCATTTCACATCCTCAGGCAGCTCCTTGCTCTCCTCCTCCTCCCTGGGTCTCCATCCAAGTTCTCCTCAAGTTCCTGCTCTCTTTGCCAACAGCTGGGGCTCATTCATTCCCGCTGCCTCCCTGCTCTGGCTGTGCTGGAGAGGAGCTGGATGTGTTGTCCCCTTCCCGAGTCCCCTCATGCGGCTCCCTGGGAAGCACAGACAGCCCTGGGACATGTCCCCTTATCCCAGACTCCCAAGGAGGGGGACAGCAGGATGGGGCTGCAGGACCCCTGTCCATGAATTCCTGCCTCACGCATGGGATGAGGAGGGCTGGCCACTGCTGCTGTGGGAGGGCAGCTTCTCCCTCAGCAGCCGTGAGAGTGGGAGCTGGAATTTCTGCTGGATAGGGCAGTGTGCTGCCAGCTCCCTGAAACTCAAAGGAAACCGTCCATTCCCAGGAACAATATGAGGGAAAAGAGGCCATTTGCTTGCATTCAGAAAGCAATGATCCCTTTATTACTGGGAATGCTGAGGGTTTACAGAGGGTATGCTGCTGTCTAAGAGTGGGAATGCCCTGTGAGTGTCCTTCCCTGCTGCTCGGGAACAATCTGGTGCTGTGAGCCAGGAATTCTGTCCGGCTGCGGCCTGGCAGGCTCAGACGGGGGGCAGGGAGCGGAGAGAGAGGAAAAGAGTGGGATCTGATAAACTGAGGCATCTACAGAGGTTGCCTCAGTTCGGGGCTCACAGCAAAGTCTGTCCCCTGGGTCCATCCAGGGAGCAGAGCTCTGCTCGTGTTGTCAGTTATCCCAGTGCCAGAGGACTGGGTGGTGGATCCATAAATCCCTGACCTTTTGGTCCCTTGCGCTATTTTGTACTATTCTTTCNTTTTTTTTTCTGGGGGGAGGGATTAGGAAACAGAGACGGTTGACATGTCCTCTGATACCTTTTGAGCCCATGAGTGTACCTACACTACTGTTGTAGTCCAGCTCCAGAATGACTTTTTGGAGCAAATTTCCCAATTATTCCTACTCACCACATTTCAGCTTGCAGCGGATGCACTCCAAAAAGATACCTAATACATCCCACCTATTAATGCACAGTCAGTGTGAGGAAGCCAAGCTGGTGTAGGAATAATTTTCAAGTATATAAAGTATGGAAGAAAAGAAACAAAAAACAATGTGGAGGGACCCCAGTTAGGGGTTACTGTGGTGTGACGTGGTGCAGTCTCCTACTTTGTTGTTATTTTGGCTTTGAAAAACCTCGGAGACGTAACGACAAAGTGTCTGTTAAAATAATGCTGGAGGCAAAGTCAGGGATGGGGAAGTCAAGGAACACTGGAATTAAAATCAGTCGTGTGACACTGTTTTTGAGGATGAGGAGAACGACCCTGGATGAGGGCAGGGAGAGTTGTCCCCCTGTCATGCTGTTCACTGCAGGAAATGGGTGTCCCCAGCAAGTAGCAGTGTGATCAGAGCTAGAGAGGAGTCCCGGCTGTCACACCCTAGTCTTGAATTCTGGGATTGTCCCACTGAATCCCTTGACCTTGGACTGTGTGACCCCTGCAGTGTGAGTGTATTTTTGTGCTCCCGCGCTTTTCCTCTGACAGGTACTGAGTGACTGCCGTTTTCTCATACTGAGATCTTTCAGGTGGAGTCCTCAATGACTGGTCTCGCATCACTATGAACCCCAAGGTGTTTAAGCTGCATGCCCGCAGTGGGGAGCTGGAGGTACTGGTGGACGGCACATACTTCATCTATAGTCAGGTAGAAGTGAGTACGGTCCTAGGCTAACTCCTATTCTTGTGTTCCAATGGAAGCCTTGCATGAACCACGAGAGGGCTCCAGACAACTACCAAATGCCAACAGCTTGTGTGTCCTTGTAACCGCTTCAGCTCTGGGGGTGTGCTCAGGAGGACGTAGTTTCACACATTTCGCCGTGACAGCGCCCTCAAGAGATTAGTTGTCCCCATCCCACACCCACCAGTGCCCTTTGGTCAGCCTCCAGTTCTCTGTGCAGTCACCCTCCAGCCCTCCCAAACCTCCCTGCAGACAGGACGCTGCGCTCTGTGCTTTAAAAGATATGTAAGACCCAACCCCAGGCAATTTGCGGTCATTTCGAAGCCACGTTGCTCTCGCTGGAGGTAGGACTCTCGGCCCACGTGGTTTGGCCAAACTCCAGCCCAGGTAACTCACCTTCTCCCATGTGGCCTCATCCCACACGATGCACCAGCAGCGGGGTGGCTCCGCTGCCGCCTTGGCTGGTCCCAACAATGGATGTCCCCACATGCTTCTGCAGAAAGGGCCAGACAAAGGGATAAACTACTGTATTCTGATGGAGTGTGCAGCTAATAAGGCATCATTTCCTCTCCCCATTCAAATCCAAAGCAGGAGAAGGATTGTCATTTAACACACTGCTCCCGGTGCCTCACAGCTCTCCGATCGGAATCGCTGAGCCGTGTGAGGTGTGAGCCGTGGCTCTCCCCTGCCAGGGCACTCAGGTGTCCACCCACCCATGGGCTGAAACACTGATTCTGAGGCAGCTTTTAGCAAGGCAGGAGGGCTTCAGTGTGACGACTACAACTGAGCAAATTCCACCTTCCTCCGTGTTTCCAATATCACTCCTGTTCAGTTGGCAGCTCCGCTGGGACTTTACCAAGTCAGATAAAGTGGGCTGTGGATGTCAGGTGCTCTTCTGTGGAACTGCTGACGTGTCTAATTTGGATGGGGACAGGAAAAAATAACTCCACACAGGCCAAAGTATAATTGTTTCCCAACTGCCTAATGTTGATTGCTGCCACAGTGTTTGGCCTCTGAAGCCTTGTCATTTGTGGTCCATCAAGGAAAAAAAGGGATTCAGTCTTGTGCAGTTCCTGAGGTCACAGGGCGTAGACTAGGAAGAATTAGCAGATTCCTCCAAACTGGCTGGATTTTCTCTCTCAGGAAGGAGCAGCTCCCTGGGACTGACTTCTCCTTGGACAGGTCTTCCTCATGCAGTTCTTTGGAATCAGTGTGGGAGAGGGTTAAGTAAGGAATAGTCGAGTCACAGGGCCTTGGGTGCTAAGACCTGGAAGTTAAATCTGTAGGAACGCTGTAGGGTGATTTCCTTCCAAGCTGTGGAGGTTGGGAGAGCGCTTTCCCTGGAATAGCTTGCGCCTCTGGAAGCACCTCGAGTCCAGTTACCCAGGAGGCAGCTCCCAGTACACCTTAGGGCAGTTCTGATGTCACCACTAAAGGAGGCTCATGGGACCGGGAAGCAGGACTGGCCAGGTAAGTGCAAGAGGCCTTCAGTCAAATGTGTCTGTCTGTCTGTGGGATGAGAAGCTGTTTGTAGCACACGGGGTGCTCCGCACAGCTCAGCACCGGGGCCTGTGCAGGTCATTTTCCCTGTAATAAGCAGGATTTGTAGCTCAGCCTTAGACACATGGATTCATGGATTCTTGCATGCTTAGTCTGAAGCGGAATACAAGAGTTTCCTGGTTGGCTTGGGGGGTTCTTCTGCCTCCCACAAGCCAACCTCCCGTGAGTGCAGGTGTGCCAGAGCCAAGGAGGGGCTCGTTAGCGAGGGAACGCCGACAGGAATGTGGACTTGCTCCCCGTGCACCAGTCCCCTCCCTAACACCTTTCTTCTCCCTGCTTCACATCAGGTATACTACATAAACTTCACAGATTTTGCCAGCTATGAGGTGGTGGTGGATGAAAAGCCCTTTCTGCAATGCACTCGGAGTATTGAGACCGGCAAGACCAACTTCAATACCTGCTACACAGCCGGGGTCTGCCTCCTCAAGGCCAGGCAGAAGATCGCTGTGAAAATGGTCCATGCTGACATCTCCATCAACATGAGCAAGCACACAACTTTCTTTGGGGCCATACGCCTGGGAGATGCACCAGCATCCTAGAGGAACTTGGCATGGCCAAGGATACTCACAGAACTGCACAGTGCTGCTGTTCATAAGCGTATCAGTATTTCAGGGGGTTCTGTAATCCGGCCGTAAAGAAAACTGATCCAGAGCTATTTATTCCTATATGTGAATGCAGGAAGCACAATTGTCCTCTGTGACTTGCGTGGAGACTTGGATCAAAAAAAAACCCAAAAAAACAAACAAAAAAAAAGCTGGTTGCAAAAGCATTGTGAGGAAGAAAAGAAAGGCTGTTGTGTCTGCCTTGTCTCAGTATTTCAAGTATTACTGCACTGATACTCTGCTCTGTGATCTTCACACGAGGCTTGTTGGGAGAGCTGTGGGTCTCTGCTTTTATGTTGCACTAGCAAGAGCATCCCAGGCGGCAGCGGGAGCAGACAGACTCCTGTCCCAATTATCCCAGCCAGGCACTCCTGCTTCTGCACGCTAACGAGAGCAAGGAAGGGGGTTGCTGGTTTCCTGCCTTCCCAGAGGGAACTGGAACGGCCGCGGGTGCGGAGGGAGGTGGGTGAGACAGGGTCGTGGTGTTTACATTCATCCTCAGGAGCGCGGGCGAGGAAGCGCCTCTTCCCAGAGCTTGGAAGCAAAAGCAGGAAGTGCGAGAGGAAGAGGAATCCTTACTAGAGCAGGCTTAGCAGATAGGAAACTGCCTCCACATTCCAGAAACCACCAAATCCCAAAGAAAACGCCGATTCCCGGGTCCAGGCCTCTGCTCCTTTCAGCTCCTGCCCTTACCCCAGAGGTAACTTCGCCCCGCTGGGGGCTGCCTTAAAGTACTGCTGCTGTTACAGCACGTTCTGTTTGGTTGGGGGTATTTTGTTTTGGGGGATTTTTTTGGTTTTTTGTTTTGTCCTTTTTAATTAATATTTTGCAAACCAGAACACATTTCTACAGGCTTCACGGAGCCGCGTACAGCAGACACAAGTACTTGTGAGAACACTCGGAGGAAGTTTGTCATGTTTAAGAATAAAATATTCAAACAGGAAATTTATTTTTTTTTTTCTGTTTTAATAGCAACTGTCCTGCTTTTAGATGTAGTTTTTAGCCTTCCTCCCCCCACCCCTTTCCTCTTGGCACCCTTCTACCTCAAATAAGTGGTGATGGAGTCTCTAGCAAAGAAAAAAAATAATTGTGTTTTAAAATCTGGTCCAGCATGAAGTCACCACTTTTTCTTTTCTCTGAGCCCTGCTGAGTCTAGTCATAACTCGATTTTTGGTGACTAATAGAAGAGCTGGGACACTATTGTTTCTTTTGGCTTCTTGAGCAACTCTCTCCCGTTACCTCCCCTCAGCTGGGGAGACCTAAAGCCATAAGATGTGCTGGAGCTGAGGAGAGGCCGAAGCACAAATTGCTGTGTTGTGTCAGCCCTTGGCTCGCGCTTCTCTGGGTTGGGGTTTTGTTTCCCTGCATTTCTTTTCAGAGCCTGTTTTTGCTTTCAGGAGGGGAGTGAAGTGGCAGCCTGTGTAGCAAATGAGACAAGTCCCAAACTGGCATCTTCAGCCTGGAGAAGGGAAGGTTTTGGGGAGAGCTCAGAGCCGCTTCCAGTGCCTAAAGGGGCTCTGAGAGAGCTGGAGAGGGACTCCGGACAAGGGGTGGAGTGACGAGGCAAGGAGGAATGGCTTCCCACTTCCAGAGGGCAGGGTTAGATGGGATATTGGGAAGAAACTGTTCCCTGTGAGGGTGGTGAGGCCCTGGCACAGGTTGCCCAGAGAAGCTGTGGCTGCCCCATCCCTGGAAGCATCCAAGGCCAGGTTGGATGGGGCTTGGAGCAACCTGGTCTCATGGAAGGTGTCCCTGCCCATGGCAGGGGGTGGAATGAGTTGATCTTTAAGGTCTCTCCCAACTCAAGCAGTCTGTGATTCCATGATCTCAGTGTTGGCTCCACCTCCACGCAGAGGTGGCTCAGCCCTGGTCACCTGCAGGGACGTGGCAGGGACGTGTCCCAGCACTGCTGTGGCCACAGGAGTGTCCGCCCTGCCTGAAGCATTCCTGGCTCCATCACTTTTCCGTAGTGAGTGATCTCCCTTGCCAAGTGTTGCAGTTATTGGGAGATAAATATTCCTCGGGGGCTCCTGGCGTTGGCCGTGGCCTCGCTATTCACAGGGGCCCTGCAGTTTGTAAAACAACTGCGTGACAAATGGGCTGCTCTTGCTTTTTAGTGGGTTCTCCTCCCTTCAGCCTCAACATGTTGGACTGGCAAGAGCCTTCAGGGCTCTTCTCTGGGCTTTGTGGTTTATTTCCTTTAAAATGGATTAAGAAGGACATGTTCCCTTGACAAGAATGAAGGGGGACAACTGTGTGTAGTGAGAACATTAAGCAAATCGTTAACAGAGTTGCTTTAGAGCAGGCCTAAGCAGCAAGGCTGGGGGCAGGCATAAATAATAGGGACTTTGGGAGAGCTGTGGATGAAGTTTGCATTCCTTGTCCCCCACTGGCAGGATCTGGGATGTGCTCCATGGCTGCTGGCAGGGGGAGGCAGAGGGAGAATCCCTTCTCTCCATAAAAGCCCCGCACCACTGTCCCCTCTCTGGTGTGTGGAGGAGAGCAGGAGAGAGTGATCCCTGCATGGAATGTGTTAACAGGCTTTTTCTCATGCTCACTACACCGAAGTGTGAGCTCAGTGTGGCCGAGTTGGAGAGCAGAGAATAGCTGACTGCAGGTGGCCTTGGCAAGTAAAGCTTTTTCCTGCTCTTGGTGTCCCTGGTGGGATGTCCTTCGCCAGCCACAACAGAGTTTCCGTGGAAGGTCTGTACAGCCACAGCAGAGTGTTGGCTGTGCTCGTGTGACAGGGCAGGAAAGGTGGAGCATCTCCATCCTTTGGGGGTGTGAGAGGCACCGTCCCCTGGTTGGGCTCAGAGCTGCTCAGGATTCACCTTCCTGCTCTCGGCATCAGGAGAATGCACGGAAAGAAGCGCAGATCCGATGGACTTGGATAACCAGGTACCTTCCTGCCTCCCAAATGCCCGGGCTGGGAGCATCTGTCACCCACGGCTGTGACATGGGCAGGGGGTTTTATCCTCTCTTCCTACACACCTGTGTCCTGCTGCTCAATCCTCACATCCTTTGAAGAGCTGTCCTATGAAAGCCTCAGGGACAACAGACCCCTCTGGAGCCCTGGGAGCCAGGGTGGAGGGCAGGAAGGACAGGAAGCATAGGATACCCTGGGGTTTCGGGAGCAGGTCTGTCCCTGTTCATGCTGTGAGGTTCACTCTGCCTTTATCACAATCCCAGAAAAGCCCCTCAGTGTTTGCTGGTGCCCCAGCCGGCTCTTGTCCACACCCGGTGCTCCTACAAAGGGAATTCACAGCCTTGGGATGCGAATGCCCAGGGATTCTCCGCAGAATCAGGGACTTTCAGCTGGTTCCATGGGCCGTGCAGACCCGTGCCCAGCAATTGGGGGTGCAGGAGGAGCAGCCGGGGTTCCCCGGGCGGGGCTGGGGCTGGGGCCGGACGTGCCAGGGCCGGAGCAGTGGCCAGTTCCTCTTTTGGGGCTCCACACTCACTGCTGGTGGGAGATGAGGGCCGAGGGTTCGTCCAGAGGTCAGTGTTTCCCTGGCAGGGTCTCACATCTGCACAGATGTGCTGTGTGCTCACAGCTGCCTCGGCCCGTCACCGCGGGGCATCGGCCCAGGGCACCAGCCCTGGCCTCGGGGGGCTGTCACCCTGTCCTGCCTGCTGGGGACCTCGGTCCTGCTCAAGGCTCAGCCACATCCCAACATGACAAAGCTCCTCAGAGGGTGAGGGGCAGCCACAGCAGAAGCCAGGCTGCTGCTTCTTCCAGATGTGTAGGTGTAGTTATATATACGTATTATCTGTGTTTATTTATTTATGTGGTTTATGTCAATATAATTGTTTTTTCCTGTCAAACCACCCCTAGGACTAGAGCACGAGCTCCACAGCTGAAACTCCACATCCCTGGGTAACCCCTCCACAGCCTGGAACTGCTCCTTCAGATGGAGTTGGCCACACTGGGCCAAAAAACCCAAAACTCTGCATTTTGGAGAACACCCCATGAAGCTCGAGGAGCACATCCCCGGGGAGTGTTTCAGCATTAGGTGGCACAGGGACACGGAGATGCCACCATAAAAAAAGTCCCTGTGTGTGGGGTGCAGCTCTGGGTGCCCAGATCCCACCTGGAGCTGCCGCAGGGACAGTTCCTGTCGTGTTCCTGCCCTGGGTGAGGACCTGGCAGCCGTCCTGGTGGGGACATGGGGATGTGACAGCGAGGAGCCCTGGCGGCACAGCAGACTCTGGGGAGGAAGAGGAGGATGAGGGGGATGCCAGCTCTGCACATCCCGCTGGGAAGCGCTGCTGAGCCCCAGGGAGCCGTTGTTTCCCGACGAGGGGCAGGTGCTGCAAGAGAGTCCCCCGGGCTGGGCTGTGGCAGCTGGGGAGGGGAATTTCTCAGTGTGATGGGCTCACCTGCGGCCCGGGGACTCCGGGAATCCCACGGTGATGCCCCATGGCCACAGCCGGGAGCTCAGTCCCTGGCTCAGGATGGCCACAGAGCCCTCGCAGGTCCCGGAGCCCTCGGCACCAGCTGCCCGACAGGAGCTGGCACAGGGCACAGCCTGTCCCTGGCACAAGGAAGCTGCTCGGGGGAACTCCCCCAAACCCTCTCGGCTCTCCCAAGTGCCACTTCTGCCCACTGGCGTTTGGTGTCACTCTCGGTCACCCCATCACCTGAGCGCCCTCCTCCCGTCCCGCCGTTTCTCTTTCCCTTCCCTGCAGTGCTTTCTGCACTGTTTTTCCCCCTCTTCAGGCTTATGTCTTTCTTTTCCCACTTCCGTAGCTACAAACACCCACATGCCTTATCTCCTTCCCCCATCCCATCCTGAAGCCTATTTATACACAGCCTGGCTCCTGCCCAGCTTGCCGGAGAGCGCCGGAGGAGCGGGACAGGGCTGGCAGCACCCGCAGCCCAACATGCTCTTGGCTGAAAGGGGATGTTTGCTGCTCTGGCTGTTCCCATCCATCCTCAGAGCCCGATCTAGCATGGATTTGAGGCCCAGGTCCACGCCCTGCCAGCAGGTAAGGCTGTTTTCCCAGGAGCACCTGGGCTGGGGCGGCTCCAGCAGCATCGCAGGGGCTGTGAGCAGCCCTCTGGGTCTCTTACCCATGGCTCTCACCTCTCTCCAGCCCCCATCTCCTTAACCTTCTCAGCCTCTCCTCTTTTCCTGTCTCTGAACCAGTCTCCTGCGAGTTGATCCCAGCATCCAGCTGCTCCCATGTCCCTGCCGTACCCAGGATGCTCAAAGGCAGGATGGAGCACAGGGATTCCAACAGCTGCCATGGATGTTAGCAAGGCAGTTATGAGCCTGGATGGGGAGCAGCTGGTTTCTGTCCCCCCAGAGAGCAATCAGCTGCTTCCTATCCAGACTTCCAATTCCAGAGGAAACCACTTTGGAGCGAGAAGGAAGGTAGAGCCCACCAGAGAACTTTTCCTCTACCTAAACAGGGATTCTTTGGACCAACTAGGCATGGGAAAAGGGAACAGTCCTCACTTCCACTTGCTCATTCCCGTCTTGGACAGCAGCTGGCTCAGCTGAAGCTGTGGTTTGTAGCTCCCCACCCTGCTCACAGCTCTCGTGTCTCTCCACAGAGCCCCACAAAGGTGTCCTGCAAAGGAGTCGGCCTGCAGAAGTTTCCCAAGGAGCTTGGCCAAGGAATTAAGCACCTTGAACTCTCCAACAACTTCATCCAAAACCTGTCAGACAGCTACATGCCAGGATTTGGGCAGCTGGAGTATCTGGATATGTGCTTCAACCAGCTGGAAGCCGTGTCAGCCACCGCCCTGGCTCAGCTGCCCCGGCTGCGCTCGCTCCTCCTGGGATCGAACCACCTGGACCGGAATTTCCTGGCTAATGGGGAAGCCTTCCGTCTGCTCAGCAATATAGAGGTCCTGGACCTGTCGGGGAATAACCTGGAGAGCCACATGGCAGGCTGGTACATCAGCAACCTCACTAGCCTCAGGGTGCTGGATCTCTCCGGGAACAAGATGACCAAGCTACTGGCAGGGACCTTCCGGAGCACTCCAGGGCTGCGAGAGCTCGATCTCAGCAACAACTATGTCATGGAAATCCAGGAGGGAGCTTTTGAGCCTCTGCAAGAGCTGGAGGTGGTAAACTTGGCTTTGAACTCCATCCACTGTATCTCTGGCTTCAGCCTCACACAGCTGCGAGTTTTAAACCTCAGCCACAATGCCCTGGAGCTCTTCACCTCCGAGGAGGGAGCGGAGCCCTACCTGCTCCAAGTGCTTGACTTGAGCCATAACAGACTCCTCTATTTCCCAGAGCTCCCCGAAGTCCATGATCTCACACACTTAAACCTCTCCAACAACCTTATTGCTTCCCTGCTCCCAGGCTCACACCGTCTGGAGGACTTTGTCCTGCCCTACAAGGAGATGGGGAGGTTCAACAGGACCGTGCGTCCCACGGCCGCTCTGACGCACGTGGCTGACTTGGACCTCAGCAATAACCGCCTGGAGCTGTTGCCATTTACCTTCTTGCACAGCCTGGGCTCCCTGCACAGCCTCAGCCTGGCTATGAACTGTCTCCAGGAGGTGGCCAGGGAGTCCCTCACCAACGACACAGAGCCTGCTGACCCCTCTCCCGCCCCAGCAGAGCGCACTGAGCTCTCTGTGCGCTCCCTGGACCTCCACAGCAATGCCCTCCGAGTGCTGCCACGCTGGTTCTTCGATTCCCTGCCTCGGCTGGAATCCATGGATCTGGGCTCCAACAGACTCCAGCCTTGTGAGAGCCAGGGAAGTGACCAGGGAGGGGATTTGGGAGGGGGATATCACATTCCAGCCCCTGGAGACAGCTGCACCCCCTTCTACAACATGCCTTGCTTGAAGCACCTCAGCCTTCGCGAGAACAACATCACCAGGCTGCACCCCCACGCCTTCGACAGGACCCCGCTGCTCTCCCTGGACCTGTCGGGGAACAGGGACTTGTCTGTGCCCACGGGAGCCCTGCGGGGGCTGGAGCTCTCCCTGCAGGAACTCTCTCTGAGGGGCAACCAGATGGACGAGAGCAGGGCAGCGCTGCCCTGCCTGGGCACGCTCCGAGTCCTGGACCTCGCGGGGAACCGTCTGAGCCTTTTGCCTGCAGGTCTGTCCTGCTCCCCACTGGAAAGCCTGGATGTTCGGAATAACAGCCTGCAGACGTTGGGAAAACTCGTGAGCCAGTCCCACAGCCTGAGAGAGGTGTCCCTGGCTGGGAACCCCTTCAGCTGCTGCTCGCTGGGCTGGCTGGACTCGCTGCGCGCGGCCGGCGTGGCCCTGCCCGACCTGGGCGATGCCCAGTGCACCTTCCAGGACCACGGCCGGAACGTCTCAGCCAGGATCACCAGCTCTCCCCAGTGGCTCTGCGCCCAGCCCAAGGGCACCGGCTCGCTGGCTCTGCTCGTGGTCCTGGTGGGCCTTTCCCTCCTCAGTGCCGGGGCTTTCTGCCTCCTGAGGAAAGGCCGGAAGGCTCTGGGGTGTGCGGGACTCCGGAGCAACAGGGTGGGGGTCTCCCCGCCCCATCCCAAAGGAGAGGGGCCAGCCCAGGAGAGGCCACCAGATGTCATCACCAAAGTGTAGCCTAGAACTGTAGCAATCAGTCAGAACTCTAATTATTATTAATAATATTAATATTAATCATGTTATTGTGGTCTCCTCACTGGTTCCTGCGGAATCCATTTAAATCAATCAGGCTGTGCTGTGGGATGGGAATTGTCTCCATTGGGGCCACCTGGGTGTTTCCCAGAAGTCCTTGTCTGCCTTCCAAGAAGGTTTAATAGCTCTGCTAAGTACCTGCTGCTGCTGAAGCACTCCTCAGTCTGGTGAGGGTCAGGAGATGGGAATGGTGCTTGGTGGTGGCTCTGAGGGTGGGTTGCAGTGCTGGGGTGGGGAGGGGGTTCCTGTGGGACCCTGCTCATCCATCTGCTGCCTTTCCCTGCCAAGCTCTCATCTGAATGGTGCTGTGGAGCTGGCAGGGCTTGCAGTGCTCCCAGGCACTGCTGTGGGTGTCTCCTCACCCACTGGGATCGTGGGAATGAGAGAAGAGGGAGTCTGTGCTGTCACCAGCCCTTCAGGTGGGTGCAGGACATCCCACCCCCGAGGTGACGGTGGCAGGGGCAGCTGGTCCCTAACATTGTGCCAGCCTCCTTTCCCAGCCCAGCACTCGGTGACCTTACAGGGACACTTCGGGGCCACCTGCCCAGAGCCCAGAACGCTGCTGTGCCCTTCGGTGGGTGTTTCTGGTGGATTTTTGTGCCCTCTGTCCCTCACTTAAACCCTCCCAGGCTGTGCTTCCCTCACATGTCACCAGGAAACATCCTTCCCTTTGTGCTGCTGCTTCTCCCGCTCCCACCAGCACCATTAAGCTCTCAGAGGGCTGGAGCCTTGGTGCCACCCAGAGCCGGGTGACCGAGGGGACAGTGGGGAGCAGCAAGGACACCACGTGCCACCCGGTGCTCAGGGACGCCCTGCACTGCTGGGCACTCGGTGCCAGGCACTGCCCTGAGCTCCTCAGTGCTCCCAGCCCGTGTTTATCCAGCGCTGCTGACGCTGGATGTGTCGTGTCCCCGGGAGCAGCAGCAGCAGGGGGATGTTGGCCTGTTTGGGGGTGGTGGCACTTGGGGACAGCAGCTGCTGATGGCTGAGATTTCCTCTGAGAATTAAAGAATCTGCTAAAAATGTCCTGAAAACAGGAGGAAGGAGTGTGGTGCTGGTTTAAACCCGCAGGGAAGGCTCCCAAAGGCACAAAACTGGGCTGGATGATCTTAAAGGACTTTTCCAAGCTTAAGGATTCTATAAAGCTCAGGGAAAGGGGGAGAAGAGGGATAGTGGTCTGGCTGTGGGACAGGGAGGCTGCCTGAGCCTGGGGAGGGGAAATTAAGCTTAAAACAGACAAGAAAGCCTGAAGAACCTCCAAGGCCAAGGAAGGGCTGTGAAGGTATGGAAAATGAGCCAGGGAAATGGTGTGCCGGGTTATTACATTTATTGATGTTCTTCTGCCTTCCCAATTCACAGAAAACCGGGATTCCAGGTTGTGTCTCATGGATTTGACAAGAACTGAATCCACGTCAGTGCTGAGGGCAATGTCCCCTTCTCCCAGGCACAGGAAAAGCCTGGCCAGGAGCAGGGCACAGGGGACAGTGAGGTGGGACCGAACCACGTTCACAGCAGGAACCAGCACGAGGCCAAGAGAAACCCAGGGTATATCCTGTGTCTGCACTGCCCCTCATCCGCAGCTTCCCAGGCTTTAGGGGAAATGGTTTCCCTATCCCAGGCGTGTCTTGGCATCTCAAGCTTTTTCTTCATCCAAAAGGAGGGCAAAAGATCTGTGGAATATTGAAATTTGAACAAATAAAGGGAGGATGCCAAAAATGTTGCGTTTGAGTCAGGCTGGGAGGCAGCAGGAGTGTAAATTTTGGTCTGACAAAAAAAGCAGTGGGTGAAATGTTGTGACCATTGACAAATTTTCTAGAGAACTCGTTGAGAAATCCAGCAAAACTCATTCTTTCCAGTGGAAAGCCTTCACATTTCTCTGGATCTGCATTTTATCAAAAATTTCCAATGAGCTGTTCCTCTAACCCAGGAGGAAATTACCTTCCCTGCAACTCAATTACAGCACCTTTTTTCATTCCTTTTTTCTTTTTTTTTTTTTTTGCTTCCCTTTTTTCTCTTTCTCTCCATGGGGATGAACCAGAGCTTCACCTACGTCCAGAGCTGAGGAATATCCCGGGACCTGATGGCAGATGTCACTCCTCGAGCCACCACAGCCCAGCAGAGTGGGGAGAACGCTCCTCATCCTCTGTGTTCAGCAGAGCAGAAATGAACCTAAATCTCCCCAATGCTGCTGATGTAACAAAGATCACGTGCTTTAGGCTGTTGTTTCACCCAGCTGAAGGTATGTCCCCCTCCAGAAGCGCTGGTGGAGGTACCATTTCTTTTATTTGTCCTGATACTGCTGCAACGCCCATTCCCAAATATGACTGATCCCATCAATCCCCGTCCTCGTGCTCCCCGTGCTGGTCTGCCTTGGATGTGCTCCTAGGGAATGTGGTGCTTATTCTACAGCTTTGGAATGGGACAGGAGGCTGGTGGCACCTCCAGGACACCAGCCCATGCATCCCTCCCATGCCTAGGGCTGTGCTGCCGCTGCTTCCCGTTATCCCTCTCTGCCACAGCAGCTCTGACTCAACACAACTCCCCTGGCAACCATTCCCAGCCTGGAGGGTGAGGTCGGGCGTGTTGTTCATGACACTTTCCTCCTCTCTGGGGGGTCTCTGGCCAGGCTGGGACCTCCAGATCGGGAACGTGTCCCCCTGTGCCCCCCTGCCTGGCACAGCCCTGTGCTGCCCCTGCAGCATCACTTCCCCGGGCTGGGGGGGATGCAGATGTTGCCACACGCTGTGCAGCTGGATCCCCCAGCCCAGCTGTGCCCTGGGCTGCTGCTCTGGGACACTGCCCTGGGCAGCTCTGTCACAGCAGCACCAGGAATGTCACCAGCTGTGATTCTCCTTCCCGCAGGTGCAGCCCCTCAGCCCCTGCTCCCAGTTTGGGGGCACTGGATGGCTGTGGGGACAGGTCATGCTGGGAAGTGACTCTGGAGGGGATCAACTGGCAGGAGCCAAGTCCCTGCCACCTCCAGCCCATTCTCAGCACCCATCCTGTGCTCCTGACTCCAGCCCTGCCTTGGAAAGAGGAAGGAGATGGTTTCGCTGAAGGACAGCAGAGCTCCGCAGCAGGGTGGGCACTGGCACCTAGAGTGACCCTCACTGTCCCCAGCCTCAGGAGGGGACAGGAGGCTCACGGTGCTCACCAGCAGCTGGGATCTCATCCCCAGCCTCTGGGACGTGGCAGGAGCTGGCTGGGGAGCAGGACCTGCCTGTCCCCAGAGCATCAGTGCCACATGACCACGGTGCCACTGCGTCACTGCCACAGCGCTGGCACAGCCCCGCGCAGAGGGATGTGGCTCCTCACGTGGTCAGGCGGTAGGTGAGCGTGGGGTGGAGAGCACTGAGGTCACCAGGGGCCTGAGGGGACACTGATGGCAGGGGAACCCCCCTGGGAGATCCCGTACCAAGCTGCCCCTCCTGAGCCTGGAAGCCACAAGCCCTTGGGAGCTGGGACGGTGAGTGGGGAGGGGTCCCCATGTGCTCCCGTGGGTCACAGACCGTTCAGGAGTGTTTGCTTTGGCCCCTGTCCAAGTGCCAGTGGTGAGGGACACGAACCTTTGGCCATCCAGGACAACTGTTTGATGTTCCTCCACTAATTAGCTCCATCCCAGGAGCCAGCTCTCTGTGCAGACAAGCTCTGACCCAGCACCAGGTGGGCTCCTTCCCCCCCGGCTGTGTCCCCCCTTTGACTGTGTCCCCAGGGTGGCCAACACCAGGCAGGTGGAGGATGACATTTCCCAATGTCTCTCCCTGCTCAGCACCCTCTGAGGAAGCCCCGGCTGGGGAAGAGAAGCCTTTCCTGGGCTGGGAATCCCCTCCTGCCTCCCTGCTTCCCCCAGAGCCCACCATGGAAGGGGAAGGAAGGGGTATTTTTAGCACTCACTGCTTGTTTCAAGGACTGAGCTAAGAAGAGGAATTGACGTTCGAAGAAGGGTTGGTTTGGCTTTAAAAGGAAGGGGTTAGTTTTTTCCTACTACTCAGTCCTTGCAAAACTTTTCTGTGAAGAGGGATTGGTAAAAGTACCTCTCGTAGAAGGCAGCCTCAGGCAAGGCACTGGTGTCACAGCTCCCTGTGCTGGCACTGCTTCCAGTGCCCTTGCCTTCCACATCCCAAAGGAAGGGATGGGGTGGGACTAATCTCCCCCGTCCAGATGCTGGTCATGGTTCCCATCACCTGCAAAGCAAGTCCCTCGTGCCAGCCCATCCTCCCATGGTTCCTCTCTGCATTCCTCCTCTCCAGCAGCTTTTCCTGACCACTGCTCACAGCTTCTGAACCCCCTGGTGACCCACGTGCCTTCCCAGCACCGGTATTGTCCTGGCAACCCACTGGAGATGCTCCAGGTCGCAGAACAAGACACCACCCACACCTTGAGGAGGAGTTTACCTGAACTGCACAAGGTCAGTGGGGGGGAAAGCATCTTGCTGACCTCAGGAGCAGGTGGGAGCAGGTTCTCCAGGGACCCGAGGGCAGGTGGTGGCCCTTAAGAGCCAAACCAGTGGCCAGAAGGTGGCAATATCCCCCCTCCTTTCTGGCCCTGACAGCAGAAGGTCCCTCCTTGTGCAGGGGCTGGGGCCGGTTTGGTTGGGAATCTCTTAGGATCATGGAGTGGTTTGGGTTGGAAGGGACCTTAAAGCCCTTCTCCTAGACATTCCCAAAACACAGCATTGCCTGTGCTTGGCAATTCCTGCCTTGCATGTGCTGGATGAACCTCTGCCTTCCCTTTGCCCACGGAGCACATGATGCCCAAAAAAGCACCCAGGCACCTCCCAACAGTGACAAGAGCAGTCTTCCTGGTCAGAAAATTCCTGATCGCTCCAGAAGCTGCTCAGATTTCCCCCTCAGTGTTCCCCTTGGGGCCTGAGGCTGAAAAGGGAACTTGGGGGATCTGATTTCGTAACACCAAAATCCTCAGGGCTGGAGCGAGAGGAGCACAATGTGGTCACTGTGTCTGTGTGTCAAGGGAAGGGAAGGATCTGCAGAAGCCATGATTGGGAAGGTGAGGTGTGACAGGAATTCCAGGGACTTCCAGAGCACCTGAGGAGCAGCAGGAGAACTGACCCAAGAAAAGTGGAAGCTGTGGGAGGCCGGTCTGACCTTGGTCTCTCACCAAAGACTAGGAATAATTCCGTGGGGAAGAACCCAACCTCACCCCGGGCCCTGAGGGGTCAGGCAGCACCAAGCCCTGGTCACACAGGAGGGTCCCAGCACCCAGGGTGCTGTCACCCCAGCCCACACAGCACTTGGTCCCACAGTGGGTGTGCAGCTTCCTGTGGCTCCTCTACCTCCTCCTCAAGGTCCTGTGATGGGTGTGAGCAAAACTCACCCTGTCAGGGAGTTCACAGGGGTGGTTTCTCGTTGCAGAGCCCTTGGAGAAGCGGATCAGGTTCATCTCTGCTGCCTGGGATTGGAGCCAGGCCGTGACCTTACACAGCAGCACCAGCCCTCAGGTACCACTGGAGCAAAACAAATAGCAGCTTTCTCAAGCAGCAGGGATGGTGGAGAGGACGTTGGGCTGATGAGGGAGCAGCTGAGTTGGCCTGAAGATCCAAAAACTTACAGAAAACTGAGAAAATTGTCACCTGCCCCACAGTGCTGGTGGGTTCCAGCCCTAAGTGGTGCACTGAGGGTGTCCCAGAGCTCATGATCTGTGTGGGCAGCAGGTCCTTCCAGGAAAAGCACCTTCCAATGAGAGGGGAAGTTGTCCAGCCAGGGAGAAAGTGAAAGCCTAAAGAATGGCCTTCAACCCTTTGACTGTTTCCAAAACCTGGTGTCAGCTGGGCTGGTGTCTCAAATATCACTTCCCACTGTGGGAAAAAAACAGCCTACCTGGTTCCTCAAGGTCTTCACTGCACCAGGCAGCACTTTTGGTTCTGTTCTTATGGAAGGGAGAGATTCAGAGAAATCCACCTTGTGACAAGCACATGCCACCCATGGGGATGTCACCCTGGGGCAGCTCCCACCCCAGCAGGCGCCGTTTCCCAGCTCCATCATTTCTGCCAGCCCTAATCTGAACATCTGAATGTGTTTTTTAAGCTTTTTGTAAAGAAAGTAAGGGGGGCGGGGGGGGAGGACAGAAATCATGAGCCTTTGCCTACCTGAAAGGAGGTTGGAGCCTAGTGGGGGTCGGGCTCTTCTCCCAGTGACAGGACGGGAGGAACAGCCTCGAGTTGTGCCAGGGGAGATTTAGTTGGATATTGGGAAAAATTTCTCATGGTTGCACAGGCTGCCCAGGGCAGCGGTGGAGTAACATCCCTGGAGGGATTTCAAAGCCCTGTGGATGAGGCTCTTGGGGACATGGGTCAGTGGTGGCCTTGGCAGTGCTGAGGGAACATCCTGCAGCCTCTCATCCTTTAATCCCCTCCCAGGTGCTGTTTCGGGGATGATTGCTGCCGAAAACGGCTGGACCGCCCTCCACCCCCCTCCTTGTCCCTGTCCTGCTGTGAATGGCACCGAAACTGCCTTTGTTCCCCTCCCGGGCGGGGGCAGGACCTGCTGCGGCTGCTATAAAAGGAGGCGGGGGGTGCCGCGCAGCCCCAGCCCCGCTCCCAGTCCCCATCCCTGTCCCATCCCCAGTCCGGTCCCATTCCTGGCCATGGGCCACCCCACTGCCACCGTGTTGCTGTGCCAGCTGGGTCTCTCCACAGGCATCCAGTGGCTGTGAGTCGGGATCCCCCCTTCCCAATGCCCCCCTTTGGGGCTCCCCTGGGTTCCCGTGGTCCCCCCGCCACTGACCCCCTCCTGTCCCCACAGCGGGCTGACGGAGAGCAGCAGCGGGGTGTCCTGGAACGAGAGCCAGCACTGCCGGCTGCTGGTGCCGGAGCAGCTCCAGCTGTGCCGCCGGAACCTGGAGGTGATGCCCAGCATCGTCCGGGCCGCCCGCCACACACAGGCCCTGTGCCAGCAGAGCTTTGCAGACTTGAGGTGGAACTGCTCCTCCATCCAGCGAGCCCCCAGGTTTGGCCCTGACCTGCTGAAAGGTAAAGGATGCTCGTCCCGCCGTGTCCGTGCTCCCGGGGAGCATCCCGGGATGGCAGCACTTCGGTGCTGCTCGGGCTCAGCTCTGCCTTGGATATCCGCCGGGGAGTAAATTTGCTGCCTTTACAGGGTGTTAATCCTGTGCAATTCCATCTGTGGGAGGTGACAGACAGTAACTTCCATTTCAAACAGCTCTATAAAAAAAGGGAGAGTGGTGGGAAGACAGGCTGTGTATGGGCAGTGTAACACAGTGTGGGAGGCACAGGTTAAAAACATGCTGCGAGGAAAATGAGAGCCTTGGGTTCATCCCGCTGCAAGATTTTTAGTAAAACGATTTATTTGCATTGTGAGGTCTTTGGGAGGAGTGTCTCTCTGGGCAGGGAGGAAGGACATCTCCCCCGCTTCTTCCCAGGGACCCGGGAAGCCGCCTTTGTGTACGCCCTGGCCGCTGCCACCATCGCCCACGGCATCGCCCGGGCCTGCGCCTCGGGAGAGCTCCCGCTCTGCTCCTGCGGCCCCGGCCCCCGCGGGGACCCCGGCCCGGGGGGCAGGTGGGGGGGCTGCGGGGACAACCTCAGCTACGGCCTCCAGCTCGGGGCCGCCTTCGCCGACAGCTCCTCCAGATCCCGCAAGTCGGGGACGCGCGGGAGCAGAGCCATGAACCTGCACAACAGCGCCGTGGGCAGGACGGTGCGTGCGGGACCACCGGGGTGCTGCGGGCCGGGAGGGTGCGTGCGGGACCGCCGGGCTGCTGCGGGCCGGGAGGGTGCGTGTGGGACCGCCGGGGTGCTGCGGGCCGGGATGGGCAGGTGTAGAGCCCACTGGGACTGCACAGTGGGTCAGATACTGGGTATGGAGCCCACTAGGACTCTGCAGTCCAGGGTGGTGGGTATGGAGCCCCCCGGGAATGCTAGAGCCCAGACTGGTGGGTATGGAGCCCCCCGGGAATGCTGGAGCCCAGCACACCTTAGAGCAGGGGTAGAGGTGCCCAGTTTAGGTGTCAGACTCCGGCCAGGCTGTTGGGATGTTCTCTGAACATCAGGAGGCAACTAAATAATTAAAAAGTGTCTTTGCAGACACCCCCCACTGCTGCCCGCTGCAGACATCCTGCACCCTTTCCACAACCAGCACAACGCGTCTGCCACTTCACATCAGTACTCCCAGTGCTTCTTTCCACGTTTCTCCCTGGAAGCAGAGGCTCTCCGGCCCATCTGGGTTTTGTGATTTCATGCACCCCTGTTCCCCAGATGAGGTTGGGAAGCTCCAATCCCCAGTGCCAGCTCCCACAGGTAGTTCCCTAAGGATCAGGTTATCAGAAGGGATTGAAGGAGGGCTGAGTCCCTGACTGCCCCCTTATATTAAATTAAATGTGGCAATAAGGAGTGGAGCTCTTACATCTCTTTAAACTTGCCATGGATGCCCTTGCAAGTCAATCCATAGGGTGGGTACCAGGAGAAAGCAAACTCCCCTGTTTTCCTGTTCCGGCAGGTGCTGAGTGACTCCCTGGATACCAAGTGTAAATGCCATGGTGTTTCAGGCTCCTGTTCTGTGAAGACCTGCTGGAAGGGACTGTCAAGCCTGGATGAAATTGCCTCTGAACTCAAGTCCAAGTACCTGGCAGCCATCAAGGTGTCCCACAGGTTCGTAGGGCCCAGGAAGCAGCTGATACCCAAGGATATGGATGCCAGGCCAGTGACAGAGACAGATCTGGTTTATCTCATCAACTCTCCTGACTACTGTACCCCAAATCTCCAGCTGGGGTCTCTGGGGACGCAGGACAGGTAATAAGCTCAAACTCAGCCTCTAATTTCATGACTGTCTGTACATCTGGGTTTGAGAGCAGGTCTTGAGAAGCTGGTGTGGGTGGGCTGAGCACAGGTTGCCCAGAGAAGCTGTGGCTGCCCCATCCCTGGAGGTGTCCAGGGCCAGGTTGGACAGGGCTTGGAGCAACCTGGGCTAGTGGAAGGCGACCCTGCCCATGGCAGGGCGTGGAATGAGATGGATTTTAAGGTCCCTCCCAACCCAAACCCATGGTTCTATGATCCTGCTGCCTCCTGCTATGGGCAAACCAGCTGTGGGAACGGCCAGGGCAGACGGCTGTGGCCACGACCAGCCCGGGTGGGCAGGTCCCCCAGCTCAGCACCCTCCTCTCCACAGGCAGTGCAACAAGAGCTCGGTGGGCAGTGCCAGCTGTGCCCTGCTGTGCTGTGGCCGCGGGTACAACACGTACACGGAGGAGGTGGAGGAGCGGTGCCACTGCCGGTACCGCTGGTGCTGCTCCGTCGTGTGCAAGAGGTGCCGGCGCAGGGTAGAGAGACATGTCTGCAAATAACAGCCCAGTGCCCTCCAGGAACAGCTGGAGACCGGACACCCATCCCAGGGGATGCTCCAAGCAAGGAGGGGGCTGTGCAAGAAGCCTGGCGTCTCACATTGCCATGGAAAACCTCACCCTGAGAGATTCCGGGAAGCCTCTGGTCCTTCCAACCCGACCCTGAGGGCAGGACAAAGGGCTGCCCTCCTGCAGCTGGGCAGTGTCCGGCCCTGCCTCCAGCTGGGACTGGCCGTTGATCACCCCACAGGAACAGCCCCTTTCTCCGGTGTGAATGGGGACCCTGGCCTGCCATTGTCCCTGTGCAGGAGGTTCTGACAGCCAGGAGTGATGGATGGGAATTGGGGGCAGAGTTATCCATTGGGAGAAGGCTGCAGGGACAGAAAGCTGCTTTGGGTCAGGGGATCATGGGCAGTTCCTCTGGAGACAATTCTGCCATGGGCTCACCCAACACCATTGGATGTTCCTCCTCTGGAGCAAACACTGGTCCAGGGCCATTTGCAGCACCCAAATAAAGACCAGGCTTGGACACAGACAGAACCAGTCATTGCTCCAGGAGCCAGGACTCATCAATCCTCCCCAAGACGTGCATGGACATGGCTGCTGCTCTCATTGGTGGCAGACAGACCAGGGACAGGAGAAGTCCTAGAGGCTGCCAAAACAGGGCAAAGCTGCACCTGCCAGCTGTGTATTAGGTGGGCAGCCTGGCAAAACTGCTCCTGCCAGCCGTGGGTAACCAACCCCACCGTGGCATCACTGGAGCTTCTGCCCTCTGGGCTCCTCCACTCAGTGCATGGAATCCTCATGGCTTGTCCTTCCTGCCCCTTCTCTTGGACCACTGATGTCTTGAGCCCACTCTTTCCACTCCCCCAGGACCAGGCGTGCTGGAAGTCTGGCCTGGAGAGGGGACACAACTCCGGGGCCCTGGGGAAGCAAGAATGAACCTTTAGTGTCTGTACCTCCTGTAAGTGGGATTCTGGTGTGTGTTTTGTAAATAAATGTGTTATGTTCTAACTCTCTATGGCTTGTTTTGTAGGACAACCTCCTTCCTCCATCTCCCTCTCAGCTGGCCCAGAGAAAGTGAGGGTGTAAGGAGAGCACAAAGCCATACTTTTCCTTACACATCTGAGGACCAGTTCACTTTTTATTCTTTCTGCTGCTCACTGCCCCAGATTTGCCTGTAATTACAGGTACCTGCCAGTCTCAGCTCCTCTGCACGCATGGACGGTTTTATCACCTGCTTCCTCAAGTCTCCAACCAGCCAGCAAAGAATCCGCCTTCTTGTGATTCAGGGCTGGTGGCTGGAAACCGAGGTAGTCCAGGATTGTTTTCTGATCCTTGGGAATGTGAGCAGGACTAGCCAAGTGTGTGTGTGAACAGTGAGGAGTTGGGAGCCAGGGCTGGGGGCTCTGGTGGCCCCCCATTTCCTCAGTGAGGAATCTGGCCAAGCGCTTGGATGGGATAAGAGATTCCTGTTCATGCAGCCCTTGGAGAGAAAGGATGAGTCCAAAAACACAGGTGCTGCAGAGACCCCACAGGTAAAGAGGCTGGGAATCCTCGGGTGATTTCCTGCAGCTCACACCAGGACCTGGTGTGCTCCTGCTTTATTTGTGGTTCCCACTGAATGGAGTTGGCCGCGCTCAGCCCGAGTCCAGCTGGACGATTACTCATTTCCATATTCATTCAATCATTTTTAACAGCCTCTGCTGGGTCACGGAATCAATTCATAAGCTTTTCTTGTAAACCATCCCCTCCCCTTAATGTGCTCCAGGTTTCTATGTGAGCAGTGAAGGAGAGTCAGAGGTGGCTTGGAATGATCCTGGGAGCTGGAGGCTGAGCCTGTGCTTTCGCAGTTAAAGGAGTGAGTTAATAACCATCGTTATCAGTTGTTAATGAGCCATTACTGGCTCTGCCTGCTGCCCTCTTCCTTCTCGGAGCGCCAGGAAAGCCGCAGCTGCCAGACTTCCAGCGCAGCTGCCCAGGGCCAAAAGTTATCTCGAGTTTTTCTTTTAAAATGCAATTAGGGTCAGTCCTCTGCATTCCTCGGAAAAGGGAGTTTCACCTGCCAGGCTGCGAAACAGCTGCAGTTTCTGCGTCCGGAGGGATGCAGGTACTTAATTAGGAGGATTGCTTAAATACTTTCCCTCCATCCACCTCCCAGAGCATCCCAGATCAGAGGAGGTGACACTGGGAGGGGCTGCGAACTCCACGGAGCATTGCAAAACGAGCTGGTGAGAGGAAAAAACAGGGGAAGCATCTTGTGGAGTGAGAGCTCCAGCCAGGAGGGTGGGAAGTGTGATTTGCATTTGGTAACTACAAACACACACAGCCTGGGGTGGAGGAGAGGAGCCACAATAGCAAGGAATGCCCGGGGGATTTGTCATGATCCCCTCCTAGAGCTCCCATCGGAATTTCTGCCTAGAAAAAATGCAGGGTCAAGTGCTGAATACGCAGAATCCACTCCTCTCCCTCCTTGACTCCAAGCCCGACGGGGAAGAACTGGGGAAGGAGCGGAGGGGTCACTCGGCCCTCGGGATCCCGGCTCCGTTTGTGTCCTGCGGGAAAGGGGAAGGCGCAGTAATTAGTCGGAGGGTGCAAAGGGTCAGGCAGGAAGGAGGTGACAGCTCAGTGACAATGCTCTGACGGGAGGTGTTGGGATCCGGGCCCGCACCTGGAATTAGCAGGGATGTGAGATCTGCTGAGCTGGAACCACCCCCAGGGAGCAGGAGCCGGAGGATGGGTCCGGGGGGAATAAACCCTGTGCTTGGCCCCAGCGGGATCCCTTGGCCGGTTGGGTTTTCTCCCTCTAACCCTGTTTGGATGGAGAAGCCTGGGGAAGGTGCCAGAGGAACACAGAGCTCCTTCCCCCAGCCCGGGCCAGCACAAGCACTCCCTGAGGTAAAAAATGGGAAAACTTGGACCCAGTTATCACCCTCCAGTGGCTTCCAGCACCAGTCAGTGCAACACTCTGCCAGAGAAATCGGTGCAAGAAAGCTTTTCTTGAGCCTTCTGTCCCTTCTCTTCCACCCCAAACACCCCCAGCTCTGGCAGGAACCCGGATAATCCTGGGCAGTGTCCCCAAAACCGAGAGCATCTGTGTTTGTGACAGCTGTGGCTTTCCAGCCCTCCAGACACTTCCTCAGGCGGTTCCTTGTCCTCTCCAGGCTGTGACAGGCTGCTGGCACTGCCCTCTGCCCCCCGAGCCCTCCCTGCTAATGTGATGGATCTACCTCCTCGACATCCCTGTCATTAGTCCTTTTTTCCTCAATGTCTTGTGGCTTTTTGTTTACCCATCTCTCCGGAAACGAGACTCCCCAGAGCCGAATTCTCCACAGCCATGGCAGGAGCCTTTCACTATCTGGTGCTGCGAGCTGACATGGGAGGGATGGCTCGGAGAATGGCTCGTGCAGGGCAGAAAACCACCCCGCCCCACGGAACGTGGTGAGATCCAGGCGAAGGGTTTGCTCTGAAAAGGCTGCTCTCCGCTGTGCTGGACTTGAATTTGGGTTTTAAGGGAGTAACACTGGTGTGAACGTGACCATTTGCTGCTGGTCATACTTGTGCAGACAACAAAGTCTGGAGAAAAGTCACTTGTTTTCATGGACTCCTGATTTTGCTGCTAAAACACTGACATTTATTTTCCTTTTATTTCCTTATACATTGAGGGATGCTATGTAACTCATGCCAGGTGTTCTGGGAGGATGATCTGAGGAGGACAACAAGCTGTTGGTAAGTAAGTATTTTGGAGTAAGAATGACTCTGTGTTCAAGGATATACTGGGATATTTCTTCCCTACAGGACTGGATTGCAGCTCAGACTGGAATGTGGGTCAGGACCTCCACCTGCTTTTCCTTGTGCTCTTCCCAAAGAGAGCTGAGCCAGAAGGAGGAGGAGGCCCAGCATGGGGCTCAGCTGTTGATCAACATCTTACGGAATCATGGAATCCTGGAACGGTTTGGGTTGGGAGGGACCTTAAGGATCACCCAATTCCACCCCGTGCCATGGGCAGGGACACCTTCCACTAGACCGGGCTGCTCCAAGCCCTGTCCAACCTGTGCTGCTGGAAATATTTGGGGGATGTTGCTCTGACCTTTGGGATGGTTGGTCCCTACACTGTCACACCACGAGACACGCACATGGGTAAATGCCTGTATTTAAGGAAAAACCCTTCCATTTCTGTTCTCCTTTATTCCTGGGGTGCTCAGCAATACCATGCTGCTCTAAGGATGACAAATAATAACAGGGGTTGTCCTCTTGGGGATCTTCAGCTGAGGGACAGCGACAGACCAACAGAGGTGAGTAAGAGCCATGAGACCCGAGGGGGAACCAGCTGCCGCCTGGGCAGCTTTGGGATGTGGTGATGGCTGCGTGGGGTTTGGAGGGGAAGCAGCCCTCCATCCCTTAGGATCATGGAATCCTGGAATTTGCTCTGGAAATGTCTTTTGCTCTGGTCCTCAAAGTGCTGCTGGAAGTCTGGCTGCTGGCAGTCACGGGGGTGACGGTGTGACAGTGTCCTGCAGCCTTTAACTAACGCGTGGGGAGGGGAAGGTGCTGCCTGGAGGGAGGTTTTGCTCTGGTGGGAGCGAACTGACTGTAAGTGGAGCATCTTCTGCCGGTGAAGAACAAACGGCTGCAGATTCCCGGCTCCATCCCACCTCTAAGGATTATAGCAGCGGATTTTCCCCGCTCGTTCCTCACCGTCTGCCCGTGCAGGAGCCCCTCGGTGACCCAGCCCTGCCACCCCTCCCAGCCGGGTGGTCCCCGGGAGGTGACAGGAGGGGACACAGCGAGCCAGAACCCAGCCCCTGCAACCCTCCCGGCTTCCGTCAGGGATGTTTTATGGCACAGCCCGACACAGGTGTGAAGAAAACAAACAAAATAAATCATAAACTGAGTCATTCTCAGAGGCCGAGTTAGAAGTGTACCCAGCAGCAGCGGCTGCTTGCGGCCGGGTCAATCACCTGTGTTATCACCCGTATTTCTGAGGGACCGACATCAGCTCCAAAAAGCCCAGATTTAACCCTGGCCTGGCTCGTTCCTGGTTGAATTTCAGCGATTTTAGGAGCTAAATAAAAAAGAAATTTTGAGAAAGATGCCGTGTCCCCCTTGTGCTGTAGGGAGAACAGAGACGAAACGGAAGGTGCTTTGCTTAAAAAAAACAGATAGATATTTATTACCAGCAGCTAATGTCGAGGATTCACACTGTGTATCCCTTTTATCCAGGGGAAAGGTGGATGTTTTGTACCGATCTATCCAGTTGTCCCCCGTTTCCCCAGTTTTCCAGCCTAGGGGCTCCCTGCCAGGACCTGGCGCGGCCCGTGCCAGGCAGGACCTGGCAGGGAAAAGCACGGGGGCGCTCTGGGGGCCCGTGAGAGCCCACGGCCGCACAGAGCCGCGCCTGCCCTCCGCCCACCGCGGGGGTCCCGCGGCCCGGGGGCGATCGCGGAGCCCAGCGGGCCCCGTGCCCTCCGCCCGACCTCCCCGGCACGGCGGCGCTTGTGCCCTCCCCAAGATGGCGGCGCCGCCGTGCCCGTGCCGTGCCCTCCCCAAGATGGCGGCGGGGCCG
>VZRE01000763.1:122634-139874 GCA_013396775.1 Cephalopterus ornatus
GCTCCCCCCTCCTGTCAGGGAGTTGCAGAGCCACAAGGTCCCCCCTGAGCCTCCTTTTCTCCAGGCTGAGCCCCCCCAGCTCCCTCAGCCGCTCCTGCTGCTCCAGCCCCTTCCCAGCTCCGTCCCCTGGACTCCCCCGTCTCTCCCGTTGCAGTGAGAACGAGGAGCTGGACGAAGTGGCCTCGGCCGACCTGAAGTTCCTGCTGCTGCCCGCGCTCCTGGGAGCCCTGACGCTGAAGCAGGTGGACCTGAGCAGGAGGCAGCAGCACCTGGAGAGCGCCCGGGATCACTTCCTGCACTTCCTCAAGCTCTGCAGGAGCTATGGGCTGGGAACGTTCCAGCTGCCTCCCACCGCCCCCGGGGAGGAGGGAAGCGGGAGCCCCCCGGGCCCGGGGGACCCCCCAGGTGCCCAGCCCAGCCTGGTGGCCATGGCCATGAGCAGGAATGCCAAGATCGAGAGGTGGGCTCGGGGCGCTGGGAAAGGGCTTTGGGAGAAGGGGGAGCCTCAGGCAGGGCTCG
Organism: Cephalopterus ornatus; assembly: GCA_013396775.1. NCBI lineage: Eukaryota > Metazoa > Chordata > Aves > Passeriformes > Cotingidae > Cephalopterus > Cephalopterus ornatus. Next base: position 123,154 of record VZRE01000763.1, read on the forward strand.
GCTGGGCAGAGGAGGGGCTGCTTCCACGGGCATTGGAATAATTGGATCACAAAACGTTGGTTTTAAGGGAGGCGGCACATTTTTAAACGGTCTGGGTTGTGCACAGGCTGTGGAGGGGAGCATTTGTGTCTTTCTGGGCTTTTGATGAAAAACTGCTCAAAAACTTTAATTAGCTCTTTAATCTTTTAATAATTAATCTTATAATTAATCGTTTAATCGGTTCTAGCAGCACAAAGCCCCCCACCTTGGAATTTTCCTACCAGTGGTTTTATTTATTGCAGCTTGAAAAAGAGGTGGTTGGTGCCTTTGTCTTGCTTTGAGTGGGATTTTGGCCGTGGGCAGCACTGAAAGGTCCAGACTGGGCTGGACCTGCTTAAATTGCAGATACAAAACTATGATTTATATTCTGACTGGGAGGGGTTTCTTGTTTAGAACGACTCTTTTGTGCTCCTTGTCCTCTCAGCTCCCAAAGGTTTCTAATCCTTGACTCTTACTGTTCATTCTTCAGGTGACTCAGTAACGGAGGGAAGTGGGACACGAGGATTTAGTTTGGAAGTGTATTATATTGGTAGTTCCCCCTTTAATAACTAATTCATGAAAAGGTAAAACAATTTAGCCCAAAAGTTTGCTATATAGGCAGTTCTTCCCTTAAATAACTAATTCCGAAACAGGTCAAGAAATACAGAAAGCCAAAATTATATTAAAAAAAAACCTGCACACACAAAACCACCTGAGGCAGAAGTTGGAAGAGGGATCTATTCTGCTTTTTAAGCAGCTTCTTGATATTTTTGTGTCACATGCAAGCAATTCAAAAATGGCCATTCCGTTGGACTTTCTCAGGGAAGGAGCTGGCGAGTTCAAGCCCTGCTCTCTCCAGGAGATTAATGTTTCCAGGCTTGCCTAATTTTACCTGGAAGGCTTCAGTTTTCAGGAGTTATTAGTTGTTTAGAGAAAGAAAAAATAATTGAGGCACCTCTAAATTTAACGTGATTTTACAGCTGCTTTTAACGAACAGGAGGGGCTGGAATGCCAATAGGAACCACCTCGACCACCACAAAAATTGTATTTTTATGAGGTTTTCTCTTTTAAATACATGAAATGGCATTGAATGTCTTACAAAGGGCGGTAAAGACGCTGTGGCTGGGCTCAGATAGAGAAAAATGATTTCATGATCCCACTTTGTTCCCTTTGGGACAGGTACAAGCAGAAGAAGGAGCTGGAGAACAAGCTGGCCTCCATGAGGAGCTTTGTGGAGAGTGGGACAGCAGATGAGGATCAGATCCGGGAGTTTTACATCCTGCAGATCCAGAAATGGATCAGCACCAGCCTGGAGGAGCTGGAGAGCATCGACCAGGAGATGGTGATCCTGAAGAGCAGGGCTGCAGCCAGACAGGTACGGGATGGACACGGGTGGGGGGAACGAATGCCAGGGTGGGCCAGTTTTATCCTGTGAATTCTCAGTTGAAGCTGAGTTCAGTCCCAGCACAAGCTGCTGGGGTTTGATTTAATTCTGATTTTTGGGTTGGTCCCTGCCCACTCCTGCCACACATTCCAGATGGTCCCAGTCTGTGAAATGCTGGAGCTTGGAATGTCAGAGCTCAGCTGTGCCAAGGCTTTTGCTGGGTTCTGTAGGCCCCTAACTCTGAAGAGCATTTAAATTTATACATTAAAATAAGACCCTTGTGATGTTTTCCACACCCCCACTCCTGGTCTGCAGCGTGTCCAGGAGTTACAGACAGGAATATCGTCCTGTTGGAATGACAGAAGCTTCCACAGGCCTGCAGTCGCTGTGCAGATCATTGTCTCTGGGCTTTATGTCACCTGGAATGTCTGCTGGAAGTAATAGCCCCCGATGCGCTGGCACAGCCCTGCCCAGCCTGTTGGCAGGGCTGGTTTGGGCGGGTCATTTTTGGCACTGCAGGACTTGGCTCCTCCGTCGTGTCCCGTCGGGAATGACGAGCTCAGAACACTGCACGTTGGGTCCCTGGAGCAATAAGCAATTCCTGCTCTGAGCTAGTTTAGCCCTGTCAGCTCTGCTTTGATCCAAGCAGGTGTCACAGGGGCACAAGGAGTGATTTGTAGAGGGGCACAGATGGAATTCCTGATTTAAACCGGATTCAGGCCTGGATTGTCCATCTTGGGGTGCTGCTCTGAGAGCTGAGGTGTTTCTCTTCTACAAGACCTCTGATAACCCTGGGGTGGGAAGCAGAGAGTGGGATTCTCATCTCCACAGTTGCCTTGTGACTGTTGTTTGCATGTCCAGACTCCAGCAGCTCCCCACGGCCCCTCCCGGCCCGTCAGAGCCCCCGTGAGACCTTTCATCCTGACCCGGGATGCTGCCCAGGCCAGGTACGTTGGGTTGGGATTATTTACCCACACTTTGGGGCAGGGCTCTCACATCAGGCCTGAAATACTCTTCCAAGTGCAGAAATCCAGTTGTAATCTCTGTGTCTGCATCTCTGTTTGTGGCACCCTGAGATCCTTGCAAGGAATTTCAGCAGCTAAAGCACAAAATGGGACAGAAACGAAGATTTGCTGTCATGCTTGTGATATGATTTTCCCTGAGCCTTCCATGTGTCCAGTTTTCAGGGGCATCCTGGGGACACCTTCCACTATCCCGGGTTGCTCCAAGCCCCATCCAACCTGGCCTTGGACGCTTCCAGGGGTGGGGCAGCCACAGCTCCTCTGGGCAACCTGTGCCAGGGCCTCCCCACCCTCACAGGGGAGAATTTCTCTGGCAGTGGAAAGCCATTCCCCCTTGTCCTGTCACTCCACCCCTTCTCCCAAGTCCCTCTCCACTCTCCTGGAGCCCCTTCAGGCACTGGAAGGCCACAATTAGATCTCCCAAAAGCCTCCCTCGAGCCCTCCTTGATAACACGCATCAAATCCTTAGTGCAGATTGGATTATGGAATAGTGCTATGCCTGTCGTCTGTGTTTATAACTCCCTTTTCCTGGCTGTGTGTGTCCTGCAGAGTGTTTGGAGCTGGTTATCCCGGCCTGCCCACCATGACTGTGGACGACTGGTACAAGCAGCGCCGGAGACAGGGAATTGTATCTGGGCAGAGCGTCCCTCCACCAGGTATGGAGGCAAACATGAGAATGGGGGATTTGGGAAAGCTCCTGGGGGGGCTGAGTGGACAGGGATATGTGCAGGGTGTGGAACATCCCGTGACTGAGGAAGAGTCCAAGCTTTAGTAGGAAAACAACTGGATTGTCAGACTGTGCTTGGCCTTTTGGATGGAGCTTGGAGCAACCTGGTCTAGTGGGAGGTGTCCTTGCCCAGGGATGGAACACAATGGGCTGTTAGGTCCCTTCCAACCCAAACCATTCCATGATTCTAATCCCTGGTGTCTGCCTGGACCAGCTCTGGGCTGGGCTTCTTCTTGCCAAGCGTGACCTGGGATCTCCTCCCTGTCCCTCACCTCCAGCAGGTGTAAGTGATGAAGAGCTGCAGAAGCAGCAGCAGGAGAAAAAAGAGGAGGAGGATGATGAGGAAGCTCTTCAGAAAGCTCGGAACTGGGATGACTGGAAAGACACACACCCTCGAGGCTACGGCAACCGGCAGAACATGGGCTGAGCAAGGCCTGGGTCCTGGGAGAAGAACCTGGACAGAGAGAGAGAAGGGAATACAGTGTACATATGTGGAGCATCCAGGAATCCTCAGAGAGCCGGGTCAGAGGAGGACACGTGGCCCCTTGCTTTGGTTTGCATTCCATGTCAGACTGCGTGCAGTGGTGGTGCTGGGGGTGCCCCAGAGCCCCGTGAGGGTCAGGCTCCCTCTGCGCTCCCAGGCGGAGGCAGCCCTCGGAGGGGAAGTCCATGGATTTGGAAACTGCTCTTTGTATTGTGGGTGGATGTATTTATTTTTTTTTTTCCTCTCTATTTTAAGCAAAATAAACTCTCTTTGTGCTGCCTAATTCCTGCTGTGAAATTCCCTAGCTCTTCATCCCGGGCTCTTCCAGAGCCAGTGAGGGCCAACCCTGGACCCTCTCATGGAGCCCACAGGGATGAAAACTGGGGCAAATGGTGCCATATTCCAAGGCAAAGAAGCCAGTGTGCTTTGAAATCTTGCAGAACAACCCTGACGGGGGGAAAATCCTTTCTGGATCCCTCTGGAGCTGGTTTAAATGGCTGCTGGCACCAATCCTGGCTTGCTGCATCTGGCAGTGACCTGGCACACAGGGTGTGTTACTGGTCAGAGGGGTAAGGAATCACAGCTGGAAGCTCTGTGGGCTGGCACTTTTCTAAACCTGTTAAAAATACTGGGATGAAAAAGCAGAGACAGCTTGGCTGGCACTGGGTGTGTCACCTGGAGCGGGCACTGTTACCTGCAGTGTTTCCTTACCCTGGGACAGTGTGATTCTTACACAATTTGGGGTTTTTCCTTGCTACCAGCATGATTTGGACACAGCTGAGGGGCCAGTTGGGCTGCAGGAGAGCTGAGGTGTTTTCCATGCAGCAATCCCTGCTCCGGAAAGCCACGGCCTGCAGTGAATGTGGTCACACCTTTTTCCCAGGTTCTGAGTCCCTACAGTTCACAGGAGCGGGTTTTGGAGTTTGTGGGTTCCAAATCACCTAGGAAACATGTTCCTTACTCTAACACCACAGGCAATCCTATACATGGATTTTCCATTTCCTACACTTGATCTTAGCCAGCAATTCCTAGTGAGCTCCTCTGGAGAGGTGGATCCTGAGGAGCAGCTTTCGTGACAGTCCCTCTGGATTCTCACTGTTCCTTTGGCTGTTGGCCTGAAGATCCACTTCAGTGCTGATTTTGTGCGGCTCTTGTTTCCTTATTTTCTGATTTTCCCCCCCAGTCCTCTGCAGGCAGTGCTCCAGGCAGGGATGGAAGAGGAGGGAATGGTGCTGGCTGCTGGTTCTGGTGGCTGCATTCCCACTGTGCGGAGCGGGAGCTTCGGGGTGACGTTTTTGGGTGGCTCTGGGGGGATCACACTGTTCAAGCATGACAGTGTTTGTGAAATACCCAAACCATGGATGGTACCATTCCCAGGGGGATGCAGCTCCCTCGGAGCCCCTGCTGGCACCGGCAGCGGGGCCTTTCCAAGGAGCACTTACTGCCTGGCACAGAGCAGCTCCTCACCCTCAGTGTGCCCCCTCACCTTCCCAAGGACCCCCAGCTCCTGTCCGTGCTCCAAATCCAGGGCTGGAGCAGGTCCCTCCCCTCGGCAGCGGCCGGCAGACCTTGGGTCAGGTGGTTAAAGCTCTGGACACACAGCCCTCTGTGATTTCCAAACTCACCCTTCAACCTGCTGAGCCTGGCGTGAGCTCCCACCACCATGAAAACCATCATCGCGGCCTGCTCCCAAAACCTTAGCGGTGAGATATTCCCAAAGGGGGCCGGGATGGGGTCTGTGCTCCAGCAACACCGGGAGCCCGTTTTTACTGTGGTCTACTTGCTTTGGAGTGCTGAGGGGACAGGGAGGTGTTGGGAGAGATTTGGGGGTAACTCCAGAGGAAAACATAGAGTTGCTCAACAGGAATGGAATTTCTGACGATGCATTTGGGAATGTTACTCCCACAAGAATCTCCAGAGCATTGCAAATTCCAAATGTTGGGGTTTGCAGAGGCTCCCATTGCTGCAGACGGGAATGGCAGCAGAACCAGAGGGGTTCTCTGTGTCTGTGGTCTGGATGTTCACGGAGTTCTTGGGATGGGATCTAGGGAAAGGAACTGAAAACAACTGCTTGGTGGGCCCAAGTTTGCTGGAAGAGCTCTGAGTCTTCCCTGGGCAAAAAATGGGCTTTGGAAAGCTGAAAATGGCAGGGCTGTGTGGGCTTTTGGGGATGTGGGATGGGCAGAAGGGATCTCTCAGCCTGTCATGTTGGCTTGGGAGAAATGCACAACAATTCCTCAATGCTGGAGATGGATCCAGTGTTTCATTTATTTCGGTTGTGCCATCCCTGGTTTGGGTTGAGCCAGGAAGAGTTGAACCTCCACCAGCTTCCTGAAGCAAGGTTAGGTGGTTCTCCTCTAACCTGGGGGTCCCTGGTATGGGGAGCCATGGGGACAGGGCTGCTCCTGTTTCACCCTGAGCATCCCTCTGGCCAACATGCAGATTTTGGGTTGTTTTCCCAAGAAAACCCGGCTCTGATGATGCTCAGGGTATCTCTCTGTGGTGGCTGTGCCGGGTGGTCTCGGCCGTAGTGGACCTTTGGCCGGGAGCGGCACTGGCAGAGCCGGTGCCTTGGGCTCGTTTCGGGAGGAGGGATGGGGCTGTGTGTGGAGTTTGGATCCTGGCACCCGGCCTGGGATGGTTAATGGTTCACCAAGGTCATCCAGAGGGAAGGGGCCGTGGGGGAGTGGAGCAGCGGCGGCTCCAGAGAGTCCCAGGCTGTGGGGATGGCTGGGGAACAGCCACCCTTGACCACCCCAGCTTGGCCCCATCCACTGTCCTTGGCACCTGCTGGGGGGTGGTGCCTTCCTTGTTGTGCCAGCTGAGAAATCCCCAAATCCTCTGTGAGCCTGAGTGTGCCAAGGAGGGCATGGGAAAGGTCCCAGCCCTTGGGAAGTCGGCACAGAGCAGGATGTGCCGCTGCGCTCAGCTCCGCTGGTGCATGGAGCGTTTGGGGTTGAGGGGCTCACCCTGGAATTTTCCCCCTGCTCTGTGCCCAGAGCACCCTGGTTGCCCAGGGCCACCTCCTGGCATGGTCCAGAGCTCTCTGGGGATGGCATGCCCCATTTCACCTCACCATATCCCATCCCTCCTCACCCAACTGCTCATCCTTCCCATCTCACCTCCTGCCTCGCCCCATACCCCAGCCCTGGCACCCCTGGGTGCCCCCTGCCAGCCCAGTGGCCTGGGCTGTGTTCCAGCTGTGCTGTTTTGGGCTGGGGCCGTGTCCCCCCCCTTCCACAGGGAGCCGTGCCAGTCTCCAGGCCGCCCTGCGCACGCTGCTGGCCGTGCCCTGGCTCTCCCAGCGGGACATTCGCGCCGCACTCCAGCTCCTCGCCGTCCTGCAGTGGGTGCTCAGCTTCCTGCTGCTGGGTGAGTAGGGGGCTGCGGGGGGCCCTGGGGATGGGCGCACACCCACTCACCCCCTGCCTGGCCCCCGCAGGAACCGTCAGCCTCATGGTGCTCATCTACCTGCTGTTCACCAGCTTCTGGCTCATCCCCACGCTCTACCTGGCCTGGATCATCTTCGACTGGGACACGCCAGAGAGAGGTGGGGATGGGAAAGTTGGTTCCTCCAACTTTGCAGCAGGATGGGGGGTGGGGTCCCCCCTTTCTCCGGGTCCCTCACAGCAAATGGGGAGCACCACATCCCACCTGCTCCTTCCCTCCACTCCCACACCATCAGCACCGTGGTAGGAACAGGGGGGCAGTGGGTCCATGGGGAGTGTTTCCTATGGATCCCGCTGCCCACCGTGGTGGGTGTCATCCGCTGTGGTCCCTCCCTGGATTGCAGGTGGCAGGAGGCTGCCGTGCCTGCGGCGATGGACCGTGTGGAAGCACTTTCGGGATTATTTCCCAGTGAAGGTACAGTGCCAGGACAGGGTATTCCTGCAGGTGCTGGTGGGGGGACCACTCAAAAGGAGGTGCCACGTCCCTGTGACCCCTCTTGTCCCCACAGCTGGTGAAGACACACGATCTGTCCCCCAGCCACAACTACATCATCGGCTCCCACCCCCACGGCATCCTCTGCGTTGGTGCCTTCTGCAACTTCATCACAGGCTCCACGGGCTTCGAGGAGATGTTCCCGGGAATCCACTCCTTTCTCACCACTCTGGCTGGCAACTTCCGCCTGCCCCTTTTCCGGGAGTACCTGATGAGTGGGGGTGAGCAGCCCCTGCCCAGCTCTGCCGGCAGTGCCATGGGCAGGGGGGCCCTGGTCCCTCTGAGGGAAACACACCAGCCATGGTGCTCCCAGGAGCAGACGGGGCAGGGATGGTGCTCTGCCTGAGCTCCACCTTCACCTTGCCTGCACCCTGCCTGCACTCTACATGCACCCTGCCTACACCCTGCCTGTGTCCTGCCTGCACCCTGCCTGTGTTCTGTCTGCACCCTGCCTACACCCTGCCTGTGTCCTGCCTGCACCCTGCCTGTGTCCTGCCCGCACCCTCCCTGCGCTGTCTGCACACTGCCTACACTTTGGCAGCACCCCACCTACACCCTTCCTACACCCTGCCCACACCTTACCTGTACCCTGCCTGGGCCCTGCCTGCACCCTGCCCACAGCAGGGGGTGCCCTTGCACTGTCCCTGCCCTGGTCCCACCAGGTGTGATCCCTCGTGCTGTCCCGGTGGTGTCCCCTTTCCCGGGCGCTGCCCAGGCGGGCAGTCCCACAGCTCGGGTGCCCATTCCCGCCGCAGGGCTGTTCCCGGTGACCCGCCGTGCCATCGGGTACCTGCTGTCCCAGAACGGCACCGGCAACGCGGTGGCCATCGTCATCGGCGGCGCGGCCGAGTCGCTGTCCTGCCGGCCCGGCGTCACCACGCTCATCCTCCGCAACCGCAAGGGCTTCGTGCGCATGGCCCTGCGGCACGGGTGGGTCACGGGTGGGCATGGGCATGGCCACCCCTGCGGGGGCCTGGGGGTCTGGCACCCCGTCAGCGCCCACTGTGTCCCCTCCACAGGGCCTCCCTCGTCCCTTCCTTCTCCTTCGGGGAGAACGACCTGTTCCGCCAGGTGGTCTTTGAGGAGGGCAGCTGGATGAGGAGCATCCAGAAGCGCTTCCAGAAGATGGTGGGCTTCGCTCCCTGCGTCTTCTACGGCCGCAGCCTCACCTCCAGCCGCTCCCGGGGCTTCCTGCCCTACGCCAGACCCATCACCACCGTGGGTGAGCAGCTGGGCTGGGGGGACCCCAGAAGGCGGGGCAGAGCAGGGACACCCCTCTGGAAGGCACTGCTCAGGCCGTGTCCCCATGAGCCGAGCGTGTCCCCATGAGCCGAGCGTGTCCCCATGAGCCGAGCGTGTCCCCAGTCTGACCCCATCCTGTCCCCTGCTGGCAGTGGGGGAGCCAATGATGGTGCCCAAGATGCAGAACCCGAGCCGGGAGCTGGTGGACACGTACCACGAGATGTACATCCAGGCCCTGCTCAAGCTCTTCAATGACAACAAGACCAAGTATGGGCTGTCGGAGACGGACGAGCTGCACATCCTCTGAGCACCCCCCGGCGCCGGCAGCCCCATCCTGGCTCACCAGGGCTCCTGAGGGGGGATTTCAGCCGGCCCAGCACCGGGGACACACGGGGCACACTCCCCACCCCAGCCCTCTGCTCCTCTGGCCCAAAAACCTGAGCAGGAGGTGGGAGGAGAGGAGGAAGCCAGGGGGAGATTGGGAAAGGGTCCCCCTTGGAAGGGGTATGGAGGGACTGCAGGTGACACAGCTGTCCCCTGGGAGGGGCTGGGGTGAGGCTGAGGGCCAGTGATGGGTACACTCCCCCCAGATAACCAGGTCACCACGAGCTGAGGGAGGGGGTGCCACGGGAGGAGAAATCAAATAGGATCTTTGGGGTGGCATCCTGATGGCAAGTGGGACCAGCCTTGGGGGACATCCCACCCTGGCATCGAGGGGGGACACTCCTGGACTTGGGGACCTGTGGAAGTGGCCTCAGCCAGGACCGTGTGGTCTCAGATCAGCCTTTACAGATGCCTCTGTTCCCAATACAGGTTCCCAACTCCCCACCCCTGTCTGTGTGTGTTCTGGGGGTCGGGATGGGCAGGACTAGGACAGACCCATGGACCTGCCACCCACTATGTCCCCTCTCTGGGAGGTCCATCTCCAAGTGGGGCTGTACTTGGCAGGGCCCCTTGCACTGCTCAGGTGCAACCAAGCTGCTCCCAGGTGCACCTGAGCCGTTGGATATAATGGGAGGAGAGGGGCAGCAGCTGCTCTTACTGGGTTAACTGGGCTCAGGAGGGGGATCTCCTGCTCGCTCTGCTCTTGGCTCAGCAGTAAGTGAGGGGCTCTCTGGGCACCGCTGCTGGTGGGATGGGGACACAGGGCTGGGATGTGCCATCCTTGGGGCCCTTTCCTTCCCCTGGGCAGCTCCTGGTGGGGTGTGACTTGTGTGACCAGTGCCATGGCAGAGGTGACACCTTGATGATGCTCTGGGTGTCCCTTCGCAAGGCATATGCTGACAGGAGTTGTGGGAGGCCATGGGGATGGCCCCTCCTGGGGCTCCCCAGGGTGGGGACAGCCCTGTCCTCATCCCATCCATGCCAGGCTGGCATGGGAGAGTCAACAGAGCCGATACCAATCTTGGTCTGCTCCTCTGCGCAGGCACTTGGTCAAACAAAAGGGCTGGGTAAACATTTGTGGAGCAAACAGCCATAAAGGCACATTCCCAAGAACCTTCCCGTCACCACGGGTGTCACCAGCTCATCGCTCTGGTCCTGCCCCGGCACCGGTGTCATGGTGGAGGGTGGGTGTCTTGTTCCTCTTCCTTGTGCTACAGGGAGAAACAGGCAGGAGCATAGGGAAAGGGGAAGGGGCTTTATTGGGGGGTGACGGGCAGCAAGTGCTGCAAGTGCCCCGTGTCACATCTCTCCTCCTCTGCCAAGGCCAGTGGTGTGACAGAGACAACTCTGAGAAGCAGGCAGGGGTGACCCCAGCATGGGCTCTGTCCCCTGGTTCAGTCTGTTCCCCACACACCACCGCTGAGCAGCCTGGAAGGGCTGTGCCTGCCCAGGGAGGGACCAGTGTTCCTTCTCTTTAGTGACCTGTCACCCTCCTTGTGTCCACAGGAGTGCCCTGGGAGGGGACACCAGCCTGCTTCCCCCAAACAGCCTTCTCAGTGTCCTTCCCATTCCCACACGTGTTCTCCTGCCCTGGCGAGCACCAGCACACTCCTCCCAGAGCATCCCAGGGCAGGGCTGGGACTGGCCCTTTGGCCTCCAGCCCTCAGCCCTGCGGCCTCTGCCCCTGCAGAGGCTGGGCAGGGGCAGGGCAGGTCTGGGGACCTAGAGGTGTCCACATGGAGCCTGGAGAGGCTGCAGTTCCTGGAACCCAGGGATGAGCTTATGGAACTCCCTTGGGCCCCTCAGCACCCGCCCCCACTCCTTGCTGTCCCTGTCCCTCGGGTGACACTGGCCACGTGGCCGCCGTCCGTGAGGCTGTCCGTGTAGGGCGACACCAGGGCCAGGTCGCAGGTGGGCACGGGCCGGAGCCGGTGGGCAGCCCCCCGGCGCAGGCCCCGGTACTTGTCCCCGGCCATGAAGTACAGGATGGGGTCGAGGCAGCTGTTGATGCTGGCCAGGGGCCGCGTGATCTTGTAGGTGAAGTTGATGATGTTGAGGGTCCGGCAGTCGGCTTGGAAGTAGCGGGAGGTGTAGTAGAGGGTGCGGGTGATGTGGAAGGGCACGAAGCAGATGGCAAAGACGGTGAGCACAATGATGATCATCTTGATGGAGCGTTTCTTGTAGGAGGGCATCCGTGGGCTGGGGCTGGAGAAGCTGGACTTGCAGAGCTGCTTGGCCATCAGGCAGTAGCACAGGACGATGACCAGGAAGGGGAGCCCGAAGAGCAGGGCCATGACAGAGGAGCTGTAGTGCACGTAATGGTCGAACTCCTCAGGCTTGGTGGTGTCGTGGCACAGGGTGGTGTTGCCCTTGGAGCTGGTGGTGACAAAGACGAGGTTGGGGATGAGGCAGATGGTGACGGCGAGCCAGGCACCCACACAGATGATGCGGGCTTGCTTGGTCTTCACCCACTTGAGGGAGCGGATGGGGTGGCAGATGCCCATGTAGCGGTGGACGCTGATGCAGGTGAGGAAGAGGATGCTGCTGTAGAGGTTGGCGTAGAACAGGAACCGCACGATCTTGCAGAGCCATTTCCCAAAGGGCCAGTTGTTGCGGTCGGCGTAATAATAGACCAGGGTGGGGAGGGAGAAGACGTAGAGCATGTCAGACATGGCCAGGTTGACCATGTAGGTGGTGGTGGCATTCCAGGGCCTCATCCTGGAGATGAACATCCACAGGGCCCAGGAGTTGAGGGGCAGCCCCACCACAAAGACGATGCTGTAGGAGACAGGCAGCAGGATGAACTTGAACTCCTCGTTGAAGACACACTTTGCTTCGGCCACCTCAGTGGTGTTCCCTCCTGGCCAGGGAGCCAGCGTCGGTGTCCACAGGGCAACTGGGAAGGTCTTCCCTGAAGTGGCCATGTTCTCCAAGCCAGATCTGGGGGAGCAGTTAATAAAAGCACATTAGTCATCGATCCTGACCCTTGTCAGGCACAAAGCATGGAAAGGAGCCAAAGATGCCAGATTTTGCCCCCCTGCAGGAGCTTCGGCCACTTTGATGGTTCTCTGGTTTCTCTCAGCTCACACACTCGGGCCTTGCGGGGGCCGGAGGGCACATGGGCAAGCCCTCCCTCTGCAGCCCCCGCAATGACACCCATTAATGAGCCCTCTGAGCGGCGCAGGGACGGGAGCGTGCCGGGGACAGAGGGCCGCACCGGCCCCGCCAGGCAGCAGCCCCACGGCGCGGCGAACAATGCTTGATGAGCAACAGCAGCCCCGGCCAGGCCAGCGCAGCCTCTTGGAAGCTGTCTCAGCCTAATTGGCACCATCCTGACAATGCTGTGGCTCCCAGAGGGCTCCTTGACAGAAGAAAGGCGGGAGGAGAAGAAATGCTTGTCTGGGGCAATGTTGTGGCCCAGAGGAATCCTGGGGGAGGGGTGGTAAAGGAGCCTTTGGGAGAGTGTCCCTGGATGGTGAGGGGCCTCGGCTGCCGGGTATTCTCCACAGGAGAGGGATGAGCTAAGCCCTGCGGAGAGGAGCTGTGCGGGGCCAAGTCCCAGCTCAAGGCAGTGCAAGTTAGCAAGGCAGGACATTTCCTCCTGCACTGTGTTAGGATCAGATACTGAATCTGCATCCTTCTGGGAAATCAGTGTGAGCACAAGCTGTCAAAGGGTCACATTCGCCTCTTGGATGTCTGAAGTTCAGAGCTCTCTTCTCCGTGGTGTCCAGCAAAGGACCAGGGAAGGCTGCTGGCACCTTGACCCCTCTGTACCCACCACCATCCCTGGTGAAGTGATTCCTCCAACGAGGATGGATGCTTGGATGAGTAACACGGGAGCAGGAGCATCTGCTGTGCTGCTGGTGGAGACAAGGGCGTAGCCAAAACCACATCTGAGGGAGCGAATGCTGGTGCAGAGCTCACCCAGGAGGTGCCAGGCACCAGGACAGGGGAGCACTCAGGGTGACGATGGACATTAACCAGGTGCTGGTGTTGGTGGTACAGGGTGGAAGGATGTGTCCTCTCAGGCTCCCTTGTCATTCCCCTCCTGTTGGCCCCTTGCCTTCTCCACGAGGATGTGCAGGAGTGTCCCGTAGGGTGTATCCGTGGGATCAGCCAGGCCGTGCTCCATCCTGTCCCTGCCACGCCTCGTCTGGAGAGACACGGCAGGTTTGCAGAGATGCTCATAAATGACTCAGCAGGCAGATGGGCAGGGGGTGGCCGTGGCCCCTCTGGCCGCGCTCCGTGGGCTCTGTTTGAGTTGCGGGTTGAGCCTCTGGCTGGGCCGAGCTCAAACACCCCGTGGTTCCCATCCCCCGGCGGCGCTGCGGGAAGATCCTGCCTTTATTATCGGGACAAGTTCAGAGAGCAACAGGCAGTTCCTGATCAAACATTAACAGTGGGAAGACCTTGTTTTGTTTTCCCAGAACCAGGATTGGGAACAGCTGGTAGGAAATGTTGAGCCCCTGAGCGCAGTGCCAGTGGGGTCCCATGGAGTGCTGTGCTGGTCCCAGCCCAGAGTGTCCCCAAGGTGTGACACTGCTCAGGACATGAGGGACCAGGAGATTTGTTGTCCTCTTCCAACCTCTGAGTGCAAGTGAGCACAAAGCCTTGAGCTTGACCAGAGGGGAGGTGCTGCAGGGTTCAGTGCCCAAAGTCAGTGTCTGTGACACAGGTCACCAAACAACGAAGATATGAAGAAGGGAGTCAATAAAAGTTAATAACCTGGTGTGGGAAATGCATAAGGAAATATCCTGAGCAGCTGCGTGGTGCTGTGGCTCTCGGAGGAGAGCACAGGGACCCGGATTCTGGCAGCTGATACAGCCCAAGGACGGTCAGCAGCAGGATTTAACCATTCCCAAGCACATTCCTTCAAGGATAACCACCAAAAAATAGAAATGCAGCAGAAGATGACATTTGGCAAGTTATATCTCAAGAGGTTTCCTCATCTTAGTCACAGCTGAAATCAGTGCTTTAAATCACTGATTCACGTCAGTCCAGCTGGAGGACACGTCACCACCAGCCTCGATCCTACTCCTCGCTGATGCTCCCAGGAAGGTTCTCCTTGGCCAAGGCCTCTCCAGTGTGAGCTTTGGAGGAGGGATCAAGGTGTGAGCCAAGAGATGGGGCTGCCTGTTGGAGCAGGAGATGGAAGGCACTGCAGGCAAAGGACTTGGAGCTGAAGAGACGGAAGGTGCTGCAGGAAGAGGAGGTGGAGCTGGGGAGATGGAAGATGCTGCAGGGAAAGGCCACAGAGCTGTGGAGGTGATGCCCCCTCTTGCCCTGCCCATTTTGTGGATGCATGAGGACTGCAATCCTTGGGAACCCCCTGAACCCCTTGCCCATGGCAAGCACATCCTCTGGGATGGTGCCTGTGGACTGGCCCCCCATGTACCCCAGGAAGCAGCGAGGGGTCCTGGAAAACACCCGCACAGCCCTCCAGCCATGGGAAGGGGCAGGGGCTGGCCACAGGGCCACAAGTTGGGGGGACACGTGCTGCCCGTGGCCCTTTGCCACAGAAACAGGAGCTGCAGCCAGGCTCAGCCACGGGGCTGGGAGACAGGGCAGAGCTCCTGTTCCTGTGGCAAAGGACCCGGTGGGCTCCACAGCTCCCCCCAGCCCAGGGTGCCCCCAGCAGCAGCTGGATGAGGATTCCAGCCTGGGGGGTTTGTAGGGGTGTTGGAAAGGCACCAATGAAATGAATGAGTGGGCAGCACTGAAGGCAGGCTCAGCCCTGGAGCCAAAGTCGTTGGGACAGGATGGGGATCTGGTGCTGGGGATCTGGAGCAGGAGCAGGAGCTTGGAGAGGGAAGGCAAGAGCGGATTTTAGAGCAGCCACGAAGGGCTGGGTGAGCCTGGGACCAGCTCCTGCTGGAGCATGGGAAAAACAGGGCTTTTCTTCTTGCCTAAGCTCTTGGAAATTGCAAAACAAGGGGAAATTGTGCAAAACATCCTGCAGAAAGACCCTTGTCCCTAATCGCCACGTGGTTCGTGCAGCCAAAGCCCCGGCACAAGGGGACGTGACCCAATTCCAATCCTTCCCTTTGCCTGAAAGAGCAGCCAAAGCACGCTCTGCTGGCACTGCTGGGCACTGGGGACGGCTCCCCGGGGACACGTCCCCAGGGACACCAGGGAGGTCGGGCCCTTCCCTTGCTGCCCACCACATCCTGAGGTGACCCCTACTCAGCAAGGTGGGGGTGAGGGGTTCCTTTCCCTCTTGGGTGGGCTGTCCCTGTCTCCCAGGAGCCCACGCTGTCAGGCTGAGCCATGACAGGCCCAGGACAGTTTCCCCTGTGAGGAGACAGCGATTTGGGGGATGGAGAGGAGGATGAAGGAGAGGATGTGGCCGTGCTGGGAAGGATGAAGGCTCTCAGTGATGATAGAGGGAGGTGGCGCATTAGGGAGGAGGATGTATGGAGGGATTTGGGGATGGTGGAGGGGTAGGGAGAACTGGCTGACTCCCACCCCACACCCATTCAGCCCTGGGGATCCCACCCCTGTCCCTCAGCCCCAGATCCTGGCTGGGATTGCGTGGCCATAGCATGCCCATCCCAGCTGCTGCTGTACCCAGACACGGGCTGTGGCTCACCTGCAGACACGGGTGGCTCTCAGGAGTGTGGCACCCACGGGGAGCGCCTGTTCCCCACGGGGCAGGAGGCCATGGCGAGGGGCTGCAGGCTGCCCTTTGCCGTGCCCTGCCGTGCTGTGCCCGCTCCCGCTCTCCCACGGCTGGGAGCAAAGTGCCCAGGAAAGGCAGGGCTGGAGGCGGGAGGAGGCGGAGGCAGGAGCAGGAGCTGCCCCAGGGCTCGGCCCCACTGCAAGACCATCCCTCCATCGTCCTCACAGGCTTCAGGCCACCTGCAAGCTCCCGCAGCAGCCCCCTGGGCATGGGGTGTGTGGGGCTCTCCCATGGGGCCACGGCCCCTCACTCATGGGGACCATGGTCCCCCAGTCACAAAGGCCACAGCCCCTCATCCATGGGGACGGTGTCCCCCCACCCATGAGGACCACAGCCCCTCACTCATGAGGACCATGAGTCCCTCAATCACGAGGGCCATAGCCCCCCATCCATGGACTGCGTCGCCCCGCCCATGGGGACCGTGGTCCCTCGCCCACCCCCGGCAGCCCCCCTGCCCCACGCGGGTCCCAGCAGTGCCCGCACCCCGGGGCGCTGCCCCGCTGGCCCCCGGCCCTGCGGGGCCGTCCTGGGGACAAAAGGTGGCCAGTGCCACCTTGAGGCCAGCCTGGGCATCGTGTCCCCAAACCCAGGGCCACCGTGGGTGTCGCAGCAGCCGGGACACTGCCGGGTCGGGGTGTCCCTGTGTTTGGGGGTAGCGTGTCCCCCGCTCCCTGTGCAGCTCAGGGGGATTTACCTCCTTTGCGAGTGCAGTGGGCGAAGGGCGGGTGCCGCGCTCACCTGGCTGGTTTGTGATGATCTGGGATCACGGGGGGCCAACGGGTGCACCCCGAGATGTGTGGGGGCCACGGCCGTGAGCAGGCTGGCTTGGGGGGCAGGGG
>VZRE01000763.1:140314-161995 GCA_013396775.1 Cephalopterus ornatus
AGCTGGCGCCGCGGCCTCGGGAGCGGCTGCTGTAAGGAAAGTCCTCTGGGAATGCCATCCGAGCAGGGCTGAGCCCGGGAGCAGGGAGCAGCCGCCGAGGCCGCGGGCTGGGCTGGGCGCGGACGCGCTACATCCTGGCAGGCTGCGGGTCGGCCGCCGGACGGGGCTGAGCGCCGAGGTCCAGCGCACCCAGCGCTCCCCGCTTCCCGAGGGGCCTCGGCCCCTCCCGGCAGGGCCGCGGGGGCGGCTCCAGTACGCGGTGGGTCTGGCGCAGCGGGATCTCCTGGATGTCCCCTCTGCCCTCGGGGGACACCTGGCTCAGGTGGGCGGCCACGTGCAGCGCGGACAGCGAGCAGTCCCCCAGCCCCGCCGTGTCCCGGGCCAGGATGGCCGATTTGGGTCTCTTGTGGTGGCCCACGCCGGGGGGGCTGAGCGGGTGCCCACAGGATGGGCTCGGTGCCCCACAGCGGGGTCGGCCGCCCCACTGCTCCTCCCCTGAGGGCGAAGGGACCCGCGGCCCGGGGGGGCTCCGGCGCCGCTGGCCCCCGGCCGGGCTCTCCGCCTGCTTGTTGGGGGCTTCACCGGGGGCCGGTACCCACGTGTTGGAGACCCCCTCGAAGATGAAGTAGGCGGGGTTGGTGTAGCCGGTGGCCTCGGGGAGGCTGCGGGGACGGCTCCTGAGGAACAGAGCGGGAGAGGGCTCAGCATCCCCCAGGGCCGGGGCTCGCGGTGGGGCTGAGCCCGGTCGGGTACCTGAGGCGCTGCAGGGGTGGTTTGGGGCGCAGCGGGGTTTCTGTCACCGGCTCAGCATCCTCCTCCTCAAAGCTGATCCACTCTGCAAAGGCACCCAAGTCTGGCCTCACCCCACGGCCGGGGTCCAGGGGGCAGTGTGGGCACGGGCAGCCCCACACCACGTCCTGGGTGTCCCTGAGCCCCGTGCCCAGCGCTGGGAGGGGCTGGTGTGGTCCCCCTGTACCATAGAGCCTCCCGCGGGTGCTGCGCCGCTCCGTGGGCACCCGGACCCGCATCCGGCCGCGCATGGAGCCCATCTCCTCACCACGGTGGAAGAGGAAGGTCTCGAACTGCTGTGCTGTGCTGCCGATCATTGACCTCAGGGCAATGCAGCACTCACCTGGGGGCACAGGGGGCACCGGTGTCAGCCCATGGGGGGCAGCTGAGCCCCCCGTGTGCAGCAGCACTCTGGAATGTGTTGGGTGCCAGCATCCCTCCTGCCAAGCTCCAGCTGCCAAACCTTACATCCACCAGGGTGTTACCTGTGGGGCTGAGCTTGGCACCCCCATGCCTCCACGGTGTCCCCATGTCACCATCCTGCACTTACCATAGGACTCACAGCTCTCCACGCCCTTGATGCTGAGGAGCAGGTGCTGGTCCCCCAGGTACTCCAGGTCTGGCAGGATGGGGTTCAGCTGTATATGGAGAGAGGGTTGCTCTGGGGGCTGCTGCAGGGTAGGGGGGGCACAGGGAGGCTCTGTCCTGGAGGTAGTGACAGACCCCAGCACCCCTTGGGGCTCAGGGTTTGGATTCAGAGGGAGAGATAGTGAAGAGGAGGCCAGAGGATGCTCCAGGGCTGTGTACCACAGGCAGATGCTTTGCAGACCAGCCCAACTTGAGGAATCCAGGGATGTCACAGTTCTGTAAGGTGTTCTCCCCACTCCGCTGCATCTCTGTGGAGGACAGCAGGGGCACAGCTCCAGCAGGACCAGCTCACCCCCTTGATGCACCCCCAGCACCCCGGGCACCCCCTCACCCTCCAGGCAGTAGGAGTGGAACTCGATGTAGCACTTGCTGCGGCTGGTGGTTTTCAGGATCACCTCGATGCTCTCCCACTCGATGCAGGCCAGCGCCTCGGGGCCGGAGCTGGGGGCTGCAGGCAGGTACCAGTGGGTCAGTGTGTGCCAGGGCTCACCCCAAACCGGGCATGGGGGTGACACACCCCAACCCCTTACCCTCCTTGGGCACAAACTGCGATGTCACTCCCACCTCGAAGGTGGCAAAGACGGGCGAGTGGTCGCTGGTCACAATGTCATCGGTGCAGCCTGGGTGGTGGCAGGGGCCAGCTGGGTGACAGTCCCCAAGCCTTGGGGTCCTGGGCAGCACTGGCCACCCCAAGCTCCCCCATCGCTGGGTTCTCACTCACCGTAGGAGTTACAGACCACGTGGGTCTCCGGGTGTGACTTCCACAGGATGCGGTCACACCACGAGGGGACGTTGATCCTCACCTAGAAGTGGGAAAAGCAGCTGGTTCAGATCCCATCGGGTGTGGCTCCCCCAGCCCAGAAAAGCCTCCCAGTACCCCAAAAAGTGAGTTCCCTCCTGCCCAGACCCACTTTGGGGAGGGAACAGGATGGTGGAGGTGTGGGGGCAGAGATCACCATGCAGCCCCTCGGCACCCCGCTGTCACCATTCCCAGAGATGTCCTGTTTGGAAGGAGGCTCCAGGAACTCACCCCTGTGGGCTTGAACTTCTGCCACACATAGGTGTCCCGGGAGCCCCGCTCATACCGGTATGTGGGTGGGAAGGAGATGTCACCTTCACCTGGGAACAAAGACATGGAGATGGCACGGGGACCATTGTCCCTGCCTGTTCCCGCAGCAACTGTCCCTGTAGGGCGTCATGGTCCCCATATGAGGCTCACACTGACAGCTGGCACCCCTGGCACGGTGCACATCAAGGTCCCCCAGGCTCTGGGCACCTTGTGCAGGGCTGTGCCAGGACAGGGGAGCCC
Organism: Cephalopterus ornatus; assembly: GCA_013396775.1. Lineage (NCBI taxonomy): Eukaryota > Metazoa > Chordata > Aves > Passeriformes > Cotingidae > Cephalopterus > Cephalopterus ornatus. Next base: position 143,061 of record VZRE01000763.1, read on the forward strand.
TGAGTGCTGGGGGTGGCACAGGGGGAGGGCTGTGGGGACCCCGGGTGCTGCTGTCACAGTGGGGGCAGCAGCGCCCTTGTCCCCACACTCACTGAATCGTAGGAAAACCTTATTCTTCTCCCGCTCCAGGTTGAGCTGATCCACAGCCAAGAGGGCTTGAAACTCCTTCTTGGTGACATGGGCAAGGATGTCCTGTGTCGAGGGGGAAGGGTTGGTGAGCCCCAGGGGCTCCTCTCACCCTGCTGACCCCGGCGTGGTCCCTGTGGGGTCCCACCTCCATGCCCATGTCCAGGCGGTAGTTGAGGTCCCCAAACCAGAAGAGGTGGGTGAAGCGCAGGGTGAGGTCGAAGCCCCCCAGACGTTTGTCACCCAGGACCAGGGAGTGCAGGATGTCACTGTAGTTCTGGTTACGCCTGTGGGGGGGCACGGCAGCACCGTGTGAGCCACCCTCTGTGAGACACCTCATCCTCGTCCTGCCCCAGCTGGGTGGGGACAGGGACAGCCCCTCAGCACTCCTCCAGCCCCCTGAGACACCCACCTGCCCTGGGGCAGCCCCATCCCTCCAAGCCCCTCCATCACCTGTGGGTCTTCTCACTGCCAGAGGTCAGGTGGCAGTTGACGAAGCCAAAGGAAGTCCCGTTGAAAAGGAAGGAGACGCCCACGGCTCCCTTGTTTCCTGCAGGGATGTGCTGCCACTGAGCTCTGGGGGAGCCCACAGGCCCTGTCCTGGCCCTCGGGCTGCCCCCTCATTCAGGGCATCCCATCCCATCCCTTCCATCCTATCCCTTCCATCCCATCCCTACCCAGCGTGTTGGCGATCCCGGTTTTCACGCTGGAGGTGTGGACGTGGCTGATGCGCCGCTCGTGCTCCGGCTTCACCAGCACCACGATCTTGATGCTCCAGAGGCACTGCAGGGCCACCTGTGGTGGGGCAGGGGGTGAGCCTGCCTGCCCCCCACACTGCCCCACGGCCAGGTGTGGTGGGGATGGAGATGCAGGTAGGTCAGCCAACCCATCCCTGACTCCAAGGCAGGGCACTCCTGGAGCCCGTGGGGCACAGGAGGTTCCCTGGGCTGCATTTGGGGTGGGAGAGGGCCCTGGGGCGGTGGCTGTTGGTAACCAGCCCCCTGAGCCTGCCGGGGATGGCTTTGGGCTGCTGGGATCAGGTGCTGGGATCGGCTGTGCCGGGAGGGTCCAGGCCGTTACCACTCGGTAGTCGATGGCCATGAGGGTCTTGAGGGAGGCACGCAGGAACTCGACCCACTCGCGGTCACCCAGGGAGTTCTCCTGGGTGCCGATGACGTAGATGTCGTGGGGGATGCAGGCCGTGGTCTCGTCCTGGGTGCGCCCCAGGCCCCTCGAGGTCAGCCAGGAGGCCAGGGAGCGGGGGGGTGGGGTGCTGCCTGCGGGCAGGGACACGGGTCACCAGGGAGGGGACACGGGCCAGGCTCCTCGAGCTCCACTGCAGCCCATACCCCGTGTATGTCCAGGAGCTGCCGGCGTGGGAAGCATCGTGCCAGCCCCGTGGTTCACCCAGGTCCATCCCAGACTGATGCTGTGATTTACAGCCCAAAACCCTCCGAGTATCCTAGCTCCTCTCTTTCAACACCCACCAGGTGATTGGATCATGATGGGACAGGCAAACCCAAAAGTAGCCAGGTTGATGTCTTCTCCAGCCTCCTCCTCCCACCAACGACCAGCTCTGACCTGAGGCTTCCTGAGGCAGCTCCCTGCAGCCCTCACCTCCCAAAACCCACCCAAGCTCACAAGACCCTCCCAGGACAATGTGACCTTTTCCTGGCCCCTTACCCATGTTCCACGTCCCGATGTACACTGAGATGAGCTCAGGCTCATCCAGGTTGGAATGCTGGATCTTCATCAGCTGCAGCAGCTGGCAAAAGGCCTCTCGCTTCTGTGGGATGATGAGGGTGTGTTAAGATCTCAAAGAGGAAGAGGGGAGGCACAGCGCCTTGGGATCAGGGGAACGTCACCCCCAGGCGTAGGAGGGGTGGTCTCAGCCCTGAAATCATTAATTTGCTGCTTCCCAAAGTCTCCACATTCCCCCAGGACCCACAGTGGGCATAGCTGGTGCCACTTACCCTCGCGCTGGGGAAGACGAAGTCCCTGCCCAGGCTCTTCTGGGAGTCCCGGGCCCACACCAGCCTCACCTTGCTCTGCACACTCTGGTACTTGATCAGCTGCAGGACTGAATGATGAGTGTCAGGGTGGCAGTGGTGGCCCCCACCTCCCACCGTGGGGGTGGCAGGTAGCGTGGGATGAGGGGTCAAGGTGTGACATGGTCTGTGGCCCATCACCCCGGCATCAGGCCTGTGCCAGGAAGTCCTACAGCCCCAAAGGATCCCACTGGCAGCCCACGGGGGGTCAGCAGCCCCTTACTTTTGTCCTGTGGGATCACCTCCTCCGGGGACCCACTGCCCCGCTTGGTGATGGCCACCGTGCCCGACTCCACGTCCACCAGCAGGACCACGCGCTGCGACTTGCCCGCCTTCACCTGCACAGGGGGACGTGGCTCCTGGGTCTGTCCCACCCCTGCCCTGCCCCAGCAGTGACGCCAGGGCCCTGCTGTGCCCCCTGCCCTCACCTCGAAGCTCTGCACAGCCAAGGGCTTGGCAGATTGGGGGGGCCCCACCACCACGCTGGGCAGCGCCAGGTTGTGCCTCGACACCGTCTCCTGCAGCAACTTCAGCACCTGCCAGAGAGATGGTCTGGGGGCACTGGGCTAACTGGGAGCCCTGGGCACCCTGCCCCAGCAGGCACCCTGGGGCTGTGCCACTGCCAGCAGCTTGGTCTGCTGGAGGGTTTAATTTAGGTGAGGGATTTGCTGGATCAGAATTAACCCCCAGTCCGGGGCATGACTGTGCCTCCCTCTGCACCCAGCCTGGCATTGTGGCGTGGGGACAGGCACCTTCTTCTCCAGCGAAGAGAGGAGATGGTTGACAGTGGATATTTTGTGGAGGAGCAGCTCAAGGTCTGGATCACTGGTCAGGAGACTCTGAGGAGAAGGATGGATATTTCTGGAGCAGCACAGTGGCACTGCACTGGTGGATTCCTCCTGGTGGGTCTGTGCTACACCCCAAGATGTGGGGGGATCTGGCAGGGGAAGCAGCTGTGGCTGTGGGGGGACTCACCTGCTCCCTGGCCGGGCTGCGAGGGGAGGCAGGGGGGTCGAACACCCTGGCCAGTGTTTCCAGACCTGCCAGAGTGAAGTCGATCTCACTGCAGGGGAGGAGAGGAGCAGGTCAGAGCCAGCGTGGGCATCTCCCGAGCCTTGATAGCAACGCTCAGCCACCGTAAGGGGACGGGGACAAGGTGGTGACCCCGGAGGGGTGTCCCTGCTCCAGCGCTGCCACTCCTGGCCCACTGACCTGTGCAGTGGCCGGCAGGCCGTGGCCAGGGCGGTGCTGAGGTGCTGCAGCTGCAGGTGCCCGAGGCGCAGGGCCTCCGGGTCCAGCTGCACGTGGTGGTTCAGGTACTCAGCCATGAAGCCCATGAAGTCGCTGGCAGGGCTGCAAGAGGGGTGGGCATAAAGACACCCCCTGGGCATGCCCATCCCACCCCCCGTGCCAGCCCAGGGTGGGCAAGTGTGTGTTACCTGCTGTGGACCTGCTCCTGCAGCCTCTGGTGCAGCTGCTGCGGGATATGGGTCTGGCCAGCCATGGGAGCGCTGGACCACGTGCCCACCGTGGCTGGCACTGCGCTGGCCATGTGCCCCCTGCCCTGGCCATCCTCCCCATCTGTGGGCAGAGTTCAGCCAGCTCAGTGGGACCCCTCCCCGCTCCCGGCCTGGCACAGCCCCCTCGCCCCCTCCCCAGCTCACCCGAGTCCTCGTCAGGCACCTGCCGCGCCTGGTGCACGGGGTAGAGCAGGGGGGTCACCAGCCCGTTGTTGGGGTGCTGGTAGGCACAGATGAGGTCGGGGAGGGTGCGGAAACACTGGGCTTGGATGCCCTGGATGGTCTGGGAGGCAGAGGAGGAGAAGCACTGTCACATCCCATCCTCTGCCAGGGGACCCATGGATGAAGACCCATTAGGAGCATGGAGACATCTGCCTCGTTAGCTGACATGAGCTCCCAGGATACTCTTTTTAGGGGACAGAAAGGGCAGCTACAGAGGGCTGGGTACCAGGAGAAAGCCTGAAGTGACACCAGAGGAGAAGTAAAGCTGAGACAGTGGCCAGGACAGACACCCTGGGGACAGACATCATGGGAATGGGGTCTGTGTGGCCCCCTGCCCCAGCAGGGTGGCAGGAAGGGGAAGAGTGTTTTGATGTGGGGAGGCATCTTTGAGCTGAAGGAGTGGCTGCAAAGTGCTCACATCCTGTAGCTCATGCAGAAGACAAACCACAGGCTGGGGCTCACGGGGCTGGGGAGGGCGAGGAGCACCTCGGGCCCTCCACAGCTGCATCCTGCCCACGCCTGAGCTCAGGGGCACTACCCAAGGCAGAGGGGACACCCTGGGGGGCACTCACTGCTGTGTACCCTCACACACCCACCTGCACTGAGAGCAGCCCCTCGTCATCCGGGAGGATGCGGTAGGTGTGGACGTGCCTCTGGAACCTGGGAGAGAGCGGGTGAGGGTCCCCCATGGCACTGCCCATGGCACTGCTGGCATGTGGCAGCACAAACACCCCGTCCCCTCTCCAGAGCGAGGAACCGGGCTCACATTTCTGGAAATAAAAGCCTCACCCTCGGCTCGGGGTCTGTGCCCTTTGCAGGGAGGACGTGCAGTGTCCCCCTGCCTCCAAACAGCACACACACGGCACAGCCATGACTCCACCAGCATTCCCTGGGGCACCCACAGCCCCGCGGTTCCATGTGGCACTGAGGGCTTTGGGCACGTCAGAGCCCATTGCTGTGCTCCCCATGGCTGTGACAGCCTGGTCGTACTCGCCCTGAGGCCACTGCACATCCCTGCCCGTGCCACCATCCTATGCCAGCACCCTGTGGCATCAGCCTGGACTCTGACTCGGGTCCTGCACCCCCCCGGGGCTCTCAGCACCATGTGTTTGCAATTTTCCCACATACGGGGCCAGGCCCGCGTAGGAAGCGGGGGCATCCTGCCAAACCCGCCGACAGACGTGTCGCTCGTAGGCAGGGAGGGTGCAGAGCTGGAAGGCTGCAGGCAGGAAGGGTGCAGAGCAGGAAAGATGCAGGCAGGAGGAGGGGTGCAGGCAGCAGGGAGGGTGCAGACAGCCCCAACAGGCAACTCTCAGGGGTTGTACCCCTGATTTCAGGATCAGGGATGGCGAGAGGCCTCGTGCTGGGGATGCAGCCCCAAAGTCCCAGCACTGGAGTTGCTCACAGTGGGCATCATGGTCTGGATGTGGCCACATCGGTGGGTGAAGGGAGGGGGAATGTTTGTTTCTGCAGAGGGTGGGAGGTGTGTGTCAGCCTCTCCTGCTTCCACGAGTGTGGCCAGGCCAGTGGGCTGCCCAAAACGGCTCAGCCTGCCTTGGATTTTGGGTTCTCCCTGCAGCAGCCACAGTGCTGGGCAGGGCTGCTGGCCCAGGCTTCACCTGCTCCCAAGGACACAGGTGTTCTCCAGTGGTCTGACCTGGGGATCACTCAGAAATCCCGGTGTCAGGGAGCTGGCACCCTGCTCGCCCCACTGGGGGTTTGGCAGTGCCTGGAGCAGGGAGAGGGACAAGAGGGATGCCTGCAAGGGGCAGGAGAGAAGCCAGGAGCAGGGACTCACAGGAGGCAGAGGGCATATGCCCCCACGACCGACTCGCTGTCCCGCACGAGGAAGGAGCCATCCCGCCCGGCCCTGGCCAGCAGCTCCTCGGCCACCACCCTGCTGATGTCCCGGTGATACCAGCTGGCTGCTGCCATCCTGCTGTGCCCTGTCCCTGTCCCAGCCCCACATCCAGCTCAGCAGTGCCTGCTGGCCATCTGCTGGCCCACGGGGGTGGCTGAAGGGGGTGCTGTGGGGGTCCCCCGGTCCCCGAGAGCGGTGCTGCCTGCAGGTCCCAGCGGGTGAGGGGCAGCCCCTGAGAGGAAGCTCATGGGAACAGGGTGCCCCACGGCCAGGCAGCGTGGCAGGAGCAGGACCAGGGCGGCAGCTGATGGAGGCTGGAGGTCTGGATAATCCTCGTGGCGGAGGTTCCAGCCTGCAGGGAGCACAGGGGCAGGTCAGAGAGGATCAGTCCCGTGGGGGGAGCAGCCTGGGGCCACCATCCTGACCCAGTGCATGGTGAGGACAGGCCATGCTGGTGCCCCGGGGGCACACAGGGGTCTGACCCCACCCAACACACTCACCGTCCCTCTCAGATGCCGTGGGGGTCCTGGGGCTCCTGCAGGGTGCTGTGGGCAGTGAGCTGAGCTTTTCGGGTGCAGCCGAGGAGCAGCAGAGCCGTGATGCTGCACTGGCCTATCTGGGCTCCCTCCAGTGGGTCACAGCAGCTCCCTGCCTGTCACGCTGCCCACTGGGGTGGCATCATGGGGCCAGTGCCCACACTGATGGCTCCAGTCCCACTGGCCAGGCCCACCTGCTCGGTGCCCTGTGCCTCTCACTCTGTGCAGCGCTCTTCCTCCTTCTCTTCCTCCTCCTCGCCCCTCCTCCTGCTCCAGCCCCGCTACCAGGGGAAGCCACGGCCCTGCAGGCTGAGCATGCCTCCAGCCCGCTCCTGCTGTGCTTTCTCCTGGGGGATGATGGATGCAGCAGAGCCATATCCCTCAGGCAGGACCCTGGGAGAAGGGACCACCAGCGGTGTAGGACAGCAGGAAGCCCCTGAAACGTGTTTTGGGTGGCGGGCATGTGGGCAGAGACTGAGATGCTTACTGTGTGGAGATGGAGCTGCTGCGGGCACCAGGCACCCACGATGGCACTCACGTCACTCCAGCTTCCTTGTCTGCAGGCAGGAGGGAATTGGGGTTCTGGGACTCCCGGGAAGGGGCTGGGAAGGAGATGATTTTGCCAGTGGGACAGAGCTGCAGACAGCACTGGGGCTCCCCACAACTCCTGGTGCAGCCCAAGTTTTGCTCCTCGTGGCCAGGAGCGAGCGGCCACGCATGCGGCGGATTGAGCTGCGTGGGGTGATTAGCACCAATTAATTACAGATGAGCAGCAGCCACCGTCTGCTGCCCAAGTGCCTGGCAGCACGAGGGCTGCTGGGGGGGAGCGTGTTCCTGCTGCAGGAGGATCAGGATGAGGATAGAGTGCTGTGCCAAGCCACTCTCCTGGCCATCCGCCACCCTTGGCATCCCAAACTGATCCCTGCAGCCATGAGCCAATGCAAAGGGACTGTCGCCCACCACGTCCTGCCCCAGCCACCAGTGCAGATGTGCCAAAAGCCTCTGTGATGCTTCCTCCTGGATTCCCAGCCTCATGAGGAACCTGTGGCCGGGCCATCAAGCAGTCACGCCACCCTCTTGATTTTGGGCTGGCAGCTCTGGGCCACATGGCAGCGGGTGCATCTCTCACCAGCACCAGCCTTGGGGACACACAGTGGTGGCGGGTTTGTGCAAGGACAGTGGCTGGAGCCCTCCATCCTGCTGGACACCCCCGTCCTGCCAGAGGCCCCGTCCCGCCGGTGCTGCTCCCTCCCGTTACTTAACAGCACGTCAGTAATTCCCACAGCCGCAGAGATGCCTGTCTTCCGACTAATGCCATCCACGCCTCTTAATCCGGATCAGGGGAGGAAGCCCTGGAGCTCTGAGGGGCTTTGAGAAATCAGCAGTGCCTGCTGTGAGTGTTTATGTAAGGTGGCTGCTGTGCACAGTGCCAGAGGCCCTGGTACCCGGGAAGCTCTGCCAGCACCTGGGCACAGGTGTAGTTGGGAAGGCAACATGGGATCAGCCGTGCCAGACTTCTGGGAGGCTCCGGCTGCGCCCAGGCTCCCTTCGGAGGGCAGACCCTATGGACACAGGGGGCTTCCCTGGTGGGGCAGGACATTCCAGACCACCGTCCATTGGGAGACAGGGATGAAGTTGGCCTCCCGCATGTTTCACCAGCCCCATGTCCCTGGTGTCATGCCCCTTTGGAAGTGGCTGAGCTGTGCCTCTCACAGCACATGGACCTGCAGGGATGCTGGGATAAGGCAGATGAGAGGAACTTTTGGCCATTTATGGAAAAGGAGGAAGGCCTCTCTCATTTCCCTATTATTTATAACACTGCTTCCTTCCCTGGCACTTGGTTTGGAGCTTGGCATCAGTGCGGGAAGGGATGTGGTTGGTGTCTGTCCACCTCACCACTGTTTTGGGGAGGAGAAATATCTGTCCCCCAACTTGGGGAAGGCTGAATCCATGCAGTTGGGACCTAGCTGAGCTGAAGCCATCCACAATGAGCTCTGCTGTCCACCCTTCCATGCTGGACAGACCCTACAGCCACAGCCCTGGAGAGCAGCGCTGGTTACAGGGCCCTTACTGGGAGTGTAACCAGGAGCCACAAACACAGAGTTCAGGATTAGGTGCCCCAGGCCATGGTTGGGCAGCAGGTGTCCAGGTGGGGTTGCCTCCTCCTCCTCTTTCACCCTGTAGCATGAAGGTCACAGTTCATGTGTCCCCCTGACTGTGGCAGAAATAGCGCCCGTTAATCTGTGCCCTAAGCAGCTCTCCTGTGTGCAATTAGAAATCACAAGTCCCAGCCCCAGGGAACGTGTGCTGGCAGATAAAGCCTTGGCAGCAGGGCTGCCATGCCATGGTGGCTCCTGGTGGCCCAAAGGGCTCGGGGCACAAGTGGGCTGTGTTAGGGAGGAGTTGGTACCCAGGTGATGAAGGTTCACGAGCTGATCCAGGCTCTGGGAGGAGGTTGCTGGCAGCTCTGGGATGGAGGTACAGCACGGAGCAGGGACATCCTGACCTCAGTGCTTAGCTCTGGAGGCTGAGCCAGAACCAAGTGCATCCGCAAAGCAAATCATCTGGGTGAGCAAGGAAGGGCTTGAGGGATGCTGGAGGAGAGGAGGATGGGTGGGGCCTTGCTGGAGTAGTTTGCAGCTGCCCTGGGCTGCCCTTGGGATCTGTGGCCCATCCCAAGAGCCAGCCTGGGTCAGCATCCTGCAGCCATCCCTATGGGAAGGGGATCCCACACTCCACGGTGGCTGTGGGAATGCTGCTCTCCTGGCAGCCACAAGGCAGAGCCACTCCATGCTTTGCAAGCCTTGTATTAATGATGTGTTAATTGGGTCAGGCAAGGCCAGGCTGTACTGTTATGAAATGACCAGGGCTGAGCAGGTCATGCTGGGGGACAAGTGATAGGTGTGTGTCGTACCACCCAGGGGTGGCTGGTCCTTCCCTGGTGATTCAGAGAGGGGGAATCCTGCCAAGGCTTTCACCCCAACATCTTGTACACCACGGCAAGGGTGTCCCATGTGCCTTGGACCATGGCAGGTCATCTCTAGGTGACCAACCCCATGGGCATGTTGGTTATACAGGAAGATGTTTGTGCCTCCATCCATCTGTTATCCGGCCAGGAAGGTCTGTAAGGGAGGGAGAACATCAGGAAGGTCCCTCACTCCCCTCTGCCATCTCTATCCACCTTCATTCCCAGGGCTGGCCCAGCTCCACTTGCCATGGGAGCAGCTGTAGAGAGCCCCTGTGGGAATCTGCACCCCTTCTCACCAGGAGCAGAGCTTCCACCTCAATTACCATCACCTTGCTCCTAAGCCCTTTGCCAATCCCCATAAGCTGCTTTCCCAGGGCTCCAGCAGCAGAGGTATTTTTAGCCCACTCTTACTCAAGAAGCGTCTCCCCAATTAATCAACTAATAGGATTCTTCCCGAAAGTACCTCTCCCACACTCACACACAGACACACACCGCCTGCATCCCCAGCCAAGGCTGAGTGGGCGAGATCAGATGCCAGGGGAGGGACAGCCAGGGGGGATATAAGAAGCTGCAGGACTGGGAGCAGCCTGTAGTGACTGGGTGGCACTGGGACGTGCTGGCAGAGGAAGAGGAGAGGTGTCTGTCTGTCCGTCCACCTGCCAGGTGAGTGCTGCCTGCTCTGCTGCCCGGGCCCTGCCAGTGCTTCAGGGTTCTGAGTTTTGGAAAACACTCGGGGCAGGGATATTGGTGCTGGACTGTGGCTGGAAGGAGGGTGGTTTGGTGCTGAAATGGGAAAAATGAAAAGGATTTCAGCATGGCCAAGCCAGAGGGCACAGATGGAGGGGCAGGGTAGCGGCGTGCAAGACCTTAGCCAAACCAGGAGGGGTTTGAATCCCTTCTCTGGGGCCTGGGAAGTGCAGAGGAGGAGTTCAGCTCTCCTCTCCTCCACCTGTCATTGCTTCTTCCCCAATTCTGGAGAGGTCTGAGCTCTCTGCTCCAGCTCCCTTCACACCTTCTCCTGCTGCTGCCCAAGAAACCCTGCAGGTGAGGATTCCTGAGCTTCACATCCCACAGCACCCATGCGCATCAAAGATACTGAGCTTGGGATTGCTCCCTTGTCTTCCCATGGGAAAGAAGATCATCTCCTCCCACCATATCAATCCCTTCTCTCCCGCCAGCATCCCTGTGCTTATTTACACAGTCAGCTCTGTCCACGTGCCCCTGGGACTTAACATCCTGCCAGGGCTTAAGCTCTGCTCATGTCAGAGCTGCCTAACTTTAAGAAGCTGAGCTCATCCCACCCATTATCCTGGTGAACTGGCTGGTGATCTGTGTGATATTTATGGATTCATCCTGGACACCAGGCAGGAGAGAGCAGGACACAGGGAGCAGCTGGGCAGCCCCTGCCATGCTCCTGGCATGAAGGGATGGGGATGGAGGGACCTTGTGCCTCGAGAACCTTCTTTCCACCAGGCAATCAAGCTTCCCTTGATCTCTCTCCCTGTGGTTTCCTCGTTTTCCCGTGAGTGACAGGACAAAACGAGCCCTTTCCTGCTGTTAGCCATGGCAGCCAATTTCCTGCAGACAGGAAAAATTCATGAAGTTGAAACTCTGTAAGGCTTTTTGTTCATTTTCTTGCCTTTCCCAGCCTTGAACCTGCTCCACTGGGAGTCACACCTGTGCTTCCTATTTTAAAGGAATCACAGAATGCTTTGGGTTGGAAGGGACCTTAAAGACCTTCTCACTCCACCCCTGCCATAGGCAGGGACACCTCCCACTATCTCAGGTTGCTCCAAACCCCATCCAGCCTGGCCTGTGACACTTCCAGGGATGGAGCAGCCGCAACTTCTCTCAGCAGTTTGTTCCAGTGCCTCACCACTCTCCCAGTAAAGAATATTTTCCTAAATCTTATATAAACCTACTCTCTTTCACTTTGATTTCTGGGACATCACTCTCCCTTTTTCTCTCTCACCTCCTCTCCACCACTTTTTTGGCCAGGGACAAGGGGCTGGCTCAGCCCTGCTGGGTCTCCAGCTGCTCCCCTGTGCTGCCCCCAAACTGGGCAGCCCCAGCTGAACCCGGAGCTCCTGAGCTCTGCAAAGGGCACAGGCCCAGCAGCGCCATATCCTGAGGGCTCTGCAGTTTCTTGGGGTGTGGAGGATGTGTCCTGCTGGAGGCAATGGCTGGGGGCTGCCCCTTCCCCACCACCTCACCCAGACCTCCCCTCATCTTTCCCCACAGATCCCTCCTGCACAGCCACTGACTGAAAATGGCACAAGGAGCAAAGTAAGTGTCTTTATTTATTTATTTATCTGTAATTGGGATGGAGAAGGGCCCTGCAGGGCAGCAGCAGAGGGAGAAAGAGTCCCCCACTCCCAGCTGCCCCCACCTGCTGCTCCCACAGGCTGGAATGTGAAGTCACAGCAGGGGCCGTCATGGAGCCAAGGAAGCCCCTTCTCTTTTTAATTAATGTTCGTTCTTCTTACTCGCCCTTAAGACACAGCAAATCCACGCCCTCCTCCATGGTCACCCTGAGCTTGGGAGCACAACATCCCCTGGGTGGGGGTTTGGCTCTGAATTCACAGGACACCGAATTCCCGGAGGACAGGACACCCAAGCAGGCTCTGGTGTAGCTCTTGGAGGTGCAGCACGTTTGCAGGGAAACCCCCATCTCCCTGCCCTGGGAGTGGGCTGTGCCCCATCCAGCCTTGTCCAAGGCATTCCCCAATACCTGTCTCTGTTTTCCCCACAGGGTGTTCAAGAAGACCAGCCCCAACAGCAAGGTGAGTCCATGGCCTGTCCCCAGGTGTGGTCAGCCCAGGTGCAGCCTGTCCTGGGATTCTCCAGGGTAAATCTGCCCACAGGACCCACGCTGGGTCTCCCTTCCCTTTGAGATCTGAGTGATTCCTGCCAGACCTGCCACGATGCCACTGCAGGACTCATTTTTCAAAATAGAAATTAAAAAATACCATAATATGACCCCTCAGCTGTGATGTCTGGTACACCCTGGTATTGAGCCCCATGGCACAACTCAGGGCTACAAGATTTGGGTCCACGGCAAATACTAACCTGCTTCCTCCCTCCCTCCAGCTTTCCATCTATCTGGGGAAGAGAGACTTTGTGGATAACGTGGACTCAGTGGAATCTGTAGGTGAGTAGGTCTGTGCCCACCATGGAGGTGGAAGCACAGGCAGTGAGAAGCTGGGAACACCGGTCCCAGTGCTGGTATCTGCTTATCTCTGCTTTCCACTGGAGCAGAAGGAGAAAACATCCTGTGTTCCTGCAAATACCCTTAAGAAAAATGGTGGGGAAAGGGACAAAGCCCCTTTGCAAAACAATCCAGCCACACTGCTGGGGGAGATGCTGGAGCAGGCATCCCCATCCCCTGACCAGCAGCTTGGTCACCTTCCAGCTGAAAAGTGGGTGATTTGAGTTTAAAAAGCTGCGTTTTAGGAAGAATCTTTTCCTTGTGGATGATCTCGCTGTTCCTTCTCTGCTTGTTTGCAGATGGTGTCTGCCTGATCGACCCGGAGTACCTGAAGGACAGGAAAGGTATTGATACAGAAACCACAGGGAATGAGGGGAGGGGATAGAAACCAGTTCAAAGCTCACCAGTGACCTGGGGCTGTGCTCAGGTGAAAGCTGCAGTGTGTTGTCTGCAGCTCGTTGTGCGGCAGGGCCGCTCAGCACAAAGACGTGACGAGCCCTGTTAGGTTTATATTTAGTGCCTGAGGTCCAGCTCCTGGGAACAGTCACGTTTCTGCTGAAGGATTGTTAAAATAGGTGTTCTTCCTTTTCTGTCTACCCAACCCCTCCCCGCTGTGCCTTGCCTCTGTCCCACCCTTCCCTGACCCCCCTCAGTGTACGTGACCCTGACCTGCGCCTTCCGCTACGGCCGCGATGACCTGGACGTGATCGGGCTGACCTTCAGAAAGGACATCTACGTCCTGACCACCCAGATCTTCCCACCCGTGCCGGACCAGGCCCCCAAAACCCTCACTGCCCTGCAGGAGAAGCTGCTGAAGAAGCTTGGGGAGAATGCCTACCCCTTCACCTTCGAGGTAGGGGCTGCTCAGCCCTTCCTGGCCATGCTCCCCCGTGGAGTGCACCACGATTTATCTCTGGCCATGTTCTTTATTTTTTTTTTCTCTCTTTCCCTGTTCTGCCCAGATTGCCACCAACCTGCCCTGCTCCATCAGCCTCCAGCCCGGGCCAGATGATGTGGGAAAGGTGAGCTGCTGTCCCCACCCTGTGTCCCCTGGACCCCTCCTCCCTGGCAGGGGGTTAAACTGTGGGGTGCCAAAAATGAGAGTTGAGTCCCTTTATGGGGACATCACCCATGGGGTGAGGGGTGGGGAGGAAGGATGGCTGGAGTCAGCACCAGCATCCCAGGGGAAGGAACCTAAACCTCAGGCAGCTCCAAGCCCCTCCTGCTCAGTGACCACACGTGTTCCCCCAGGCCTGCGGTGTGGACTTTGAGGTGAAAGGATTTTGTGCTGAAAATCTGGAGGAGAAAATTCACAAGAGGTATTTTCAAGGGATCCCTTTTCTGCCCCGTGGCCCTAAAGCTGAACCACGAGATCTTTTTGGGGTGACCAGCTAAGGGCTCAAGCCAAGGGCCTGCTGTCTGTCTGCACCGTGTTTGGGTGGGGTATTCTGCCCGAAATAGGGGCAGTGGTCCCATGTCACATCCTAAGAGCAGGTTGCAGTGTGCAGCCTTTGGCTGGAGGCACTGTGATGTCCCCCAAGAGAGTCACTGTGACCCCTGGAAGGTGGTGTGGACATGCCCCTGGTGGGACACTGGGGGTGAGCCCTCCCATCCCACAGGAACTCCGCGCGCCTCATCATCCGCAAGGTGCAGTTCGCCCCGACGCAGACGGGGCCGGCCCCGAAGGCAGAGACCACCCGGCAGTTCATGATGTCAGACAAGCCTCTGCACCTCGAGGCTTCCCTGGATAAGGAGGTCAGTAGGGAGCTGTCCCCTGCTTCGTGCCACCCCAGGGATGGGGACCAGAGTGCCTGGTCATGTAACCAAACCTCCTCCCACTGCAGATCTACTACCACGGGGAGCCCATCAATGTGACCGTCAACATCAACAACACCACCAACAAGATGGTGAAGAAAATTAAGATCACTGGTGAGAGGGGGCACATCCCAGCACCCACCACAGCCCGCTCTCCCTGTCGGACATGGGGACAGTGTGTCTGTGCCTCTGCCACGCCACCAACACGGCTCCCTCTTGTCTCCCCTCAGTGGATCAGATCACAGATGTGGTCCTCTATTCCCTGGATAAATACACGAAGACTGTGTGCACCGAGGAGATAAAGTAAGGAAAAAGGGGCTGGAGGTGATGTGGCATCTCAGCCAGAGGGAGGAAGAGAAAGAAGGAGAAGGATGGGGAGAGGGGGTGTGGGAGACGGTTTTACACCAAGCAGCAAAAATATCAGGGTTAGAAGAGCAGGTGCAGAGGAAGCAGAGGAGAAGGAAGGCCGTGGCCCCTGTGGCCCCAACACAAGCTGGTGGTAGCCAGGAAGGTCTCTGGGGAAGGTGCACAGCTGCCCTCTGACTTCTTCCTCTCCTCACTTTGCATCTCTGAGGGCAGCCACAGCCTCAGCACCCCTGAGAACAAGGAGGGATGGAGTAAAGGCTGGGGAGATTAAAAAAGAAGTGGTTGTAGAGGGGAATGAAAGCAGGAAACAGGCCCTGGCAGCTGCGTGGGGACGGTGGGGAGGGCTGGCTGTGCACAGGTGACTGGGGTGATGCTGAGCACCCACCAGGCTGGTGCGGGCTCTGAGCCCTCCTCTCCCACTCCTTCCAGTGAGACTGTGGCAGCCAACTCCACCTTCTCCAAAACGTACTCTGTGACCCCCCTGCTCTCGGCCAACCGCCAGAAGCGAGGCCTCGCTCTCGATGGGAAGCTCAAGCACGAGGACACCAACTTGGCCTCCACCACCATGTGAGAGCTGGGTGGGCTCCCCCTGCTCCCCACTCCTACAGCTTCCCACTGCTCAGGGTGCTCTGGGCTCCCTCCAAGGGTCCCCCACACCTCCTGTGCCTGAGCCTACCCCATCCAGCTGGAAACCTTATATATTCTGTGACACAGACCCACCTCTCCATCCTGTAGGAGAGATGCAGCCTCCCAGTCCCAACATTGTCCAAAACTCCTGGATCTCTCTGCAGAGCTGAGTCTTTTCTTGGAAGTAAATCCCAGCTCAGGCAGCTCAAGGGGCCTCCAGAAACTGCACTGTGGCTTCAGCCAAGTGTTCTGCCCTCCCCTCTCTTTTCCTGTTGTCCTCTCCTGCTAAACCTCACACAGAGAGGGGACATGCATACAGCCTTGGGAGCTGCCATGGGGGATGTGGATGGGATCTGTGGGCAGCACTGTCCCCTCACTGCTCCTCTCTGCCTTCCTCCTAGCCTGAGACCCGGCATGGACAAGGAAGTGCTGGGCATCCTGGTATCCTACAAAGTGAAGGTCAACCTGGTGGTGTCCCGAGGAGGGTAAGGCTCTGTGGGCACAGGGATCAGGGACTGTCCCCTCGGGCTGTGCTGGGGGATCTTGCAGCCCCAGGGAGATGGGACAGGGGACTCAGACCATGGCCTCCCTCACCCCTGCCCTGCTCCCCTGGTCTGTGGGGCAGTGGGCTGCTCCCTGACTCCCAACCCCTCTGGCCCCATCACCCCTACTATCAATCATCTTCTGCCCTATTATAAAACAAAGTCTAACGCCTCCCCTCCTCTGCCTTGGCTGATTTCTGTGTCTTCTCTCCTGCTGCTACAGCATCCTGGGGGATCTCACTTCCAGGTAAGGGGGAGCTGCCTGTGGGGGCTGGGCACAGTGTGGTTTTGAGTGGGATTATTGACAGAGGTGCTTTTTCTTCCAGCGATGTTGGTGTCGAGATGCCCGTCATCCTCATGCACCCGAAGCCTGACGAGTGTAAGTAGAGTGTGGGATGCTGCTGAAACATGGGGAGGAAGAGGCAGCTCTGGTTCAGAGGAGAACTGGTGAAAGCAACCCTGATACAGCCTGTTCAAAGGGCCCTGCTCAGCCCCAGCTGTGGCGTGAGCACAGCAGTGCAGCACCCAGCCTGTGTCCTGGAGCAGGGTGGGAGCAGTTCTCCTGTGGGATGGGCACAGCTGTCCACCCACCCCCTTGCGTGGAGCAATGTGGGAGAAGTTCTCCTCAAAAAACTCTTCCCAGTGTCCCTCTTTCCAGGAAAACACGCAGGCATTGAGAGCTGTTAGCTGGACTGTCCTTTCTGTACTAACCTGCACGTCTCTCTCTCTCCCTGTCCCTTTCTCCCTGTGCTGTGCTTGTCACTGGACTACAGCTAAGATAAGGTAAAGAGATGTTCCCTCTAGCACACAAAGCACACAGATCTGTCCCTGTCTGTTAGAAGCAGCTGGCAATGCTCTGCCAGCCACAAGTGCCACTGCTGGACATAGTGTCCCCATGGCCTTGATCCCCACACTGAGGTCCCTCAACTGCTGGAAGTCATATCCTTGTGGCCCTAAATGCTCCCCAGCACCTGCCACCACATCATATTATTTCATATTTTTCTCCTACCACCACATCATATTATTTCAGCTGAAGCCACAGCTGGGGCTGCTTCCCTCTGGGAAGCCACAGCATGCCAAACCCATTCCTGGCAGCCACAGCCCTGGCTTGTAAAACCCCAAAGGTTTTGTGTCTGCTTACACCCTGCAATGGGACACGAGCATTGGGCTTTGGGGCCTGGAAACTCAGGCTCCAACTGCAGGCTGTCACACCAACCCCTTTCACACTATCCCTTTCCCAGCTCAGCAAGAATATTTAAACTTCCAGAGGAGCAAATCTCTTGGCCTGTCCTCACCAGGGCTTCCTGTAGGATTTGCCAAGTCATTTCACATTCCCAAGCTTTTCGAATACTTTTGCTGACTCTTTTTTTCCCACTTTTCACTTTGTGGCTCCCCCTCACTGTCGCCTGCTGCTTGCCTTTCTCAAGGAAGTAGCTCAGCTTTTTGTTGCCACTTTAATTTATTTTCCTTCCTTTTTTTTCCCTTCACAATGCAAAATGTTGTCTTCCAAAACCCCAGAAGTTGCAGGCCCAGCTCCTTGGGCCACAGCAGGCTGACAGTGGAGCCAGTGATGGGGCCTGGATTTGTGTGCTGAGGTCAGGCTCACAGTGACCTGAGTGTTCCCTGTGGGGTGATGAGGCCAGGGTGACCACTGTGTTGTTCCCAGTAGGAGCAGGGGGCCAGCAGGGATTTCCCCTCCTCAGTCTGGTGCATGCTGTGTTCTCACCATGCTCTGCTCTCCCTTCCAGTGAGGAGGACATTGTCATCGAGGAATTTGCTCGCCAGAAGCTCAAGGGAGAGAAAGACGATGAAGATGAGAAGGAGGAAGCTGAGAAGGAGGGTTAAGCTGCTGGGGGGGGCCTGGTTTGGGATGTAGCTGCCCGTAGCATTCCCTGCTGTGCCCATACGGTGCAGCCCCTCAGCCTCTCACAGCCCCCATAGGTGCCCCTCCCCGCCCCGGGCTCCCGGCACCCCCTCCAAGCCCTGGTAGCGGTTTCTGGAGCCGCTGCACCTCAGCCTGGTGCTGCCATGATGAAAAGCCCCCCCGGTGCTCCCTCTTCCCACGGTGCCAGCGTGGGGACAGGGACAGGGTGGGTGTGGCAGCCCCGGCTGAGCGCATCACCCACACCTCTGTCACCTGCCCAGCTGTGCCCAGCTCTGTGACACTGATCTCAATAAACCCACCCGGTGCCCGGTGCAGGCTCCGTGTCATGCTGCGGGGGCGTGGGGACCACCCAGGGCTGGGGGGGAGTCTGAGCCTTTGGGCCAGGGGCTGTGGGGGAGGTGAGGCAACATAGGACCCAGGAGAGCTGTTCCTACACAGGTCCCCAGTACAGCAGGTACAGGCCATGCCCATCTCTAGTACAGCCCAGGTGCATCTGTGGTACAGCCGAGATCATCCCAGTACAGCCTGGGTGCCCTCCCCAGTACAGCCAGGCCCATCCTCAGTAAAGCTGGGCCTTCCCCTGGTACAGCCAGGCCCAGTTGCAGTACAGCTGGGCTCCCTCCAGTACAACCACCCCTGGTCCAGCTGGGTCCATCCCCAGCACAGCCAGGCCTATCCTGGTACAACCATCCCGGTACAACCGGACCCATCCCGGTAAAGCCGCGCCCATCCCCAGCACAGCCGGGCCCACCTCGGAACAACCCTCCCCGGCCCAGCCGTGCCCAGCCCGCTCCAAGCCGCAGCATCCCCGCCCCGTCGGCCGCCCCGTCGCCATGGCAACCTCCCCGGCACCACGGCAACCGCCCTCCCCGTCGC
The DNA here is from genome assembly GCA_013396775.1 of Cephalopterus ornatus. NCBI lineage: Eukaryota > Metazoa > Chordata > Aves > Passeriformes > Cotingidae > Cephalopterus > Cephalopterus ornatus. Next base: position 161,661 of record VZRE01000763.1, read on the forward strand.
CCCGGCAACCGCCCTGCCCGTCGCCCGGGTAACCGCCCTCCCCCGGGGCACGGCGCGGCGCCTCCCCGGGGCGGGCCCGGCGGTGACGCGGCGGAGGTGACGCGCGGGGCGGTGGTCCCGGAGCGCTCGGCGCTGTCTCCTTGTCCCCATCACGGCTCCGGCTCGGCCCCCCCGCGCCGCCATGTCCGCGCCCGGCAGCGGCGGCGACTTCGGCAACCCGCTCAGGAAGTTCAAGCTCGTGTTCCTGGGCGAGCAGAGCGGTGAGCGCGGGCACGGCGCCGGGCCACGGCCGGGGGCAGCGCCCCGGGGCGGCGGGCGGGGCCGGGGGACGCGCT
>VZRE01000763.1:162087-178434 GCA_013396775.1 Cephalopterus ornatus
GGCCCCGTTCCGACCCGCCGGGTCCCCGCTCCCACCCCGCCGGGTCCCCGCTCCCACCCCGCGGGTCCCCGCGCCCACCCCGCCGGTCCCCGCTCCCACCCCGCCGGGCCGGGCCGCAGTGCGCCCGCAGCCCTGTGCGGGAGCGGCCCGAGGGGTGCGGGGGCTCCCGGGCGGTGCTCGGCCCTGCTCTGCCTCCCTTCCAGCCTCGGGGGTTTTTGTTTTGTCTCCAGTCGACTCCCTTTTGTGCCCTATTCCGCATAATTCATGGATGAGTTGTGTGTTTTCCTTGGAATCGTGGTGTTCTTTGCTGGGAGTATCCAAGGCCAGGTTGGACGGGGCTTGGAGCAGCCTGGTCCGGTGGAAGGTGCCCCTGCCCATGGCAGAGGGTGGAATTGGCTGAGTTTGGAGGTCTTTTCCAACCCAGACCATCCTGAGATTCTTCCTGCTCCAGCCCAGTCCTGTAGCTCTTGCAGGAATTTCCAGAAGTTCTCCAATTCCCCTGCCTTTCCAAGGCAGGATTGACATTGCTGCTGGTAGACATTTTTCTAACCTGCTTTTAACCCTCTCCAATGTTCATAATTTCACAGCCTTTTTAGGCAGTTAATTCCATTTTGCTTTTCCATCCATGTCCTTCGAATTTTTCTTGGCTTCCTGAGCAAGAATCAGAGATCTCCTTGTTTCCTGTTTCATATCAGTTCTGCACTTTGTGTCCTGATAAAATTTGGAGATGTAAATTTAAAGTTTTGAAGCAAACCACCGGAGTTTGCTCTGTATCTAAAATCTCATTATGAAGAAAGAAAGGATGCAAGTCCTGGATGTTGCTTTTCCGTGCAGCGAAAGGCAGCAGAACTGGGAAGTCACCTGGTTTGTTTTGATGTTTGTGTCCCAGACTTGGGGATTACATAAGTAGCAGAGCACGAGGAACAAAGCAGATTTGTGGGTTGCTTAAAGCAAACAACCAGTTCTTTGTTATATACATGGCAGCACACCTGATTGGAGGACCAGGCCATCAGCACGATTAATTTTTGACCTACAGAGATTGATTTGCCTCTGTCATTTTGGGAATGATTTTCCTGGCTGGTTATTGCCCAGGAAGGTGTAGCTGGAATGGCCTGAGATTGGCAGCTGCTTTCAGATCGGTGCCACTCCCAAAGCAGTGCTTATTTTTTTTCCACTGCTGCTTGAAAGTAATTTTTCTCTTCTCTTGTAGTTGGGAAGACCTCCCTGATCACCAGGTTTATGTATGACAGTTTTGACAATACTTACCAGGTATGTGGTAGGATTTTATCTTAATTTTTAAAAGATATTTATGGTTAAATCTATTCCCTGTTGTTAAAATTTATGCCTGTGAGGGCCAAGCACATTGATCCATGAGGTGTCAGTTAAATATCATATAAAAGGTTAAAATGTGCTGTGAAATGGAGATGAGGCTTCGTGATTAAACCAGAGCATCCAGGATGATGTCAGGAAATCCAGTGTACGAAAAGGCAGCAGGGTTTAGATCCTGTTTGGATATGTGAGAAACCTTGAGGAAAATGGGGAGAAACACTAATTTATGGGTCTGGCTGATGGAGAAGATGATGGTCGGGATGCCTGGTGATGGATTTGGGAGTCTCAGGAAACAGAGGATGAATAAGAGATAGGAACATCTTGTGGTAATTCTTGGTCTCCGGCATCTTTAGAGCTTCCATTTAAGTAGGAGTAGTTGAGTCTGGAGTGTATAGATGGATCTGCAAGAAGTCAGCTTTGGTATATTCAGTCTCTCATTTTTTCTATTGCTATTTTTTAACTAAAAGACTAAAGATAGGAAAAGCCAGGGAAGTCTTGGCAGGGAAAGAGGAGGGTGGGGATGAAGAGGCTGCAGATGAAACACAGAAGATGTGTAAGAGGCCTGAAGATTTTTAGGAAGAATTAATTGCTTCAAAGGCACTTAGAAGTATTTCAAGGGAATATCAAATATCTTTAAAGCAGGTGAGATTAGAGGTTATCTTTTAATTCAGCCAAAAAGAGTTACTGGTTTAGAATGGGGTAATTTTGGGTCGAGGACAAGTCATTCACTGGAACTGGATCCTCTTGTGCTTCATGTGTTTCCTTTCCTGAATTTGTAAGATGCTGGCAAAGATTTGTGTGCTTATAAAGATTTATTAACCTTGTCCTGGCTAGAAAACAGGCCTCCCAAAAATAAGTTCTCCCTACCAAAATTGACTGTGGTGGTCTTTTCTAGTATTCCACGGTCCATGTTCTGCTGGAGCCCTTCTGTGCTGCCTGTGTGTGTTAAGATTAAAGATAATCTATGTCTAAAACACTAAAATCTGCTACAGCAGAGCTGTCTCCTGTTTCCTGGGGTTATGAAGCAGCTTGATTGAAGTGCCTGGGAGTGCATCTAACTTAGTACGTTATTTTAAATGTCTTTTTACTGGAATTGCTGTAGCAATGGGAATGTGAATGGATGGAGACTTGCAGAAAGAACTGCCTGAGAAATGAAGCTTCTGAGTGTCACTGGAAGGGAAGCACCTTCTGAAGTGGAAAGCCCTGAGTAAATGTGGCTTTTTAGGTTTGAATTGCCCATAATTTAGGTATCTCATTTGTTCTACCTTTTGGTTATTTATAATAAGATAATTTTTACCAGACTGAGTTGAGGTGGGCCAGAAGGAGCTGCTGGTTCAGCTGTGATCTGTGTTGAGATCCACAAATGTCTGAGGCTAAAATCCACTCTCAGAGGGAGGTTCTTGTGTTAGGAATGCCGTGAAATGAAGCTGGTGCAGATACACAGATTGCTTTGTTTTCATCACCTCTATTGAAGGCAGAACACTTCACCAGCTTAATCACAACTTTGTGAAGGTTTCTGAGAGTTTGGAACGGTGAGAGCTGCAGCTGCTGGAAGGCAGGTTGCAGTCACTAATGCTTCCCTTCTTTCCAGGCAACCATTGGAATTGATTTCCTGTCAAAAACAATGTATCTGGAGGACCGCACGGTAAGTGAGGCGTGGGTGGGATGGCGTGGGAGCTGCAGGGCCGGGCTCTGCCCCTGGCCCTTCCTCCAGCAGCTGCTGGAATCCCCCAGAGGACCAGCCTTTGTTGAATCCCATCACTGACCCCCTCTTTGTGGTACCTGTCAAGATCTGACACCTCCAGCAGGAAGTCAAAATCTTCCATGGAAAACTGGGGCGAGGTAATGGCCATATCCCAGGGAATGAATGCGCTGCCTGTTGTAGGTACCTGGTGAAGGTGTAGTTTGCTCCCAGAATTTGCAGCTCTGCCTCTGGGATTGTCGGTAGGAACCGGGCTGAGCAGAGCTCAGGTGTCACGGAACATTCTGAGCTGGAAGGGGCCCACAAGGATCATCAAGTCCGACTCCTGAAGTCAATGAAAAGCCAGTGAGGGGGGTTCTACAAGAGTTGGTATTCCAAGGCTTGAAGTCATTCATGATTAGACCTTGTCCCTGCTCACAGAAAGCTGCTGTCGTAACACAGTTCTGACCCACTGTAGTAGAGCAATTTTGGATTTAGCCTGCCTGAAATTCCTTTTTGCATAGAGACCCCTCCCACCACTCCCCTGCCTTCCAGTGTTTGTGGTTTTGTTCATGTTTTGCTGCTGTTTGCCTTTTTTGCTGGTTTTTACTGCTGTGTGAGGAGTGTGACAGTGCTGGGGGGAGGAGGGGACAGTGTGTTGCTTTGGGTCTGCTGCTTCCAAGGAAATTTGAGCCCAGTGTGTGTGAGGAGTGTGACAATGCTGGGGGGAGGAGGGGACAGTGTGTTGCTTTGGGTCTGCTGCTTCCAAGGAAATTTGAGCCCAGTGTGTGTGATGAGTTTCCTGGGAGCTTCTCTGCCATCTCACCTGTGATTCACTATGGGAAGGGACCTTCCTTAACCTTTGTTTGGGGGGAACTAATGGATAACATTCTTCAATGGTGCTGGCAGAAGAGGGCAAAGATCCTGGGAATGCTGCTTGACACCTGTGAGGGCACGGTGGAATGTCTGTGTGCTGTTTCCAGCAATGTGGTGTTGATTTCTCATGGTTGTGTAGGTCAGGATGTCATTCACCTGCTGCCCTGCTATCCAAAAAATACCATTTTCATTCCAATGTTGGAATACTGTTAGTTTTCCTGATTATGTAAGTGGTCCACAGAGCCCATAGAGCCTGTTTAAATAACAGAGGTGTGGAATGTAGATAAGAGGAGAGACAAATACAAACACACAAGCTGGGAAGATTCAGGCATGGAAATAGTTCCTCAGATGTGGCTCATGCTGTCTTTTGCAATAAGCTTTGATTTCTGGGCTGGAAATGAGGAATGCTGAGCCTCCAGCTGGGGTGTGGGCTTTGGTGTATTTGATACGCCCTTACAGCAAATAATATATCCTGGAATTACACCTGTGCTCCATCACTCAGCTCTGAAAAAGGTCTGGACAAACCAGCAGAAGGACTCCCCATCCCTGGAAGTGTCCAAGGCCAGCTTGGATGGGGCTTGGAGCATCCTGGGATAGTGGAAGGTGTCCCTTGTTGGGTATAAGTGCAAGATAAGCCAGTCTGGAGGGTAGTTGCTGTTCTGGCTCGTCTCTCACTCCTGTGTTTTACCACCTCTGCATTCCGTGGGTTCATCCCTTCCTGGTGATGTGTTCCTTAGGGATAGGAGTCACCCATCGGGCCAGCTGGAGGCAGGATCACTGAGGTATTTCCATGGTGTGAGAAGGGATTGTTGGGGATACCTGGGTGGATGGTGTTGCTGTGTGGGATGTTACTGGGAGCGTGTGCTGAGGTCACTGTGAGGCTCAGAGGTGTCGCTGCCTCTTTCCATGGTTCTGTTCCCTTCGAACTTTCCTTTTGTTGCCTTAGTTTTGCTTTGCAGTTTATTATTTTTTTTTCGTTTATTTATTTTTATTTCACTTGAGTTCTGGTTTTGTTTTCCGTTTTCCTGCTCTCCCCCTTCCCCTTCCCCAGCACTTCTCCATTTCCCAGATCAGGCTGCAGCTGTGGGGCACAGCCGGCCAGGAGAGGTCCCTCAGCCTCCTCCCCAGCTCCACCCGTGACTCTGCCGTGACTCTCATTGTCTTTGGCATCACAAGTAGGTATTGAGCCAGATCTCTGCAGGGACCTTGCTTTTACCAGGGATCTTTAGGTGTTGGAAGTGGTGGTGGTACCCAAAAAGAGCTAAAATAGACCAACTGTGGGTGTTGGCTGAGGGCTGAGCAGGGATTGGGAATTGCTGTGTCTGGGTTGGTTGCAATGGCAGGTGGTTGGAAATCTTTGGAAAACTATTATTTTTCTGTTTGGGGTGGTTTTTTTGACTTCAGAATTAATTTTTTTCCTTTCTAGAGAAAATACATATATACATATATATATATATATATATATACAAAATTTATACAAGTACCAGCTTCAGGGGCCAAAGTAAAGGAACACTGTCAGAGTAGGTAAAACAGCACAACACCCATTCAGATGGAAGCTGTGGAGTGACTTAGGAGGATCCTTAGGAGGAGTCAAGATTCCCATTTCCTTGAAAAAGATAACTGGAGATTCATATTTAGCTTTTGAAAGAGGAGAGATGCAACTACCAAAATTTCTAAAGAATAAACAAGCTTAGAAGGGAATTCTCTGTAACTCTTGACATGAATGTTTTGGTTCAAGTTAGGAAAATATGAATAGAATTATTTCATTGTGACTCCTTGTTATTGATTCCAGTTGATCTGGTGGAGTTTTTTGTGCAGGGTTTACACTGAGCCATCACCATGTGGGCAAAATTTAAGAGCACAGCACAGGTGGAAAAACCTCTGCCCCACCTTTATTCTATCCCAAACTGGATTATAGTGAGCACCAGAGGTTTGTTTTACTCTCCTTGGCTGAACTGCTTAGCAAATAACAGACTTCTGCCATGATTTATCCTCTACACTGAGGGCAAATAATGACATGGTCTTTCTCCCAGCACTGTGGCTGAATTCTTCTCTGGGAGAGTTCCTGGTTTGGTGCAAACTAACACAGAACTGCCGTGTCTGGGGTTTGAGGAGCACCGAACTGTGCTGGGACGTCTCTGGGGTGAGGCAGCGTGGCAGGATGCACGGCTTGGCATCGTTTTTCCCGCTGTGCAGGTGCAGGAAGCTGTTTATGCAGGCAGGTGGAAAAACGCTGCCAGTCCAGGCTGTTCTTAACATCTGCCAGACATGTCAGAAGTAATTCAGTGATGGCTGATCTCATGGACTTCGGTAACGGGCTTTGCACATAATTTCATTGTTTTCTTGCTACTGCCCTTAGTTCTTAGTGAGTGAGAGGCTCTTAAGTTTTCTTGTGTTACTGAAGGAACATGCTCAGGTACTTCTGAGGGCGTGAAGAAATTGCTTAGTTATTGTTGCTCGGCTGGACATCCCAAAATGCAGGTGGAGCGAGCCATGGTGAGAGTCCCTCCTGCAGCTCAGGTCCCTCCTGAATGTTGTTTTTAAGGGTTAATTCTTAGTGTTCCACAGGGGGTTATTTATATTTTCCCCTCCAAAAGAGATGCCCACAAACTGTGACTGGTAGAAGTGAGAAGCCACAGAAATACTGCAGCAAACTCGGGTCACTTCAGGAGTGTCTGTGTGGGACCTGCACAGGTCCTGAAGGCCTTCCCTCCAAGAGCATCACCTGCACTAAACAAATGACCTGGGCCAGGCCTGTGCTGCTGCTTCTATTGCCTTTTTGCCTGTGAGCCTGAAGGGTGGAGTTTAAATCACCATCTGGGTAAAGTTCCATGCCGCTGTAACTGTCCGGGCAGTGTAGGGGAGCTTGGGAAGTCCAGGAGCTGTGCTGATCCATGTGATCTTCAGCTCCGCTGTGACACTGCCCAGCTGCTCCCGGTTTGTCGCCTGGAGTTTCCTGGGGTAGAGAAAGACTCTGACTTTTTCTCCTGTAATCAAGACTGCCTTCCAAATGAAGCAAGAGCTAATTGCTTTAACTATAATTCCTAATCTTCCCTAAGCCCCAGGGCATCAGATCTACTATCCTGATGGAGATAAGATCTTGTTTTGAATCTGTGTGTAACCAGACGCTTTGGAGCTCAATCAGCTTCTATTTCTCTTCTAAACAAGCAATTATCGGTCCTTGTGAAGCTGGTTTTTGCTGCCTTATTAACAACTGCTCTGCCCCAGTGCTGGGGCCAGGCTCTGGTCAGGGAGCTGGGAACCACTGTCTGCTCCCATAAAATTCTTTGGGAATGCCAGGCTGTCCTATTTTCTGGCAGGGCACAGGCCTGTGGGGTGAGGACTGCCAGGAAAAGCTGTCAGTCCCAGTGTAAACTGCTCACTGGGGGATTGGGCATGAGTTGGGCAGTTGTGGTTCAGATGAGCAGGTCCCAGACCTTGGAGCTGCCATCTCTGACAGCTCAGAATGTGCTTGGGGCTCAGCCTGTGCCTCCTGCAGCGTTTGTGCGTTTTCTGCCCCCTGTGCTGCTCTGGAAGGGTGACCCCAATGCCCTTCCCATCACCTGGCGCCCAGTGTGTAACATTTGCTTCCATTTCTGCTGGAACTTAATTTATTGATTGCTTTCATCTGGTATGCAAATCCCCATTGCCATCATCTGGGTGATTGGGTGCCCTTTTCCTGTGTGGTATCTGGCCTGAGGGAATTACATGTCTGTTGTGTGGGAATTGCCCCAAAAGCTTTGCTCAGGGGTGCTGCAGGCTTGGAGTCCTGTGGAGATCCAGAATCCTGGGTAGACCAGGGAGACCTGATTTTCATTTTATTACTATTTTTATATTATATGATTATTTGATATTATTTTTATATTATTATTTTTATTTATTGTATGTTATTATTTTCATACTATATGATTATATTATTTTATTTTAGGTTATTCTTATACTATATTATTATTTATATTATTTAGGTTATTATTTTTAGATTATATTATTTTATATTGTATTATAGTATTTATATTATCTTTATATTATTATTTTTAGGTTATATAATTATATTACTTTTAGATTATATTATTTTATATTATTTTTATTATTATTATTCATAGTTATATTAATCTATATACTATAATTATTATTTTTACCTGGGTTTTTTAGTTTTTTAGTGTAATTGTTGGTGTCGGTTGGCAGAGGGAACATGAAGTAAACCAGGCAGTTCCAAGCCTTCCAACATCCTCGCACACCCCGGCAGTGAGGTGGTGGCCATATCCTCGAGTGGTTTGGGGTTAGCAGGCTCTGTAGGCAAGCACAGGTCGATAAAGCACGATGGGCTCCGTAAGGAAGCCCCCGTGTGCTGGCGGGTGAGTGGGCAGTGCCACGGGTGGCTGGGCTCTCGGAGCTGCCGCGGGGGCGGTGGCAGTGCCCCGTGTCTAAAGGGCAGCGTGGTGCTGTGTGTTCTCTCCCTGTGCCCGGGGCTGTCCCAGCAGGTGCGGCTGCAGCTCTGGGACACGGCGGGGCAGGAGCGCTTCCGCAGCCTCATCCCCAGCTACATCCGCGACTCCACCATCGCCGTCGTGGTCTACGACATCACAAGTGAGTGCCCGCGGCTCTCGTGCCCTGAGATACCCCGAGATACCCCTCCTGCCACCGCTGACCCCTACGGCCACGAGTCCTGCTAAAGCACGGTTGACGTCAGAAGTGTTCCCCCCCACCCCATTTTTCTAGCAATTTATGTGGTGTTTGGTGAGGCACCTGAGCACGAGCAAAGCACTGCCCCTCTCTGAGAAGAAGTTTTATGCTCAGCGCTCCCCTTTATTCTTCCCTACAGACTTGAATTCCTTCCAGCAAACCTCCAAGTGGATCGATGACGTTCGGACAGAGCGAGGGAGCGACGTCATCATCATGTTGGTGGGGAACAAAACCGACCTGGCAGACAAGAGGTAACGAGGAGACCTGGGCCCTGCTGCCCTGGCCAGGAAAAGCAAGGACTGGGCTGCCCAGCCTGGCTTTAAAAATTAGTTTGAAATGATCTTAAAAATTGCTGATTTGGAACGGAACACGAATTCCTTGTTGGGAAATTCAGATTTCTGGTCGCAGCAGAAGTTACTCCCTTTTGCTGTTCTACAAATAGTTTTGGTTAAAATAAACCCACCTAAAAAAAAATTCCTTTCACTGAAATTGAGTAGCTCTACACCTTGTTTCTCAGTAGTCTGTTTTGTCTGATTTTGTATTTCATGCTGAGATAAAGCCAAAAAGCTGCTTTGCAAAAGCAAGGAAATGTGCTTATTTTCAGGAATCCAGTTTGCCCAGCTCTCTGAGCGCGTGCAGCTGTGAGTTCATGACACAGTTTCTCCTTGTTCCTTTTCAAAGGAACTTGGGTTTGTGTGAGGCTGAAATGCTGGGCCTGTTAAGGCTGGACAAAGCCACAGGTGACATTTTTTGAGGCAGAATACAAAGTATGGGAAGCCATTCATCTTCTGATAAAAAGCAAGTTTAGTTCTGAGGCCAAAAAGCTGGACTAAAAATAGCCCCTGTTCCTGTTCAGTGAAGCCTGTGAAGTTTTTCATTCCAGTCACTGTTGCTTCAGTTTTGGCTTTTTTTTTTTTTTTTTTTTTTACCCTGCAGTTTTCTTTTTCTCATTTTTGGACTCTTTTTCTCTGGTTTGATTTCTCTACTCTGTGATTTATTCTCCTTGCTGTAGACAGGTTTCTATAGAGGAGGGTGAGAGAAAAGCCCCAGAACTGAATATGATGTAATTGAAAATGGTGCTAAAGCAGGATATAATGTGACATAGGTATGTCCAGGGTGCTGCTCAGAGATGCAATTCCAGGTCCTTGCTCCCAGGCTGTCCTTGCTGCTGGAGCCTTTCTGGAATCTCTGTGTCACCTCACAACGTTCCCTTCTGTTGGCTTTGGGGAACTCTGTCTCAGGTGCAGAGTGGGGGCGTTCTTCCTTCCCTGCAGGATGCTGTGAAAGAGCCTCAGATGTGCTGCACAAACTCCATCCTGTGCTGAGCACCTCTTGTTGATTGTCACCACTCCAGGTGTTCCCTAGGGTGGTTTCATTCCCAGCTGGAGGCTGTGAACCCTCGAGGGCCCTGAGGTGTCCCTTGGTGGGGCTGTGCCTCCTGTGAGGTGGGTGAGCACTGAGCTCAGTCACAGACGTCTCTAACTCTTCCTTCTGTTCCCTTCTGTCTTTCTGCTCCTGTTGGCACCTTTCTCCAGGCAAATCACTACAGAAGAAGGTGAACAGAGAGCCAAAGAACTGAATGTGATGTTTATTGAGACCAGTGCAAAGACTGGATACAATGTGAAACAGGTACATCCATGTTCTGTTCTAAAATCAGGAATCTGTCCCTGCTTTGTGTGTGTTCCCTGCTTGGGGTTCGTGATCCAGCAGGGATTTGTTTGTGTTTAATGCCAGCCCCTCTTGCCCAGTGATCACCATCAGCTCTGTGCAGTGGAAGCTCCTTTCCTGTTGAGTCCTTCCCTGTCCAAGCCAAGCAAACCTTGGAAGAAAGGAGAACCAACCCCAGAATGTGCTGAGGATGGGAAGGGGAAAAATCCCTGTTCTGTGCAGCCAGTCAGATGGAATTTGTTTGGTTTTGTTACCAATTAGTGCAGTTTCCTGAAATCACTGTTGACATCACTGGAAGTTCCTCCTCCTGTTTGCAAGCCACAGAGAATCCTGGAATATCGTAGAATAGCTGAAGTTGGAAGGGATCTCTGGAAATCATCTTTTCCAGCCTCAGACTCAGAGCAGGCTTCCCAGAGCTGGCTGCAGCTGAGTTTGGAATATCTCGAAGGATAGACACTGTCTCTCCAGCCAGCCCGCCAGTGTTTGATGGGCCATACAGTGAAAAAAACCCAACTTCACATTTTTTATTTAAGCAGAATTTCTCATCTTTCTGTTTGTGGCCATTGCCTCCTGCTGTAAGTTTGTGATCCCACCCTCCACTAGTTCAGGAGTTCTGAATGTGACAGTGCTTGGAGTGAGGAGCTGGGAGCTCCAGGGGCCTGCAGGGAGCTGTGTCAGCTGGAAAACTCCCTCCCCAGGCTGCTGCACAGCAGCAGGTTGGGAGAACCCACAGTGGGATTAGGACACTTTGGGCTCGGGGTTTTTTTGGCTGTTCTGGATTGAATCCACTTTGGTCTTTGGTTTAACTCTTGTTGCTTTATTTGCCCAGTGGGTGTTTGCAGCGAGAGCTTCTGTGATTAGGAGGATGCAACTGCAGCACCTTGCTGGGACCTTGATTTTCCAAGGAACACACTTTGGGGGGTGGATGAGAAGCCCCTGCCAAGCTGCTGTGAGGAAAATCGTCGTTAGCAGATGATTCCTCCATTCTTTGTGCAGCAGCTCAGCAGCCTGGCAGTGCCGGGGCCGGGTAGTGGCAGCAGGAGGAGCTCCAAGCATTGAGTTCAGAAATCATGCAGAACCATTTTCTGGGGTTTATGGGGATATAATAGTCCTTCCCAGCTCCAGCACATCCTTAATAGCTTGAATGCAGCTCACTTGAACCAGCTGTTCTGCCCAGGAAAGGCTGTTTGGCAGCAGGACTGAACTGAAGGGATGGACTGTAAAACTCCTTAAACCTTGTGAGGTGACTTATTAGAAATCCCCAAATGTGCCCTGGAACATTACTGGGTGCAGAAGCAGAGGCTGGGACATGGTTAGTGAGTGCAGGAGAGAGTTCTTCCATGAATCCCTGGAAGAACTGTTACTAATTAATTCTGTGTTCTGTTTGAGCAGAAACGGATAAAATAAAACTGCCTGTTTTGCAGGCATTGAATAACTTCTTTAATAAAACCCATTAAATTTCCAGGGTAACATTCTTGTGGCATTGTTGATCACTGCTTTGCTTGCAAAAGTACCCACATGACAACTTGGTACAGCTCAGAGTTCTGCTGTAAAACAGTGGTTTAAACAGGCATGTTTTCTGACAAGCCCTGAGCTTTCCTCTTCCTGCATTCCAGCTTTTCCGCCGTGTGGCTGCTGCCTTACCCGGGATGGACAGCACACCAGAGAAGAGCAAAGAAGACAGTATCCTTGCTTTCCCAGGGAACTGGACAGTTATCTGTTGTTAAATTGGGCTCACTGACTGCTTTTGGCACATTGTGGGGATGGGGCTTTGCAGGGACGTGGCTGAAACAGGACATGGAGCTGTTGGAATGTGTCCAGGGGAGGCACCAAGTTGATCAGAGGGATGGAGCAGCTCTGCTGTGAGGAAAGGCTGGGTGAAGAGAAGGCTTAGGGAGACCTAAGCCTGCAAGAAAGATGTGGAGGGAATATTTACAAGGGCCTGGAGTGACAGGACAAGGGGGAATGGCTTCCCACTGCAGAGGGTAGGGTTAGATGGGATATTGGGAAGGAGTTCTTGGCTGTGAGAGTGATGAGGCCCTGGCACAGGTTGTCCCATCCCTGGAAGTGTCCAAGGTCAGGTTGGACAGGGCTTGGAGCAAGCTGGGATAGCGGGAGGTGTCCCTGCCCATGGCAGGAGGTGGAGCAAGATGAGCTTTTGGGTCCCTTCCAATCCAAACCAGTCTGAGATTCTGTGACCCTATTTATGGGCTGTAGATAAATGTACACAACTAAGGGCAACTAAAGCACAAGTTTTGCTTCTGCACTTGAACTGAGGATGAAACCTGTATAGTTTTAAAATGCTGTAATTCTTCATTCTTTTTACACAGACCTGTCCAGTTGGGCTCCATCCTCTAAATGGTCTCAACATGCCAAGTCCCCTGGTTTTGCAGTTAATGCTGTTCAGGCAGAACATGCTCTGCTCAAACACCACGGGGGGACCACTGACGACCCTTTCCCTGCTCTGTCCTTCTTGTTCTCCTTCAACTGGGTGATTTCCTTAACCGCCCCTGCAGTGATTGACATCAAACTAGAGAAGCCCCCCGAGCAGCCAGTCACGGAGAGCGGGTGCTCCTGCTAACGGCACCTCCCAGCCATGCCCTGAGAACATCACTCATTGCCCAGGCATCCCTACGTGGGGCTGGAAAACAGCTCCTGAGAGCGACCTCCCTGTTTACTGGTGGGGAGCAGCCCCGGCCGCCCCTCTCACTGCATGGTATGAGCCCTGAGTGCAGAATGAGTGTCCTGTCTTTTGAGTTTATTTTTTTATGTTGTTGCACTTTGGCACCGTGGTGCCCTTTACACTCTCTCTCTCTCTCTCTGTCCCTCTCTTCCTCCCCTTCTCCCCCTCTTCCCCACCTCGAGCCCACCTGCTCCCCTGTATCTTGTGAATGCCATGGAAAAGCCGCCACATTCGGGAAGACAAAAATGAAGCTTTGGGGGTGGGTTTTCCTCCTGCCCTACTGCCTTGCATCCCAGCCAGCTCCCTGCCCTGTTTGTCCTGCATCCCCACTTCCTCTGGGAAGGCTGCTCCTTTAAATCAGTCCCCTGGACTCAGCCTTGCCTTTTTGGACAGCCCAGGTCACCTGTTCCTAGGCTTTGCTTCCCGCAGGGCACACACAACATTAGCTCCGTGCTTTCTCCTTCCTGGTCATGACCCTGGCTAACTCTTGCTCACAACTTCCAAGTTTTGCCCCTCGTGTCACACACAGCACTGAAAAGCCCCAGATTGAAAGCTTTGGCCTTGTTGCTCCTGTTTGTGTAGCAGAGACGTCCCACAGCCTGCTCTCCTCGGTTGGAATCTCTTTCCACCCAGAGGATGTTGGTGCTCGGTGAGTGTTGGTGTAGGGAAGGAGGAGGAGGGAACAGAGGCTTTGCATCATGAGGCTGGGTGGGGAGAGATCCTCAGGGATTCTGAAAGCAAACAGTGACCTGAAATCCATCACTGCTGGGGCAATACCTGCCCTGGCAGTCATGGATTTGGCTCAGACTCCTTTCATGGTCTCCATTCTCCTATTCCTCATCCCATAGATGGGGAACTGCTTCTTGTGGAGCAGGAGAGCCACAGCAGATGGAAGGGCAGCATTCCACTCTCATTTCCAGGTTGCTGCTTGATGGGATCCCACCCAGCTGCCTCTGCCTTTGGAGCAGAACTCTGGGATGGGGCCAGCAGCCTTTTCACTCCTGGGGTGGTTTTAAGCTGCCGAAGCTTCAGGGAGCAGGGAGTGACAGAGCGGGTGCAGGAATGGGGGATTGCCTGCTGCTGAAGGGAATTCTGGTGTCACTTCCCAGCCTTGGAGGTTGGGAAATGCTTCCTCTCCCCAGTGTCCCTGGTTTTCAGAGCTTTTCAGAGATTTTACTGGGGGTTTTGGGTCCATCTGTCCTAACAGAAGTCAGGAGGTCTCTCAGCTGGCAGAGAGGAGAATGTCACTGTCCTTTCCCCCCCGGGCTGTGTCACGGGGAGGATGCTGGTGGCAGGGGAGGGACTGAGCGCGGTGTGACACAGTCCCTCCCCTGCCCTGCCAGGGTGTCCCTGAGCCCGTGTGTGGAGCCCGCGGGCCCCGAGGAGGGGAAGGGGCAGCTCGGGCTGGGATCTGGCAGTCCCTGCGATGGCAGTTTGTTCGTTCCCTTCCCCTCGGGGTGAGCTGGGCTGCAGGAGGAAGCTGGGCTGTGGTTCCCCGTTCCCTGTGGAGTGTCCCCTGTCCCCATCCCCCGGCGGTGGCGGTGCCGGGAGGCGGATCCCTCTCTCCCTCTCCCTTTCCCTGTACATACCCGTTGGGATCGCTGGTGTCGCTGTGTCCCTGTGTGTTGCTGTCCCCCCTCACGGCGGCCCCGCTGCCCCCCTGTCGTGTTGTTGGAGTCGCGGAGCGGGGAGGGAGGGGGGAGACCCCACCGACGGGGTGGGGGGTAATTAGTGAGATGAATAGTTCCCTTCCCTCTGTCCTCTCTGGTGTGTTCAATGCCGTGTGTGTCGGCCCCGCTGTCTCGTAGCTGTAGCGAGTACGTGTGACTATTACTCTGAGTATGGACTGTCTGACACAGCCCTGTATCACAACCAATAAATAAAGTTATTTCACCAACACCTGCGCTGGCCTGGTGCCACAGGGGGACTTACTGCGGGCTCTCACCCGCCTGGACAGAGCAGGGCGGGGAGGAGGAGGGATGGAGGAGGAAGGAGGAGGAGGGATGGAGAAGGAAGGAGGAGTAGGAAAGAAGGGAAGGAGGAGGGATGGAGGAGGAGAAGGAAGGACAAGGAGGAGGAAGGAGGACGAATGGAGGAGGAGGGACAGATGGAAGAGGAGGAGGGATGGAGGAGGAACAGAGGAGAAGAGACAGTTGGAAGGACTTTTCTCTGCTGACGCGTCTGCAAAACGTGGAATATGTAATGATTTTCTTAAGAAAGGCTGTTCTTTGATGTTTGATCTTTACTTTCAAGCCTGCTCAGCAAGAAAGGAGATTTAATCTGTGAAACACCAGTCAGCGAGCTCTAAGTGATGGCCAGGGGTTGGAAAGACAAATTACTTGTTGCTGGAAGGAAATTCCCACCCAAACCATTCCATGATTCTGTAAAGTTTGCGCCTCTCAGCCTCAGTTTTGTAAGTCACTAAAAAGATCCAGTGTTGCTGGAGCTGTTTTCCCACCAGGAATCACAAACTGCCCGTTTGTCCTTCAGGTTCTGGAGAATGAAATGGATTGTGATGGCCTTAATGCTTTGATAATTAAGACACCCAAGACATAAATGTGTCTGGTAAAGAATCCACTCTTTCCTGTTAGCTGGGGACGGCAGGGAAGCTCCTGAGTCATTCCCCTGTAGTGGCAGGGAGGAAGCTGCCCAAGGCAGGGGAGACCTTCCCGGAGCTCCTGCCAGGGATTACTCTGAAGAAGGATGAACAAATTGAACATTAGGGTTGTATTTGCAGTTCTTTGTGGAGAGAATTCCTCCTTCCCCAAAAAACACGGGAATGCTGGGAAACTGTGTAAGATCAGAGAGGTGAATATCCCATGGGACACAGAGACCTGCCTCCCCAGGGTCTTACAGTGGGGCTTCCAGGGTGCTCATTTTCCTGGTAGAAAAACTAATTTTTAATTCTGAGTGAAAACCTCTTTTCTAGTGTATTTCCTGCCCCTTGGTGTCCTGCCCCAGGCAGTGCTGGAGCTGTGGTGGTGCCACTACAGATAACCCCCCCTCCCGAGCAGCTCCTCCTCCTTCCTGCAGTGCTGGAACATGTTCCAGGTTCATCAGGGCTGACTTCCAGCACAGTCAGTGGAAAAACACCCTGAAACAGAGCTGCACCTCCTGCGGATCCCAAGTTTTCTCCTGCAGGCTGGAGCTGAGCCTTGTCCCAGCATTTTCTGAAGATGGGCATGAACAACCCTGCAGACAGACTTCCTGAGTGGGAATAAGCTGGATTTGGGTTGCGGTACTCATTTTATTGTTTTTATAGATGAAGTGGAAAATACAAGGAAGAGAAGGGCAGAGGCAGGGCTGTCCTGAAGCCATGACAACGTGATCCCAGCAAGCATTGGCACCCACATTTGCTGATAATTAACATTTCCATCCTTGATAATTAATGGATCCAGACACCTCAGCTCCGTATCCCGGGGTCATT
>VZRE01000764.1:0-32265 GCA_013396775.1 Cephalopterus ornatus
ATGGGCTGAGGCCAATTATATGAGGTTCAGTAAGGCCAAGAGCCAGGTCCTGCCCTTGGGTCACAACAACCCCAGGCAGTGCTACAGGCTGGGGGAAGAGTCTGGAAAGATGCCCATTGGAAAAGGACCTTCAATCCTGTGTTCAGTTTTGGGCCCTTCACTGCAAGAAGGACATTGAGGTGCTGGAGTGTGTCCAGAGAAGGGCAGTGGAGCTGGTGAAGTGTCGGGAGCACAAGTCCTGAGGAGAAGCTGAGGGAGCGGAGGTGTTTAACCTGGAGAAAAGGAGGCTCAAGGGAGACGTTATCACTCTCTACAAGTCCCTGAAAGGAGGTTGTATCCAGGTTGGTCTCTTCTCCCAGGTAACAAGTGACAGGACAAGATGAAATGCCTTCAAGTTGCCCCAGGGGAAGTTTAGATTGCATCTCAGGAAAAATTTCTTCACTGAATGAAAGGGTTGTCAAGAACTGGAACAGGCTGCCTAGGGGAGTGGTGGAGTTACCATCCCTGCAGGGATTTAAAAGACGTGTAGACATGGCACTTAGGGACATGGTTTAGTGGTGGCCTTGGCAGTGCTGGCTTAATAATTGGACTTGATCTCAAAGGTCTTTTCCATCCTAAATGGTTCTATAGAGAGGGTAGGTTACACAACTGCTGTGTTGATTTTAAACTGGGATATGTTGTGTCAAATCATACTTAACAAATCTCTGTCATGGTTCTTTGATCCTTCCTGTAGATAAAATAATGAATTAAAGCACTATCATTTTGCTAGAGCAGCAATTTCTATCAGTATTTTATCCTCAGGAGAAAGCCTGACATTGTTCAAAATGTTTGTAGGTTATTGCACGATTTGCACAATAAATTTCAGTTTATAACTCTGAGTACAGGTGTATTAAGGGTTTTTATAGTTACTGTGAGCAGATATCTTCTGGTTGCATTGACTGGGGAAAAAAATCTGACTCTGACATTGAGAGTTGTGAAAATATCTTCTTTATCTTTTTTTGGCTGGTTTTGTCTTAAATTCAGGAACAGCAATGACTTCTTTCATGGGATAACAAAAAAGAGTGGTGATTATTTCTTTTATGCATTAGATTTTTAGCCATATATTAAGCAGTTTGTCACTTTATGTTATATTTTGGTAACAGAATATTTCATTGTCATAAAAGAGACTACTTCAGTAAGTCATAAATCTTTGAGCTATGCTGATTGCTAGAGCTTGGTTTTAGGTTCCCATCATATAAATCCCTTTGTGATACACTGGTTTATGATGCGTTCAGTGCTCTAACCCTTTGTTCAGTTGACTGTTTTAGCATATCTTAACTGCTGTCTGTGCCAAGCGCTTCATCAGCCGTGATTTCAAGTTGCAAAGATCATTTAGCAGTTTAGAAGGTAATCTGTGCCAGTGGAGGGTTTTAAGTATCAAAGGGACTTTTTAAAGAATACTTTCTCAAGTGGATTTGTGCTATTTGTAAGGGATTAAAATCATTCACTGTTTCTTTATTAAAAATTTTTCTTCTAAATTAGTTGTCATGTCAGTTTTACTAAGGCAGCAAAATAGGGAATTTCTGATGTTGAGTATTTTAGAGAAATACTTATCCTTACAGAAGTCAGAAAAACAATTACAGCTTGGTGGCTGCACTTAGTCACTCAAGGAGCAACCAGTCATCGCAGCTCTAGATCTCGTGGCTGTTTCACTGCTCTGTTCCTTGGCTTTGTTGTGAGGTGACTCTGCCAAAACCAGTCATGCAGTAGTGTGAACATAAAGGAGTGCAGTGATGAAACACCTTTAGCCATCTACCGCTGTGAAGTAAATATCACTGTATTTTAGGCAATTATATTTTAACAAATGGTCTGCTCTGTAGGAGGAGTCACTACAGACAGCAGTGACTTGCAACACCGATATTTTCTAATTTAACAAAACCATTGGATCTTTAGAGTGGAAATCAATGGGACTTCAGGGAACTGTGCAGTATTGTTGTTCTGTTCCCCCTCAGCTCATGGGGCTGGATGCCTTCCCTGAGGCCTCTAC
Source organism: Cephalopterus ornatus (assembly GCA_013396775.1). Classification (NCBI taxonomy): domain Eukaryota; kingdom Metazoa; phylum Chordata; class Aves; order Passeriformes; family Cotingidae; genus Cephalopterus; species Cephalopterus ornatus. Next base: position 2,027 of record VZRE01000764.1, read on the forward strand.
CCCACAGTGAGGGTGACAGTGCCCAATAACGCTCCTCTTACACTCTCTGGAATCCTTTAACCAAAGAGCTGTTCTTGCCAATCAGGTAGACAGTGAACCTCTAGTACCAAAAGAAATCTGTATGTTAAAGAAATAAAAAGTAATTTTTCTTTATACTTCAGGACATAAATTGCCCATGTTCGAAAACTAAATCTTTTTCTATGAGATTCACTGTTACCCTTCTTCAAACACATACCTGTCATTTAACACTCACTTCTGTGAGATCAAATCTACAAATTTCTGATTTTTATCAGTAACAACTTCACCTTAAGGTGTGCAGCTTGACATTTAATATGCTCCTTACAGAGAGTCAGGGTCTGTTTCTCTGATGGGCCTGAGGCAAGATGAAAAATGTTACAGCACAATGTGTGAGGGACAGTGGCAATGGTGTGGGAGATGATTGAGGGAGTAAAGGTGAAGGCTGTGAAAGGTGCCTTGCCTTTTCTCAATTTCCTACTTTCCTGTAGATGAACCTACTTTTCTGGGTTGCTCTGTATCAGTGCAGAATCCTTGCTCAGCTCCTGCTCTCTACTCTCCCTTAAGCTAGTCCTATCTCATCTGGTCCTGTGGTGGGATTCAGTTTACTAATCTCCCAGAAAACTCAGGAGGAAGAAGTGGTTAGTGAGCTAAAATGTCATACTGTGAAATCAGACAAGCACCACTTGCTTAGGAATCGTACGGAGAGAGAGGAGCGGGACAAATTCCTCAGTGGCTGCACTCGATAATTTTCACTAGATCATTTGCACTCTCAGTAGTGTACATGCTTTATTCTTCTCTTAGTATTTGACAGGTGTAGTGGTTTTGATTCTAGACCTTCCCTGGTAACCAGGCTGTAACCGAGGAAGTGGTCATGTTCCCAGTATTCCATATGATTTTTTATGTAAACCAGGGTATAAATAAGAAGGGGGAGAAGCCTCTTCTCTCTCTTTCCTTTCCGGTGGATCCGGGAGCAGATTCTCTGCTATTGGCTCTGCTCGTGTGGGGGAGTGAGGCCCAGTCAAGCCTTGTGGACCTTGGGAAGCAGAGAGTGCCAGTGATCGCTTGGTACAATTCTGCTATCTCGAGGAGAGTAGTAAGATTTTCTTTTGTTAGTTCTTTATTGGTTACTCCTGAGTTTTGATTGTGTATATCTGTTTTAGTTTTTTTTTCCCTTTCCCTTTTCCCTTCAGGGCGGGGGGAGGTGTTCGGGGTCCCTTCTTCTGTGTACATAGTATTCTAATTGTATATAAGGGTAAATACATGTATATATTTTTATACAACTTTAGTTTGGTCATTTCAGTGTTTCAGTAGCTCTTCCCTTCTCCCTTTCCCTTGTGTTCATAGAGGGGGTGGGGAGAGGAGAGGCTGCAAACTGTAAGGTTTGAGCATTTGGCGGGAAAGCCAGATCCAAACCGTTACAACAGGGGAGAAGTTTCAGCTGGAACATTCCAGATCAGGAACATTTCAGGGGATGCCCACATCAGCATCTGAAGCACCGCACGCAAGGTGTTGCACAAGCTGTATAAAGATCTTACAAAGACCTGGATAGAGATGCTGGTGGTTTGATTGGGGCAGAATGAGGGGGTCACAGTGGGGAGCCAAAGATCTCAGCAAATGTGGCCATGTAAATGTATGCACTCCTACAGAATGGCTCTGAAAAAAGCAATGGGTCAGGTGAAATGTCTGTCATAGCCACTAATTTTCATTTTGCATCTTCATGACTTTGTTGTTTAAATTACTTTGAAATATCAAGTGCTTCATTTTCAGCTATTTCAGTAGCACTGCTCTGAAAGAAAAGTGCCCATTTGCCTTTCACTGTTCTGACACAATCCTTGGTGTAACCATAATGCTTTGGTATTCAAGCTTTTCCCACTCCCTTTTTCTTTTGCTTTTTGCTCAGGACTATATTTTTCAAATCCTTACTATCTTTGGGCAGTGCCTCCTTTTCTTGCCAGCTTAATTGGTAGGTATGTACTTAGATAGCAAGCAATTTCTGTTGCACCAACTGAGAACCAAGTTGGAGCTGTAAGCAGTGCTGCTCTGCTGGCATTTCCATCTTTGACAACACTCTGCTCTGCCTTCAGAAGGATAATGAGTCCTTGCCAGGTGGCTGACAGGACTGCTGCACTTTTACTGCTAATGAAACTGGAATGTGATTGAATTATGCCAAAGTCCCAGCGTGTTATGTAGGCTAGTTCAAAATGGGGAGATTAACTGAACTGGAACAGGGCTCGCTGTCTTGCACAGCCCCAGTGTCCAGTTCTTTGCATTCTGAATCCTGTTTTTTGGCACTTACACTGCAATGTGTCTCACTTGGGTTTGCCAGAGGCACGTAGCAGAAATGTGTATCCTGTGTGCTCTTTCTGTGTAACTGCACAGGACAAGTCTTCCCCAGCTTTGTGAGAGAAGACTTGGTCAGTTGTGTCCACACCATGAAGGGCCAGCTGTTACTGAGGCTTTCGCCCTAGAGAACTGCAAAGACACCTTGAATAAGCTTCCCTCTCCCCTCCAGAATTGGGTCTATGACCCTTCCCAGAGGAAGTGCTCTGCTGTCCCTCATGGCAGGACTCTTTCAGCTGGGACAGGCCACAGAGCTCCCTGAGAGTGGCTGGGGGCAGTGAGCAGGGAGCTGCAGGCACCCCTTGGCTTTCAGATTCCAAGACCAAACTCATGCAGGTCCCTTGAAATGAAAATCCCAGGTCTGTGTGTCCTAACACTAGAACAGCCCTCATCACATGGTTTCCAGTAAGATCCACTGGACCCTTCTCTCCAGTATTATGCCTGTGCAGATTTTGTTTCCACAAGTCTTGTCATCGTACTTGCTGCATGGTCACTTGTTCTGTAATGAGTCCCAAATTATCTGAGAGTCAGGTATGCTTGAAAAGCCAAAGCTTATTTTCCTGCATAAAGCCTTCTATTTATGCCTGTATTTGACAAATGCAGTGCTAACAATATATTTAAATGTTTCATTAAATACTCATGAGTTTTAAATGGAAGAGCTCTTCTGGAATAACTAAAGCCAATGCATTTGTAAAGTATTTCATAGTGCAGCAAAATCTAAAGGCACCTAAACTTCATTCCACTGGCAGTACATGAATGTGAAAGGCAGTGCAAAGATGGCATGAAGAGAATCACATGCTTTCACAAGCATGAAAGATTTCTCCACTAAAATTTCTAAAATAATATAGAAAGGAGAGATTCATCCACTATATCATTCCTTCCTGCAAAGTAACTTGAGTAACTTTAAGATTGTTTTAGCTGAGACATACTGTAATGGATGGCAAGGAAAGGGTGGGAGTTGGTTGATCGCCGTGGGCATTAAGAAAGGTCCCCGAGTCCAAGCATCTGAACTCATGCGTGTCATTTCCTCCATTTTTCCAGTTTGAACAGGAGAACCAGAGACTTGTTGGTGAAATGAACAATCTCTTCGACGAAGTCAGGTACAATCTTCTTTTACTCAACAGACTGGGGCACGTGCTGGTCCCGTGACCTGGGCAACACCCACACGCAGTGTACTGGCTGCAGGACACCTGCCTGCACCAACTGGCGTGGTGTGGGAGGAGGTGGGACGAAACAGGAGTGGCCAGGAAAGGTGCTGTGTGTGCTGTCTCATAGTGTAAAGAATGATTCTGAGGGTCACACAAACTATCCAGAATAGTACTGGTTAAATTTGGAAGGTTTACATTCTGCCTTACCCATGTTTCAAAATACTAAGTTTTCCACTCATGTCCTGTTGTCCACTGCATACACAGACAGCAGTGGGGGAGGTGCCATCGCTGGCCCTGTGCAGAGACCTGCCTGTGCTTAAGCAGCACTGTTCACTATCCCCTGCTGTGCATAACACTCGAACAGCTACTCAAGCCACAAACTGACTTTTGGATTATTAGTCCTAGGCAAGGTGAATTCTACATGTCATAGTAGCATATAAAGAGGATATGTCAAAAATCAACTGCTTAGGGCCCACCATGGATGTTGTTACATGAGATGGAAGAAGGGAGACAGGTGAACACAGGTGAACCCCTGTCAGTGAAGGCAGCTCGCTGAGCGCTGGTGGGTGATGCCTTTTCCAGGACGTCTCTGTGGGCTAGTTGTTTTCCAAGCAGGAATGTCCGAGCCCTGATCACAGGCTAGGGCTGCCCCACTGACGGCTGACAAAACAGTGGCCTCCTGAACAGCCACTTACCGGGCTGGAGAATCTGCAACAGCAAGACATGGGTGCACTTAGTTTCTAATGGAGTATTTCTCTTCTTTGCCAAGACAAATTGAAGGAAAAGTGGTGGAAATCTCCAGACTACAAGAGATATTCACTGAGAAAGTCTTGCAACAGGTTAGTGTATTTTAATACTGCAGCAGCAAATCCAGCTTGAAGATTTTCTTGGGGATATTTTGGTCTTGCTTGCATGCAATCTGTAAACATAATGATTAAGATTAATGAATCTTTGTTGCAAATGTGAAGGAAATGATTTTGTTTTTCAGATTCAAAATTAAGATATTCACTGTTGTTACTTATTAGTATGTACCAGGAATGGAAAATGCAATATATGTGTTAGGATGATTCCTCTGCCTCAGAACTGGTGTTCTGTTAAATGTGTTATTTAATAACATCCTTTCTGGAAATTGTGCCACCTCTTCCAAAAGAGCTGGGAAATACCAGACAGGTTAAATTTGATCCTGGTTAAATGGGAAACTTCCTACTGATCTTGGTGGTCTCCATTCAGGCTCATAAAATCACAGATAAAGAAATTACAGCTTAATTGTAATTACCCTATACCATTGCATCAATGAAACAAAGATGTTAGTAACACCAGATTTGATTTTATTTTTGAGTTCTGCTTGTTCCCCAAGTGCTTTGAAGTGGTTTTTTCCTAACATTCATTACTGTTTCTCAATTTTGTTTCTTTTTTAAACAGGAAACTGATATTGACAATATCCATCAATTAGTAGTGGGTGCAACAGAGAACATCAAAGAAGGCAACGAAGACATAAGAGAGGTAATGTCTTGAAGTTGTGTTTCAAACCCACTTGTTTCTCTTTACTTTCGGTTTTTCCCAAGTGTTGCTTTAAACAGCACATGAGAGCTCACCCATGGGACCGGTGCAGTGGGTGCTGAGGTGTCAGGACACGGGTTTGGGAAAAGTTTACAGGTTAGCTGAGGTTCTCATTAGTTCTAACCATGGAATTTCACTTTTGGAACTTGTCACTAATCTAAAAGCATGTACTTTTTTATGTAGTTCTTAATGTTTTTAGTTCCATTGCATGGGATCTTGGGATTTTCTTTTTTTTTTTTAAATGTCCAATTTGAAAATTTTGAGTGTGACTTTACTGATAAATCTAAAGAAGTACAGCCTACCTGACCTGTATTTACCTGAAATTAAGGGCAAATTATGTTACTTCTCATGTGGGAGGGAAGGGTGATGCCGCTCACAGGCATCCTGGGTTGCCACTGTTGAAATTCTGTGTGTTTACCAGTGATGGTAACGGGGATAACCTTCTCCTCGCAGGCCATCAAAAACAATGCTGGATTTAGAGTATGGATCCTGTTCTTCCTTGTGATGTGTTCATTTTCCTTGCTTTTCCTGGACTGGTATGATAATTAATTAAATATACTATTGTCTACATGCTTTGTTTGTAAAACTTTTGACTTTTTCTTCAATAGAGTTGGGTATATGGCATACCTACATATTTTATGCATTTTTTCATACCTCTATGATGGAAATATTTTCCAATAAATAAGTGTGTGCATATATCCCATTAGTGCAGAAGGAACTGACAGCATTCATTTTAAATCCTTTTGTCAAATATAAAACCACACTTAATCCTTCAGAGAACACTCTTTTAAAGGACTGGGAAGAAAGCTACAAGCTGGAGCAGAGCTAACGGAGGAAAAAATAACAATGCTGGTTTTGTCACAGCCACCCATCTGTGATGTTGGAAGTCCAGCTCCCATCCCAGAGCGAGAGAAAAGTGTTACTGTGAGAAAGTATCTACACTGTCTCAGGCGTTTATTTACCACTTCAGTACACAGTGATCACTTTGCATATCTATGACCTCTACTTCTAATCCTCCAAAACTACTTGACTGAGAAATCAGTTTGATTTAATAGTAGCAATAATGATAAGGAGTCAACTAAAGAGCTCTACTTCTAGGTGAAAAGACAGAATACAACACAGACAGATTGTGCAGTGAAACAGATGTTCTGGGATGCTGGAAAAAAGCCAAAGGATAGACAATATTAAAGTCAAAGTACTAAAACTGGGAGCAGTTTGTTAACTAAAAAAAAATACCTCAAAACCAGCTGTAGATAAGAATCAATAAACTCCCTCCTATTAAATCAGAGACTTCAAGAAGCATAAGCAATCTGCCTCTCCTAGATTGTAAGACTTACTAATTTTTATTGTTTGTCGTTACAAGGAGAAAAAGAAGTTGTTTCTCATCAGTATTTAATTGTGCATTAAAATTTTTATTGTCCTAAATTTAAAGGGAGGAGATGTATCATGAATCATTTCTATGTAGGACAGTCTTGGGGAACAGATCTTTCCATCCTGTAAAATCTGAATGTCCTCTGTAAATATGTTGGGATGAAATGTGTGTTTTCATATCTCTTCAGAAATGTATAATTCTATACATTATATGCAACAAGCAGCATCATTCTTTACTCTGCACAGAGTGAAAATGTCAAAAGTTACATGTGAATTAATTACATTCAATAAAGCAGGTGCCTGTTAAAAATTACAAACGTGGTATGTGTTGAAGATCTTAACATAAGTTTGATATTTTTGAATGCAAAGAAAAAAACTGGCACATAATTTATTGCTTTTGATGCATTCCACATACCATGATGACTTAATATATTAACAGCCTTTTTCAGCTGCACTGTGTGATGCACATTTTGTTATCAAGCCTTGAGCATTGAGTCATAATGGTTATTTTTACTGTACTGGAATGAAAGGCTTTGATAAAGCAATTCTGCTGGAGAGAAGCAGAAGTAGAGCTGACCATGTTTGTTCTACTACTGATCTTGAGAAACAGCCCATAACTGATGTTTCCCTTTCCATTTTTTAATAGACTCTACCAAAAAAAAAAAAAAAAAAGGAACTTTTGACATGTCCACTACCCCTTGTCCCATTGAAGTAACATGAACAGAAAGGTGACTTGCTTGCCTAGATGCTTCACACACTTATTTTGTATGTAAAATTAATATGTCTTTTTGTAATGTATATTTAAGATTTATAATAAAAATGAAAACATGATTTCACACAAAGAATAGGTAAGTTTGTAATTACAATGGAACTTTTAACGTGCATCCACAATACTATGTTCTTCTATGTCTTTTCTCCTCCCAAGCCATACACAAACAGTTCTACTCTTCACTCGGTTTCACATGTAGCTTTAAAACAGCCAGTTGTGGTACCTAATACGCTACTGTTTCACTTGTGATGCTCTGTGTTTTAAAAAGTATCAAACTGCAAACCATACATAAACAGAAAGCTCTTTCTAATTAATAAAAAAGGAAAATGTGAATGTAATACAAGAGAAAATTTAAACATATTACTCCCTCAGTTGTATCCAACAAATGACATAGTAGACTACATGTACTCTTAAAGCATGATCAAAAGATCATCAAGAGATGTCAATTCTCATTAGAACATCCTGAACTGTATAGTTTTTACACTATCCTCAACACCCACCACGAAAACTGTCTGTGTTTTTCCATAATGTCTATCTAGTTTGTGTTTCAGTGTACATCCTTACCATGATGCTAAAGCCACAGTGGAAATGCAGTTAAATCCTGTTGACAGCAATAAGAAAACATTGAGCATGCCTTGTTGCAGAGAACTTCATTATCACTTACAAATAAACAACAATAAAGGAAACGTAAGGAAAAATGCGACCTGACAGTTTCTTTCTCTATACAAGTCATTACATTACGCCCCCCACATCAGTGCTGACTATCGTTCTTGCTTGAGCCCAAACTAAATATTACTTACAGCTTTCAGCTAAACAAGAGATCACTCTAGTTATGGCTGGGGTGTTTCAGTTTGCAAAATGACAAAGAATTAAAAAACATAATAAATTAAGTATCTGTTCAGACAACAGAACGCATCATTTATCTAAGGTCTAAGCCCTGAAAATCCAGTGATGAAATCTATCAGTATCCAATAAACTGCAAGAACATATCTAACATTGGATTTTTTTTTTTTTTAACATTGAAAATGGTGTCAAAGCTCTACAGCAATGCTGATATGCACCTGGGGTTATGCCCATCAATGTTCTGCAGCACGTTTTTGTTTTGGTTTTTTTTTTTTTTTTTTTTGCAAAGCAGTATCAGCAAACAGAAGCAATTGCACCATAAACATGAGTAACCTCTAAATTATCCATAATTATATTCAATGAAAAGTTCCTTGAAGTCCCTTAGTTACCGTCAAATTACATATTTTTAATAATTCGCTTATCATACTAAGCTGATTTCTCAGCAGCTTCAGTCTCCTGTTCAGACAGTTTCTCTTCTGACAGTACTGTCATCCACGGGGACACGGAGCGCGTGATGGTTTGTTTGGCCAGGTTGTAGTGGTTTATGACTGTGTAAAATTTCCCTCGAGCACTGGAGTCTTGTTCAGAGTAGTAGTTTTCCAACCCAGCTGGAATGCACTGATTATTCTGAAAAGAAAATCCATCTCTTAGCTTACAGATACAGCCACAGCCACACACCAGCAGCAGATGGGGTTTTTTTTCTCCTTTTCCTTTTAGTCTAAGCCAACAGTCACATTCTGTGAGTCAAGATGCAATATACAGCAATTAACTACAGTGTTGTCCTACTGTGTTCAAAACGTTCTTCCCTGCACTCCTTAAACTATTCATGCGTTTGCCAGGAAGACCAATCTGGGTGTATATTGCAGAATAATTACTGTAACATGCTTGCCTAAAATTATTTTTTGAAGTTTTCAGTCTCTAGTTCCAGCTATATTTTGCTGTTTTTTCCTGCCCACTTAGTTCCAACTGTTCGGTTTACAACTACAGCTGTCTGTATCCTACCATTAGATTAAACTTCAAGCAATTTACTATAGTGTTTGCAGTCCAAGGGATGGAAATTAATACAGATATATTGGTGCCAATGTATGAATAGTTTTGCAGCCTAGTAACTAAGACATACAGGAAAACATTGCGGGTGGCCAAGCGTATGCACAAGTATGTACACACGTACAAAATACTTCACTCTTCATCAGAAAGATGTAGCCAACAGCACGCTTTTATAAAGCTCTCTGTAACTGTGGGACTGCATTATTTCATTTCCCAGGAGTGCAGGAGCACTCCATAGAACCTCCTAGATGCTTAGAGCTTTGGAGAGTGAAACAGGTGATTTAGAGGGTTAAATCCTAAGTGGGATCCAAATTTTGCTGTCATCTTAAAACCCAATGTGAGCATACCTGTGCAGTGCATTTGTCACAGGTCTTATCTACCAACTGTTCCAGTGATGGTGGAGTAAGAGCCTAGAGAGAAGCTGGTTGCACTGAAGGAAAAAATTATTTGGACATATACTGTGACCCCTACGTTTTTGCCCCAGAAGGTCATGCGGTCTCCCTGCATGTCCTCTTTCCACACCAGCCAGTCCACGCAGTCTTGCTTGATGCCTCAGCATGTTGAGACAGTCACCTGAGTAAGTGAATTGACTCTCTGTAAGCTATGAGTAGCTGCAGCTTCAGAAAAATAAGTTTAATCATTTCTACTCTGGCTGTTTTAAAAAGAAATAGGCTGTTCAGTCTTCCTGCTTCCAGCACTGGAGGACTAAAATTTTTAGTATTATGGCACAGCAAATTTGAACTGCTACTGTCCTCCTACAGCTCAGCAAATGAAATTTAATACTGGAAATTTCTCAGCACAAAAACACATGGAAAAATTCCCTGGGTTTTAGGACCAGATGCTACCTCAACCTTGTCCACATTTACTTCTGAGTTGACTTTTGTCCTTGTCCACAAAAGAAGAAAAAAGAGAAGTGGCATAAATAAGCACCAGTAACAACAGTTTCACCTGGTTGAAATCATACAGCACAAAATGGAGGAAGATCCAGCAGACAGTCTTGGCTTAATACAAATTTTGCATCCTAAAAATGTTAGTGGGAAAAAAAGGCATCAAAAGGTATGAAAGAAAAAAGCAGGACGTGCCAAAACAACAGGCCCATGGGTAGTCTGATGAACCTGCCTGCCCCTGGGGAATTCAATCACATGGCACATTTGATGGCTCAAAGAAGCCTCACTGTCACAAAACTAACAGCCCTCCCACAGAGACAACACCTCACCGGCGTGAAGCTGCGGGTGTGACAGAAGCCTTGAAGTGTGTCAGACTCGCGACAGTGCCCAAAGTTACCACATCTGCCCAGCTTCCCTTTATTTGTTACCTTTTGTCAAGGCAGCAGCTGGGGCACATCTTCCCTCTCAGTTTTGTGGAAGTAGCACAACAAAGCTGAAGGGATTTAACCCCGGCTGAGCAGTGCCTGTGCCCGCTCAGCGCTGTTTAAATCAGCAGAGGTTTTCACCTGCAAGACTGGCACCTAGATTTATAAAGACATAATCCAGGAATCTGGAATAGAGCTATTTGATACACATGTTCAATTACATCAACATGCCATCTTCTGGAAATATTATCCATGCTTTATCTGGGATAACTGACACTACTGCTGATGTGATAAATGGCTAAGAAGTACATAGACACAGATATATTTGTAGTGATTATTTTACCCAGTCATGGGATGTAGTCACAATTCTAAATATTTAAAATGGGGGAAGGAACACAATCCACTGAGCTAATGAAATCTGCCAAGGAAATTCAAGCAAATATAATTATTAGAGCTGAAGACAAGCCAAGATTGACAGTCTAAAAAATGCCACAGAATCCTTCACTGCCTTTAGAAGTAACTTGCTTTGTAACAGGCAGAAATGACTCAGTAATGGTTTTTGGTTTAGTTTTTTTTTCCTAGTCACAAACATGCAAAACATCTGACAGAAGAGCCTAAAGAAACACACAGCAGTTTCCATCTTGACTGCGTTTTTGCTCCCAGGATCTTGTTCTTCTAGAAAAGATGGGAAAACTTCCCCTTTTACTCATTGCCCCTTGTGTTCTGCCCAGGGACAGCCCCTTTGCTTAGTTCCCAATCAAAGCAAGCCACGCAGCACCCAGTGACTGAGCTCTGGGAACTGCTGCCAACTGTTATCATGGCACTTGCCTAAGACCTTCAGCTACGCAGAACATTTCTCTCCATCCTTTTTGTTTGTTTCCATGGTTCCCAGGTGAGAGAAGTAAGAAGGCCATAAGGAGAGAGTGGGATGCTCCACAGTGAGTTGTCAGTCTCTTCTGCATTTTACAGCCCTTCAACTCTGGAAATTAGTTATGGGTTATGGCCTTTGATGCCAGAGAAAACCCTGGTTGCCAGTCTGTATCTGGCTGAATTAAGATGACTCCTTTTGTTCCTTTGACATGAAGACCCCACTGGTATTCACTTATAAATAGTATCTTGTGTCATATTAACTTTGCTGGGTCAGTAATTCCCAATTACACAGATAATGCTGTGGTCTCCAATGCACTGAAATGACTTCCTGGTACCGTCCACAAGTCTGACAGAACACAGGTGCTTTGGCAAAAAAAGGTGAAAGGTAACAAATATGGTACAGAGCCTAACTGAAGTCCTGGAGAAATTCCTCAGTACACAACAGCAGCAGCAGTACTAGGGCTGTCTCAGCTTAAGCAAGCAGCAAATTAAGGCTGGAGCAGGTTAAGACTGCTGTACAAAGGAAGATGAGCACCTTCTTAAATACACCTTCAAGCCCTGGAGGCATAAGACAGCAGAAATGTTTGGAACTACTCCATGTATGAGACCATCAAAGCAGAGAAGAGTGAGTCTGACTCAGCTGCAGTAGCTCAGCCTTTATGCAGAGATTCCTACAGAACCAGGCTTCCTGAGGCAGGGACACCTTTGCCCTTAACCAGGAAATCATATCAGCATCTGAAACCTGGGGACATTCAGGCCAGGAAATGTTGCTGAGTCCACCTAAGCATGAGGCCAGTCCACTGAGACATTGCTCACAAGGTGACAGACTTCATGTCCCCTGGGACATGTGTGCCAAGCTATGCCATGACATATCATGGACTCTCCCCAAAACAGATGCACAGGCAAACAAATAAAAATTCATCTCAGCATTGGTAGTTTCAGCCCTTGTGTCATTTGCCAGTATGTTTATCCTGTAAAACTCTAAATAGAGTTACATTACCAAAGATGCCATCTCTTCTGGCATTATGCAATCAAGCAGCTCTAAACAGCCTCCAGAAAAACACCAGGAGAGTAACCATAACACAGCCCTGTGTACATGCTGCACCTTAAAAACAGAGCACAACCTATGGGACATTCTGCCTAACTTCTGTCCCAAACACAGGACCCTAAGGAAAGAAACACAACCAGACTCAGTACAACTAAAATGTAGCTAAGAAACTGTTCTTCCCTTATATATTTGTGACACTAGCAAGAAAAACCAAAAGAAGCCAGAGGGCTGCAACTCAAAGGAGAGGATAACACGATGCAAAAGGAAGCAGAAGCAGGAGACTGCAGCTGGACTTACATAGGAGCACATAAATGGCTGTTCCTGCCAAGTCAGGATCACATCAAGACAAGTTTGGTAGGAACATACAGTCCATATTCCAAATTCCTCAATGCCAAGAGAAAGCTTAGGGAGGAAAAAAGGACTATTGGGCTATTGTCCCACAAGACATGAGCACAGGAGGGTTTCTGTGCTTGTCTAAGACAACACAAAAAAACAGCAGCAGAACTGAAAGCTGAATCTCCTGAGTTACAGTCAAATATTCTAACCACAGTATCTTATCTTTTGCTGGGAAAGTAGCAACCAACTGAATGCTTGAAGCTAAATTAATCCAGCAGGGCATCACTGATTATAATAATTTTAGACTAGATTCTTGTAAGATATTTATGTGCCTGCAGTGACAGATAGAAATCCTGAGTTGTCAAGTAGTTCCTTTTGAAGTTCATAGTGGGTACCCATTTGATCCATTATGTGACTAAATATTATTAAAAAATTAGAAGGAAGACTGCCATCATCACTGCTACTTTTCTTATCTAATTACAGCCAAGTTCAACCCTGCTAAATTTACAACTGAGAAATCAATGTTACTTTTCTGACTTTCAGCCCAGGTCATAGCTGAGGAGCCAGCACTACCATCTCACATAAATGAAGTCAGCCCAGCCTCCCTTTTAGTTAGAACCAGTATTTTTTTCCAATAAATGTGTTTTCCCTTTTTTGGCATCAATTTTGGCCTGTGGCAGTAGGGCTCGGAGGTCACTGTTCTAGAACAAGAAGTTCTTCCTACAAAAATAACCCTCATGTAACTCTACTACTCTTAATGAGAACATCACTCTACTGTTTCTCTGACACATTTTCCAGATTCTTTTTTCTCTGAGTTTTATCATTCTCTTATTTTCTAAGACAGTATTTTGGAAGATCATTCAACATTAAACCATATGATCCATAAATGAGGGCTTTGTCTGGACAACTGCAGATGAAGTCTGAAGGACACCAGTGTTTGGACTGTTGTTATATTTTCAATATTTAAAGCATTAGCAAAAGAAAAACATTACTAAAATTGTGCAATAGTACCACCTCAATTAATAAGAAAGAAATATAGCAGGAAGCACATTAACCTATGAAAAGAATCACAAAATTCTGTGCAGTACAGCATGACTTAATCAAGGTTATGCAAAGAACAACACGGACTATTACATACTCCCCTGTGTTTCTAGAATGGGTATGCAATTTACCTTGAAAACAAATCCTTCTGGACAGGTGTGATCATACTTGTAAACCTTGTAGACTACCAGAAATACAACACACGTTAAGAACGCAAGGGCAAAAAGGACCAGCACAGTTACCTGTAAAGAAAAAAAAACATGCTTATGTTAGCAATGCACTGCTTATTATACTGCTGCTTGTTACTGCAGGCAGCAGAAGCCAGCTGCAAATGCACTTTACAGTAAAATCAAGCAAAGGATAAAACTAGCTGCTTAATTATTGAGGGAGAACGGGGAAGCAGCACGTAAGTGCTTCTACCTCCCCCTTCTCAGAGAAGGCGGCAGATCATCTGGTCAGTGGCCCACTGCCTCTGTACTGCAAGGCTTTTTTTTTGACTGTATTTCTGTTTAGGGCAGCACACATGAGGCCAGAAGGACACATCAAGGTAGCTTGGGTCTGCTGTTTTTTCAGCATTCGGATGATGTAAGCGTAAGTCTAGTTTATGTCAGCTGATAGACATGTTTGTTTTCCCTGTCCAAGAATGGAGTCAGGTGACAGTAAGTTAGCACAGGTGTCATCCAGATAATACAAGGATGACTCTTTTAGGGCATGGAGAAAGTAACGTCTGCCATCTCTTGGTAGGATCAGAGTTTGTTGTGCCTGCTCTGAACGTATGGATAGTTACACCAGTAGTTTGCATGCTTGGTTGCTCAATGCTCCTTAATTTGTAAGTTGAAACAGTGCTACTTCATCACACAGAGACTGTACAGGAGTACAAATCCGTAAGGGAATACACTATGTGCAACACTGGGTGAGCCTGGAGGAGCTCTGTTGCACCTCCTTCCTCAGTGCTCACAGAGAAGCCATTACAGACTCCCTTACATGGCACTGGCTTTTCACATACCCTTCAGTACCTCTCTGGTCCTGAATTTGGGCTGGAGAAAAATCGAAGACACCCTTAACACCTGAACTCAGTGTCAGTATCAAGCTAACCTTTCCCAGACATAAACTCCGAGCAACTGGAGACCGGCAGCCTTTTAGGTGTGACAGGAGAGAACTACCTCCAGAATTACATCACCCGTTGACAAGAGAAAGCACAAATTTGGCCACTGCAAAGCTCTCTAATTCAGACCCATTATTGCGCAAAGTGTGAGCTGAGCAAATAGCATTCAATACCTGGGACAGTATCCCAGATGTGTGGTATTATTCTAAAACAACTACTGATAGACAAACTAGTACCTCAAGGAGATTACACAGTAAGAGTGGTTGAGATTAATTTCCTTTTTGGCAAGTTTGAAAGCAAGCCTGCATGTGCTACAGCATAAGAAACAATAATAAACAGAAACAAACAAGATTATGATTAATTTCTTAAACCAAAGTATAAAATTACCTAAATTTTAGTTTCATAAACCAGCTATATACACCTCCTAAAAAAGGAATTTAGGCATGTCAGGGTCAATTAACTGAAACAACAGTAATCTGATGTTTGAGAAAGCAACAACAAAAAATTGTAGCTTTGCCTCTTGGTAAAAACAAGTCCCTTTATGATAAATCCCTGAACTAACAGACTTTGCAGCACAGCAAACTGTGTGTGTCAGTGATATTTAGGACATTGCAGGACTGTGATGAACTTTAGGGACTTCTCATGCTGTGGAAGCAAACTTCATCATGGGCAGACAACACCGAGTGCTAAATTTCCTGGCTGAAATAAGGCTGGGAAGTATCATGTGTTGCTGAAGCCAAGGATTTTGTAAGGATTTTTGATAGACAGAAAATAAGCAAAAAAATGAAGGCTGGAGTGGAGGCAGGGAGAACTGCAGATCAGAAAGTAATTTAGCAGAAGAAATGTAGACATTAATGTAACAATGCCATTCGAAATGAGACATGGAGCAAAGAACCTTTCTGTTTGATAGCAACAAGGTTCAGTTTCTCAACAGTCACTGGATTAAAAAAGAAAAATAATCATAATCAGCCTCTGAAAACTTCACATTGACATGAATTTTTGTATCTAATTAGTCTTTCTCTGAGTTTATTACTCATTTGCAAACACAAAAGTTAACATGGATAGATCACTCTGTCTTGCCAACCTCATGTTTTCTGCTTACACGTCTCATGTCTCAGAATATGCTGCATGAATCCCAGAGATAAAGTACATTTTCACTTTCCTTTCTGGTTATTCTCTGTTTAATAATGAACAACATAACACACACACCCCCCATTTCTGGCCAAGCTATGCCTTAGCTCAGCCCTTCTGTTAGGTTTATAATCAGGCTTCTCCCTTTATTCTTCTGTGGTTGTGTTCTTCCTGTGCTTCCCCAGCTATCCCACCCACACACACGTACAAGTACAGGTACCCTTCACACTTTGGCTTGGTCCAAACCTTGCATTCCACCCTCCAGGGCTTTCCCCTCCCCACAACTGTAATGAGCCTTATTATCTCTTCCCTCCCTCCAAATTTACCTTGCACTCCAGGCTCTAGAAAAATTGACCCTTCTCCCCTAAGCCTGCAGTTCCCACTTGGGGCTCCTTGTCCCACCTCCTTAATGCCCTGCTGGTACCCTATACCTGTATACAGATGCCCGGGGTCCTCCTGCCCCATGGGCCTCACCATGCCTGGGCCCTAGTGCAGGTCCACAGCCCCGCTCTGCCTGCAGTGCCGTGGGCCCAAGGCCTTCCCCTGCTGAGCTCCAGCAGCTGCTGGGCAGCATGGGAAGATGAAGAACCAGAAAACAGGGAGCATTCCTCACCCAGCCCAGCAGATCTGCAATACACACAGAGCCCAGTCCAAGTTGCAGGTTTGGGTCATTCACTTCCCACTGACTCCAAGCGCATATCAGAACGTTCCTTTCGCTCTGACAGTGGCTCCTCTTTCCCTTAGAGAAGGAAGGGAAAAGAGAGACTAGACAGCTAGGATAGAAAAGCTAAAAGCCAGATGGGATTATTGCTGAGGCTTCCCATGCCCCACAAGACATATTCTACACAGCCTTCAACAAAGACTGCTCTCTTTAGGAGCACGGGCCTGTGACATGGGACATGGCATCAAGCAGAACAATTGCTATGGTACAGATCAATTCAGCTCAGTCTCTGCCACAGATAGGAGCAAACAGTTTTAAAATGTTTTGAAAAATATTGTCAAATCTTAAAGCATTTTAACCCTATTTCCTGGCCATTCTGCTAGCAGGGAGAAGCAGAATTATAACATTATTTCCCAGTTGTTACTATTCTGACATGTAGATGAGGTCTCAGGAACATACCGAGACAACAGACTAACAAGCCATTTTGTAACTGAGGCTAAATATTAGACAAAAGAAAAAGACTGTATTTCCACAGTCACTTCAGTATCGCTCTGTTCAAAGCTCCAAAACTGTTCTGGAAAGTAACTGTGTTTTTTGAAAGAGGACAAAAGCCTAGTGCTGTGTGGACTGCTGGTGCCTGGCAAGTTGCAGAGCCACAACCTCAGAGTTAATTTGCTGAGACCTGTTTTCAGCAACCGACATGGAGCTGTGAGTTCTCACTGCTCATACAGGTTCTTCCATTGGAGTACTGTGTCCAGTTCTGGGCCCCTCAGTTCAGGAAGGATATTGGGGTGCTGGAACAGGTCCAGAGAAGAGCAACCAGGATGGTGAAGGGACTTGAACACAAGTCCTCTGAAGAGAGGCTGAGGGAGCTGGGGTTGTTTAGCCTGGAGAAGAGGAGGCTCAGGGGAGACCTCATCGCTCTCTACAACTGCCTGAAAGGAGGTTGTAGCCAGGTGGGGGTTGGTCTCTTCTCCCAGGCAGCTATCAGTAAGACAAGAGGGTATGGTCTTAAGCTCTGCCAGGGGAGGTTTAGGTTGGATATTAGGAAGAAATTCTTTACAGAGAGGGTAATCAGGCATTGGAATGGGCTGCCCAGGGAAGTGGTGGATTCTCCATCCCGGAGGTTTTTAAGATGAGACTGGATGTGGCACTTAGTGCCATGGTCTAGTAACCATGGTGGTAGTGGATCAAGGGTTGGACTTGATGAGCTCAGAGGTCCTTTCCAACCTGCCTGATTTTATGATTCTGTGATTGCCATCCAGAAAGCCACTGGGAAGAGCTCTCAGGGCTCCTGGTTCAAAATTCTCTCTCACTTACTGTATTTCCTAATGTTACTAATTTTGGTATTAACATGTAAATTTTTACTCTCATTATCTTCAATGATTTGCAATCACACTCCATTTGCAAATCCCTAATCAAGTAAGCTCTTGTCTCCTTCCTATTAAGAGAGAATCTCCCTTCTCTTACCATCCTTCAGGATAGCAGAAACTTCTATTTAAGGACAGTCATAGATGCAAACGACAGATGAAATCCAGTGATGGATTTCTTTCCAAGGTGATCACAATCACCTGTTAATCTGATCTACTTCTCCCTCATAAGTTGACAATCCTCTTTCTTCTAATAGCCATTTCTCTTCACTCTCATAATAACCCACACTGACAGTCCACAATTGTCAGATCCCCATGTTCACTGCAGTCAGCTTCTCTCCTCAGCCAGTAACACAATGTAGCCCAACCTCTCTGCGTCACCTTCTGAGCCCTCTCCTACTGGATGCCCATCAGAAATAAAAGCCTGGAAAGAGAGAAGGCAACAAGCTGCTCTTTAGACCACAACCAACACCAAAGCCGCCATTTTATTGCTTTCTGCCACAGCAACTTTGCATACCTGCTGTAACCTAAAGTTATTCTTGTCTTCCTACCAACACACTAACAGCAACTTGCCCTCTTCCTCTGTTCAAGGCAGGAGCAGATGCAATCCATGCACAGGCACCACTCCCACTCCTCTGTAAGGAAATCTGGAATCTCTTCTCTCTTTGTGGTAGCCAGCTGGCACTGCTGGACCCCACACAGTGGGAGCAAAAGTCTTGTGAATTACTATGAGCATTCACTGCCATGCAGATCCTGCAGAACTCCAAGGTGACTGTCACACTGCAAGAGTGATGGGCTTTTAAAATACTTCTCATTAAATAACTACAAAATAGGACTAACAACCATTTCTTTTAACTAGGAATTCTAAGTGTGGCTTTGCTTTCATCTTGAGTGTGACATTTAAAGTTAGTTTTAAGGGGATGTGGCAGCAAAACTAAGTGAACAGAGAAGATGACAAGATACTATGTATGTGGCAGATTTCTGAATAGATTGAAAGTGAAGAGCAGAAGAAGGACAACGTCTAGCCAGAAGCCATTACAGTAATCGAAATGAGAGATGACTAATGAATGAACTAAGCATACCCACAGCAAAAAAACCTGTCTTCAGACTCTGTAAGTGGGTAGCTGAACAAATGAGACTCACCGTATCTGACAACTACACTAATATGTAAGCAGGTTGTGATGAGGCCTTTACCATAAGATCTGCTAGGCCTTCCCCATCAGTCCATCCTTCTTTGCCTCAGCTGTGAAACACTGCACACTGTATTTCCTCTGCCTGGCTACTGCAGTCTCTTTCTTCCTTACTCCACTACTGTTTACTGGATTCCCTTTTTAATCAAGCTGCAATATTACAGCAAAATTCATCAATTGCACCAACAGTGCCTGCTTCTCTTCATATCTTCTCCTGGCTCTTGTTCCTTTCTGAACAAAGTACAAGTCATGTTTCAAGGCATGCACAACTCTACTCCTTCTGCTCCTCTCAGCTCCATCCATTTTGCTTGTATTCCACTGTCCCACTAAATCCTGGGTACCATGCGTTTCTCCTCTGCCTTCACCTTTCTAATGCCTCCTCCTCTTGCCTGAAATTCTTCCATTACCCCACTCACACTGTGCTGCTTTGCACCACGGCTTCCTTCATGCTTTTCCTTCCATCAGCACACAAACCCACGTAGAAGCGTTCCTGTTATTACGAGAGGTGGAACTAAAGTGGAACTAACAAGATATGCAGTAATTTTCACTGCTCCATCACTGCACTTGGTCACATCTCATCTCTGCTCTACATCTATGCATTATCTATTTCAACTCAGCCTCCTGGGAAGACATTCATTTCTGCCTGTAAAGTGTGAGGTACAGAGTTGGTGCCAGCACTGAACAAGAAGAGTAAAGACGTACAGCCATAGAACACCTTTCATACGAAGTGATTTACAACTAATTTATGCTTTGCTCACCAGCTAAATGCAAAGACCTCAGGGGTGAAATACAGCAACTCTGTATAACCACTTAGGACAGGAAATTAAGACTATTGCTATTGAATTTAAACTACAAGAGAATTTTAGGCAGACAGACTGTAATTACAATAGATTGCGTCTGGCTACATCCCGCAGACAAAAATTCGTAAAACACTGCATTGACTTCCCTGCAAATGGCTGTGACCTCCATTTCACCTCTCTCCACTGAAATCCTGCATCTCCAGCTGCACAATGCCCTCTACCAGCACACTGAAGAACACCAAAATCAGCTCTCCACTTATCACTGCTTTTCAAAAATTATGTCCTTGTTTGCTATTACTTCGGCCTGCCTCTGGAAGTTTACATGAAAAATGAAAGAAAACAAAAGACCCTTTATACATGCAACATTTGACTCGTATTCATTTACAGAGCAATGCAAATTACACAGAACTTGGTACAATGCCCCATACTTGCTATGGGAATACATATACAGGACAATCAGGTGCTTTGTTTCAAAAAGAGTATTTCTAACATCACATGTCATGTTTAGCTATATGACTGGTATCCATCTATTAAACTCAACTTCTTCACCAGAACATTCCCATCAAACCTTTGTGCTCAAAGAAGATGACAGTTTTGGGGCAGTCTGTATAGAAAAAGCCAGAGAAATCAAAAGACTCTCCTTCCCAAACAGAGATGACACACAGAAGGAGAGAACTGTCTTGGATGCTTACCTGGAGGTGACTGAGAGTAGCAGCAAGAAAAGCAGATAGATTCATAAGGACAGTAACAGAAAAGAAGCTACAGAATCAGCACTTATTAACAGCAACAGTGCAAGGCAACAGGACCAGTCTGCAAGGAAGTTGATTAATTAAACCTGAGGGACATACTGTTAGACAAAAACAAGTTAACAAGGCAGTGGCCTTGAGTTCCTAGCACTGTGGCTTAACTCAGCTGTTCATGACAATGTTCCCATCATCTTCTATCACATGGCACCCTGTATTAGTTTCTTAACTACAGAGATCTGAGGAAGCAGTTCAACAAACCCTGTGGCACCAAGATAACAATCTTATTACCTTCACATACAAACCCAGAAGATATTACTGAGGCCAGCATAAAGGCTGCTTAAGGTTACTACGGAAGAGGAAAGGCTATTTAACTGATATATCTGGAGAGATCCAAAACATCTTTGTCAATGTCACTGGTTCTCTTCCAATAAAAGGATTTCTAATAGAGATAGTAGCAGAGGACACCTGACAAAATAACAGGGAAGCCACTGTGAGGCATCCACTTTACTTAAATCTCCCAGCTCTGACTGTAAAAATTCCTTTCAGCCAAAAATTTAGCTGGAGGATTGTCAATGCCAAACCAAAGAGTATCAAATATTAAGGGGAAAAAAAAAAAAAGGAAGTGACAGTTGCCATGCAGTGCCTTTACATCAATTGTTTTAAAATGGTAGTTACATTGAAAAAAGAACCTCCTTTATTTTTCTTATTTTAAGCAATAAAGGAAAAATTCAAAGCCTGCCAAACACTTTTATTTGTGAACAACTTTAATCCTGTGAACAGTTTTACTGAAGAAACCGAACTACTCCTGACAGTAAGTACCTGTCACTCTTCCAGCCAAAGTGACAGACACGCAACATACTTAAGGAAGTGATATCCTGTACAGGAGACATCTCATGCACCTAATAGACTTTCAATGTGGGAGCAAAAAGCTACTCAACACACAAAGTAATCTCACAGCAACAAAGAGAGAACTCTCTTCCTTGTCTCTGATTATTTTTGCAGCAATATTAATTGTTGGCATTACTAAGAAGAGGTACAAAAGTCTTGAGGCAGAAATGTGTTTGAAGGGTGCCCCTTTTAAGACAGGAAAAAATAAAAAAGAAATAGATAGATGTTGCACACATATTTGCAGTCTTAACATGACCGGGTAAAACTGCGAGAACTGATCTAGAAAGAAGTCTGAATTCCTCTTCCATAACCTCATGCAGACATTTCAACAACTGCTTGATAGTACACGGCTTGCACCATCTGGTCTTACCACAGAAATAAGCTTCAGGCTTTGGCTCTGCAGTTAGATGTACGCAGAGATGTCAAGGATAAAGTCTTAAGAACCGAACTGCCTTTCAATAGAACCAAAAGGCTGAAGGCATACTACAGCTTGGGTTTATTTAAGGGCTTGAAGTTTATAGGGAAACATAAGTGTTTGCTTTCAAAATACCTCTGAATGTTCTTTATTGAGATTTTCCCAAAGATGGAAAAAAAAGTCATGCATTGCTACAACAGACATTTTTTTAAATTGGTGTGTTTGTGCATAACTGTCAACTGTAGCCCAATTCAATGGGTGCCAGAACAGACGTCCCACTACAAAATCCAACTGGAGGTTGTAAAAAACACTGCTCTGTCAATGGGGGAAGCAAAGGTTTGGCCTTGGGTAACTCGCACCATCAATTTTCTTCTGTCATAGCTTCTTCCTGTGTCCTGGATTCACAAGGGTCCTTTGAAATGACATTTCCAGCCTTGTTGTGTTACTCTGTACAGCAGACAATTTACAGGAGAGAAAAATCTGCCTTATTCGAAGTTGCTTTCCAGTTGCAAAGATGCAACTCCCCACATTAGCCTACACTGTTCAAAGAACAAAAGCAAGCCTTCTGTGTCTCAATGGCAAATAATCTTCAGTGACAAATCACATCTTTCTTAGTCTGGTTAGTGCCATAAGACTAAATTAAGACAACACGGTTCCCATAATCAGGAAATCTTCACATTCATCTGAGATATTCTGATTTGAATTCAGAATGTGGCTTCATAGAAGAAAATTATACTTGCAGTTTTCTTTGTAAATATTCTCAGCTCTGCTGTAGTAACTGTGGTAATGTGGACTGAATGCAGAAAATACATTTTATAATTGATTATTCACCCAGGTGCTAGAACACCATCTACATGACATATGCACATGCTGGAGTTGCTTCATTTGTTACAATGTATAACTTCTCAAGAAGAACAGCTTTAGATGATGTGCACTGCTGAATCCCAAAACTGCAGTCTGCTTTGTCCTTATTTAAGAAGTACATCCTAGAATACACATGTGAATTATTTGTAAATATGACTGACTGACTTGCTTTATTTTTAGCACAACATTTGGGCTGTGTCTTGTGGCAGGCTTGTGCTTCAGTGATGTACAATACTGAAGTCATTAAAACAGCATCTGAAACTTTTTTCATGAATATGAGCCAAAGTCAATATCTCACCAGTTAAATAATGCATTTCATAATTATAGCAAATATTTAATTTTCATACAAATATCTTTTTGCTCTCTCAGAATCAGCAGCAGCAGTTGACATCATGGTTCACAATTAATAAGGACCCAGGAGAAAACCTCACACAATCGGTACTTTTCATCTACATATTTATGAAATGTCATCAATTATTCATCTAATATTTACTACTGGGAGTGGTGAATATGACAGTCATTCCTGCTGGAGAACCAGTCAGTTCTCTTAAAAATGTTTCAAGCAGCATAATTCAATTCTAAAACTGTTATATGGAGATTAAGGGACGTTTTTAGGACCTCAATGTTCTGCATGAACATTGTTTTCAATTAACTGAACCACAATTTTCCTAATTGATCAACCCCCACACTCTTCTTTAGAAGCCTAGACTCACAGCCAGTGTGAATCACCCTGCAATTCCCAAGAGATACCAAATCTTACTGAAACCTCTCTCTGATGCAGTAGTTACCTAGCAGCAAAACCTAGCAACCCTGGAGTATAAGATTAATCCCAGAGCAATCATCATAAAGTAATATCTGAAGGATATTTTACTTAAGGATGCCATCCAAAAGTATATGAAAATGCAATGCAAAGATGCTCCAACTTCTAACTGTTCAGCTATATATATTAGAAAAGACTACCCAACAGCACGACAAGCTTTTTTTATTTATTTGTTGTTCAATAAGGTCTCATTTACTCAGCTCTCCCAACAAAGAGAGAAAAAAACAGATCTACATAGGGATGTGCAAACCACTTAGATGTGACTAAGATATCTTAATGTTCCAGCAGTGAAATCCCTTAGTCCCCACAGCTAAAGCATAAGTGCAAAATTCATCAGGTATAGGTTCTGCTCAGCTGCTTGGAACCGAAGTCCTAGCAGAGTACTCAAACTTTCTCCCCTTTCTCTTCTACAACATAGTAAGCATTTTCCAGTCACCTTAGTGTGACCAGGACACACACAAAGACAGCCAGACATAAGTTCCCCTTATTCTGAGCTGTCTATTTGCATTTTCCCAACCCTTGCCTTACAGAAAGGGGATTACTCTCAAGGACTGAGTGGCATTATGGTGCCAGGAGGACAAAGAGAGGATGTTAGTCAGAATGTAGCATTTTCCCTGAGGGATAGGACATCCTTGCCCCAAATCAGGAAACAGAAAAAACTGGAACTAAGTTTCTTACCTGCTTAGTAAAATCCTACCACACCCCATATCATTTCTTCTTAGCTAACCAGGATGGTTCCCCATATAGCTTACTGGGAACCTACATGCTTCACTGTGTAGCTGAAGACTCCACCAGGTAACTGGCCCTTAAAACATTTGTTGTGGCAACACTCTGCAAAGTTCCTTTCCAAATATACTCTAATCCCTCCTTGAGCCTTTACCTTGTTTGCTTAGCATGCTCTGATTCCACTGAGAGCTGTATAGAGACTTCTGAAGGTCAGCTTGGGCTTGGGCAGCTTTTAGAACCACTTCTCAGGCACAACAAAACCAGAATCTCTGGTGTGCCCTAAAATCTCCTATCATGCAGAGTTCAGAAGCATGCAATATAAAGAAAATCCACATCTCTACTGAAGCTCTGTATTTCTCCCTCATACTAAATGTTAGGCTTTCCAAATATATTTGTACTTGTGCAGTGAAGAGTGTGGTTGCTCACAGTTTAAAAATGCTTTGGCATCCCCGGGTAAGATGCCAATTAAAAGTACTGAAAAGCTGTAGTCTTCCTTTGTTAAAAGAACAGGTAGGGAAGCATGAGTTGGAGTGCCAACTTTCCTGCTTTGCTTTACTTACACAGAGCAAGAAAACCTATCCTCCAGTGAGAAGGGGGAAAGGTAATTCAATCTTTGCTCTCAAACCAGTTAAGCTCTCAGGTTTCCTATGGGACTACTGAAGGGAGTAATAGGGGTGTGGACACTAAAGAGTAAGTCTGAGTCAGATTCTTGCTGAACTACCATCTGACAGTAAGAGTCGTCATCAAGCTTTACGATTAAATTGGACCAGGAAAACTGATAGCAAAGAGCTCTGGTATATATCCCTGAGCTGCCAAGTCATACACTTAACTACAATAAATACATAATGGACGATGACAGTGCTTTTAAGAGAATGGTTTGGCCACAGTGATAAATAAGAAGCCAAAAAGAATATAAATGTTCTTGTGGCTCTTGTCCTTCAACATAAACAGGAGTTTTATCCATGCCATGAGCACTACCTGTGTGCAGCCCACAGACACCCTGACCAGCCATGTTCTGAAATCCACACACTGACAGAAACGCCTTCTGAACTCATCTGCCAGTGAGGGATTGCAAGCAATAATGCTTCAAGATTTGATTTTGCTTCTAATTGTTAAATACTGAACGATTATGACATTGAATTTATTTTTCTCATGTCCAGCTATACCCACAACAGGCACTCTGTTATAGCCAGTACTGACTACAATCAGCAACTGATTTTAAGCACTTCTGTGAACACAACTGAGTTATTAACATCTTCAGACAGCACTGCTTACCTTAAATCTTTCTGAAACCCCTTCAGTGATGCTGATTGTGAATTCAGCTATTTTAGGAGTACGGAACTTTCCCTTCTTGCGATCAGGTTCATACTCTGTTTTTGTTTTGACCACAACCTTTAAGAAAAAAATAAAAAAACTGTAAGCCACAGAAACCTTAATTATCCTTTAACTCTTCTTTTACCTGCTTACAATCTAGGAAAACATTCCTTCCCCACCTTTGTGTAATTCTTCTTTGAAAACTGTAAATTGTTATATATTTTTCTGGCATATCAATCATTAACAAAGTTATCTCTCAAAGTGATCTTGATGGACCTACAGGAAGACTTGTTATACAACAGTTTCACAAACTTTCAATTTGTTCATCTGTGGTGATATTGTTAGGCAAGCATAGATCAAATCCAAATCATGGTCGTTCTCACTTTGTATAGTCTGAAAACAGTCACCTCCACTTTCTTCAGGAAATCCCATTACTGGGATTTCAAACTGGAGACCAACAGGAGAAGATTATTGAAGAGGGCCCGCAGAAATCCTGCAAGACGCCATGTTCTTTGATGGCAGGATCTTGAGTTTAAAAAAAGTGAAATGACCCATCTAGTTGCTATTCACTATGTGATAGACTATGGCCTTCAGCACTCTTATTTTTAACATCTGTGATTTATCAGCTGCAAGCAGCAAGACGCTTATTAACACAAACCCTTGTGTTAATAAGATTTCTTTAAACATCCAAGGCTCTTCGACTTTAGTTTATTCCTTGTTATGAACTACTGCCCCAAGCTGCACCATTTAGCATCTTACCTGTATTCCCAAAATATTCACTACGTCAGCCTAATCTCCACTATTCTCCTAGGCATTCTAATTGTACAAAATTTTCACATACCTAACCTATTTGCCTCATTTTTGTCTTCTGCATTTTTCAGGATCTTTTTCTAAGTATCATTCTTGAGACAGGGTGCAGTTCATCATACTGACAGTGCTATTATGATTTTTTCAATTTTCTCTGTTGTTCCAAGGAATAAATACCTACTCTTTTAGATTTTTAGAATCAAATTCTATCTTTAGCACAGCCCATGGTATTAATAGCAAATACATTATCATAGAATCATAGAATGGCCTGGGTTGGAAGAAACCTTAAAGATGATCTAATTCCAAGTGCAGAGACACCTTCCACTAGACCAGGCTGCTCAGAGCTCCCTCCTCTCTGGCCCTGAACACCTCCAGGGATGGGGCATCCACAGCTTCTCTGGGCAACCTGTTCCAGAGCTGCACCACCCTTAAAGTAAGGAATGTCTTCCTAATATCTAAACTAAACCTACACTCAGTTTGAAGCCATTCCCCCTTGTCCTGTCACTACATGCCCTTGTAAATAGTCTCTTTTCATCTCTCCGAAATTAAGATTACGACACTCACAGGTAGCCAGGCATTGAAATGACAAGCTTTGGGTTCCCCTCTTCTCACTTCCTTGAATGATACCTAGAATGTGTAACTGTACTAGACTCAGTACCATAAAGCTTATTAGACACTTCAACAGAATTGTACATATTTGTGCAGGACAGAGGTTTAGAAACTTCTTTACCTGTTTTCAGCTTTAATTAGTAAGATAGTAGCTATTACCTATTTTAACTTTATAACTGCCCAACAGCACTATGAGAGTAAACTGCCTGAAGAGTTCTGAAATGCTTTTTAACATTTTACTTACATTCCTCCCCCCTTTATGTTGCATAATCTCAGGCAACTCAAATCACATTCAGCTGACACTGAATGTACAGTTCTAACTGCTTGGTTATGTAATGTCTTCTTTTGTTTAACATATCTGAATATGAATTTAAATCACTTCACCCCTTTAATTTAGAAACTGTCAAAATCATCAAATCCTTAGCGCTGTAGTCACTACTTTTCAAGAAGTTATGCTTCACTGCCATACTGGAGCCTTGTAAGTGAATAATAAGCATAGATACATGAAATATGTACTCCTATTCATTATACATGAGTGTCTACATACTTCAGAATTTGATCTGTGTGTCCATCTTTCCTTAATACTGTTTCTTCTTTTCACATCAGCTGCTCTGCTCCTGCCTTTGAGTCCGTAGCAACCAAGAGACATTGACATGACTAACCACTTACAGAAGGAAAGCAGCAGGACCAGTAAATTCATGGCTTTAATTTTTCCCATGTTTGCAAAAGGAAAGAAAAGCTAATACACAATTAGACAGTGGAGAGTAGAAGAACCAGTCAAATATTCCTTTATTTCAGCTTTTAGCCTAGCTGGACATTTGCTTTTGTTCAAGGCAAATGCCATGAAGGTGGGAGGAGTTCCACCCCATTCTAGTAGGAGCCATAGGGCCAGCACAGAACCTCCTGAGCTCACTACAGAGGCTCTGCTCAGGTTAAACCTATTACCATACAGATCCCTACTTCAGACTTCTGCTTAGCAGTGCAGGAATACAACAAAATCCTTTGGACACTGGTCCTTGGTAATCGGTTATATCCAGTCACCAGTTGGCAGGCGTATCAGACACAGTAAGACTTAACTTGTTTTAAAGCCTTAGGGTGCGATTTTGTCCTCAGTTACAAGATTTACACCCATGTAACTGAAGGCATAAAATGGACCCTCAGGCTCTCCAACAGCTGTTATGGCTTATTGCATTTATGCCTGCCAACTGGTCACCACACACAAAACAGAATGGTGTTGATAGCAATTAAAATGGAGGTCAAAAATTTATTTGTATTGCCTACAAGCAACATTCTACCAAGGAAAATTTTACAAGCTAAAATTCTTTACCCTAAGATACTATTATCTGAATCTTTCTGAGCTTTGAGGAATGTATATATCTGTTTGTATGTATATATATGTAATGTCTATATCATGTAAGTATCAGTTTAACTAGAAGTAGAATTGAGCTTGTGGAAGGCCAAAAATAAAAACTGTATGAAGACCACAAAGCTTTTTTTGCCAGATGAATATAAGAAATGTACAAGTAAGTATCCTATTAAAATAGGATATTGAAAAACCTGAAAAGGTTATCCTACTACTCTGTGCCTTACATGTAGTAACACTTACTGTATTCTTTATTGTGAGAACAATAAACATATTTACAGGCTATCACATCACCTTCCTAAAGCTTTAAAATTAAATCCTTAATAATCAAGCCATATAATAAGGAATGCAGGAAGCACACTTCTCTTCCAGCCTGTAAGCACTCATTGGACTGTCCCCTTCCAGCTACAGAGGATCTGAATCACCTATTTGGAAGTTTCTGAACCAAATAAATTGCCATGGAGAAAACTCAATGGCCTATTCTCATCTATTTCAGTTTGTCTGGGGTTAGCATCAGTTTCCTCCTGAAGCACAGAAGGAGGATGGAAGAGCTCTCTGTTTGCCAGTCTGCCTGTGCCCGTGCTGCAGAGAAATAAAGCAGGGCTTTATCCCCCCATCAGAGAGGCATTTTCTGGATAGAGAAAATTCACATCATTCACCCAGAATACATGATATCTTACAAATAATAATAAAAAAAGAAAGATGCAGAATAGGAAGGGCTATGACAATACAGCATATCTGTATGTTTCATACACAGGGCTGAAATCTAAATATGCTTACTGCTAACATTTTGCACTGGTTTTTTAATGCAAATCACTATTACTGGATTTTCATGAGCTTAACTGTTTGGGTTTTTTTCCCCAGAGGAAACTAGCATGTTTTAAAGCACCCCAAATTTCTTGCCGTTTCTAAGCTGCTCGTTACACATAACCTATTCTTTTGTTGTTTGCCTGTGATTTGGGTGTGATTCTCCAGGGTGGAAACTAAAGCCTACTGTACCTTATCAGGAGGTGGGAACTGGAGCTGATTGACATCCAGGGGTGTGATCAGGGGGATGGTGTCAAATCCATCCTCCAAAAGGGGCTGCTTTGTGCTCTTCTCGCTGAAATTATTCCCCAGTTTCACCATTCTTCCAGGGTAGAGGGATTTTCTGCTGGCAAACACGGACACACACGCACAGAAATGCAAAATATCAGAAATCAGCCCTTTCCCCGGCAGGTCCGAAATACCTGATGGCCAAAAAATAAATTTAAAAAAAAAAAAAATTAAAAATTATGCCTTCGTCGCTGTGACTCGGTTAGGCTTTAGCGTTCTGCGAAGTAAGAACGATAGCCAGAGCTTCTACTATCGAAGTTAAAAAAATAAACAAAATATAAAAATAAATAAACAAACAAAAATCTCACCATCACACACACAAAAAAGCACCCCAAAATCCGCGGCAAGTCAGCTCGATGCGAGCGATGCTGCCCGCGCGGCCCGGTGCGGCATCGCCCCGCAGCCCGCGGGATGCGCAGGGCTCCGGAGCCCCATCCCCGCGGCCGCGGCTCCCCGCGCCCCTTCCCCTGCCCGCGCCGTGCCGGAGGGCTCCCCGCTCCTTTCCCCCGGTCTCCCCTGCCCGGGACAGGGGCAGGGGCAGCGCGGCCGCCACTCACCGCCGCGGCTCCCGGCCCTTGCTCGGGGGGCGTCGTTCGCCGCGGCCCGCGCAGCGATGGCGGAGCTGGGGGCGA
>VZRE01000764.1:32355-68748 GCA_013396775.1 Cephalopterus ornatus
CCCCCCAGCCAGCGACTGGCGCAGCGGCAGCAGGTGGAGGAGGAGACGGCGGCGTTGGGGGGGACCGGCCGGGACGCGCCGCCCTCCGCGCCCCTCCCTCTCCCACCGTGCGGGGGGTGGTGGCTGCCCGTGCCCTGCGCTAACGGGGAGCGGGGAAGGCGCCGCCCTGCCCCGCTCGGCAGCCCCTTGTCCCTGGTGCCGGCGAGTCCTGGCCCTGGGGAGCCGCGGCAAGGGCAGCGTCGGTGCCGCGGGGGGGGAAACTGCGCTACATCAGGCGGCGGCGATGGGCCCCGGCCTCGCCCTGCCCGCCGCGAGCTGGGCGCCGGCCCCTGAGCCGGGGGGATGGCCGGCTCTGCTCCCTGCGGCCGCCTCGGCCGGGGGACGATGCCCGGCTCTCTCCTTGCAGCCGCCCCCGCGGGGAAGGGACGAGCCGGGGCTGTGAGGACGGTGAGACCCCGTCCGCGCTCCGCAGAGCGGGGCGAACGCGAGCATCAGAACCGGCGTCACTTCAGGGCAAAGGCGTATTGCGGAGCCTGGCAGGCGAGCTGGAGAGGACATCTTACCAGCCCGGCTGTCTCGGGGCGGAAAAAAAAAACAATAAAAGTGATTCATATTCACTGCGCTGTCTCCTCTAACCTAAGGCAAACCAGCATGCTCATCTTGTAGTCTTGCAGGTGCGTTGCTTTCCAGCCAGTGGAGGAAAAAGCGCTGTGGGCGATGCAACAAGTGACTGGGATTGGTAGGCGGCTCTGAGAGAGGAGGCAGACAGGTGCTCAGCCTAGAGCCAGTTTTATGCTTCAAAACCGACCAACCTGTCCTCACAGATGACAGCAGGAGCAGCCCTTGTGTGTGGCTTTTTCCAATTGCCCAATTCAACATGTGTTTCATTTTTCTGAGGTCAATGGTCTGTAATGATAAGAGGCCCAGAGCTCCTTTCTGGCTGGGGCATAAAGCAAATCATGTCTCCAACTATGGATCATCCTGTCTATCTCATTTATTTCTCCCATCAGTGTTCTGTCCCGAGTAAATAAAGTGTAAAATAAGCTTGTCTTACCTGAGTAACATTTCATAAATCATACTTGTGTGTGTTAAATAGAAGAAAATTTTTTTCATTTTATATGGAAAATTGTACCTGTAATTGGAAATGAAGGGGTTTCTCAGAAAACAAAAAACACTTGAATTATTTAATTTTGGCAAAACCCTTGTCTTACAAATGTTCTTGAACAGAACAGATGAATAACCCACGGATGGATGAGTGTAATCCATTCATTTGTATGTGAAGCCGAAGTAATTCAGAATCCAAATGACATCAAAAGTCCAAGTGACGATCAGAAGTATATTTGACAGTATACTACAGGGAGCCAAAATAACACAGCAAATGGTTTAACAAATCGAGTGACTAGGTCCTTTCATCTCCAGCTTCTGTGATTTTATGTTTGAGCCCTTCTGTTGGCTGAAGATGGTCAAAAGCTCTGGGCGATTGTGTATTAAGTGTGTGCCTGAGGAATTATCAGTATCAGATTAAGATGAATGGATGTAAATTCCCCAGTTGATTGGTGAAGCATTTTTTCCAATTATGTGAGCATATTCCTGGGGTCCTTGGTTTTAGTGTCTCTTGCAAGGAAAACGAAAAATTTGGATAGGCTACAGAGTAAGTTATTCTTCTGTTTGGCACTGTGCATTTCTTTAATGATACCTGCCTTTAGCATAACTTTCCTTTTAGGAATTTATGCTAACTAATCTTACCCAGTTCTCTAGTTTTACAGAAAAATCCTTTTGTTAAGCAACTGGATACTACACTTGCTGCCACTCAAGTACAACTACAAATACTTGGCTTACTTGTTTTCATTTTAAGTGCATTTCAGCCTATATACTATGATGTAAAAGAAAAAAAGCTATGTGTTTGCATATGCATATACATACACACAAATATCTGTGACTAATAAGTGTCTTTATTTGCCAGGTACGTGAAATGAGCAGTTAAAAGGATTTAATTTCTGATATCAATAACCAACTATAATTTGCTACTGATGGTTTCAGAAGAAAGAAATGAGGTAGCTTAGTAGCATGCTTCCTAGTCAGAAATTGGTGCCTTAACAGTGCAAAATGTTAACAGTGCATAGAGAATATGTGAAAAGAAAGGAGTCTTCCAAACTAGCACACCTCTTTCCTCCAGGGCTCCTGCTGTAGGTCATTTTGCTACGGTTATTCAGGGGGTTTTAAATTTGGGGGAGTGTCGTCTGTCTTCCAAAGAGTAACTCAAGTTCCAGGTGCTTAACAAGTAACACACACCCACTGAAGTGTCATGGCCAGCAATCTTTACCTAGTGTTAGTGATCTCTGTGGAAACACAGTAGCTCCTTGTGGGTTTTGACTGGTATGTGGCCAACAGAAAAAGCAGCACACACACAGAATTGATGAGCTAGTGGCTAGTCTCATTAAGTCAGATTGTACCCTGATTTACTTACTCTGAAATCTTGATGGTCTCAGTGAGGTTAGAATTCACTGTGTGTACCATCAGCCTAACTATGAAAGCAGAAAACTCGCACTACCATCAAGCAGATGTAGTTCTTCCCAAAGAACTAACTCATGGAGAAAAAAAAAAAAAAAAAGAAGTAATGTGAAGCTTGTGTTTGCTAGCACTTAGTCTGGGAAATGATACAGAAGTCTTTCTTAAATAACAGTAGGCCTATGTCTCACAAAAGCTGGACAAAGTCCAGTTGCACAGGGCAGCTTACATTTTGACCTAAACTGAGAACACCTGCCAAGCCCTCATTTTGCAGCAGAACTATGAAGACCAAAGTCACACACTCTCTACATATGGAAATTAGGGAATGTTGTAAACTGGTAAGTGCCATAGGGCTAGACTTCTGATTCTTCACAGACAAAAGCTCTGGGAATTACAGGATTTTTTTCCTGCAAAATTCTTTTTCTAAAAATGAGGACAAGAATTGTGACAATTAATCTATTATTTGTGATTTGATGATACTTTATTCAGGTTGGCCACATGTCTTTTTCTTTGTGGGCTGTGGTTTATTGACACAATCTACTGAGATGGCTCTTCTGGAACCATTACAATTTGTTGCGTTAGTGCAGCTGAAAACACTTCAACATACCATGTGTCACGCTTTGTCAAGTTAACAGTTGATGTTTCCAAATCAGGATTAGGAACAGTGCTGATGCAGTGCAATGCTGCAGTTGCTTGTGCAACATAAGCATTCATGAAAAGGGACAAACTCTGCTGAAGTAAAGCAGCACTACCTATCGTCCGTCAAGTATTCCTGCTGTTTATTCACCCTAAAGCAACGAGTCCCTTTGGTATCAGAGGTTATTTATAAATACCAGAGAAAGAAGAGCATTCTCACCAGGCCATTTTAAGAAGCCAATAGTCTTTAGAAATTATATTAAACTCTTAGTCAGCAATAGGGAAACATGGATTAAGTGATGTACCAAAGGAGATTCAAGTGCATGGTGAAGCCATATAGGTAGAGCCAGATGCATAGCTACTAGCAGATGATACAAGCAAGTTCACCTCACCAGGAAGTGCTAAGGTTTATAGAGCACCTTTAGTCCCTCTCTCTGCCCAGTAAATCCGGACTGGGACAGAAATGGAGCTAAAATTTAACTTTTTCTTTAGGATTTTCTTCTCTGACTTATCTATGTGACAGGCTTAACTGTAAACAACTCCAGAATTGTGACATTCATACTGAAATGGATAGTAGATAAATGAATAGTGAACCTATGCGTGAACAAAAGTGATACCTTAATGACAGAAAACAGCAATCTGAAATGGATAGTGATTTTCAGTTACTGTCAGATTTGTAGAACTGTCAAATGGAAATAAAGGTATTGATACTGATGAATGCACATCCACTATTCCCAACATTACTGAGAAGGAGGAGATTGAGTTATTCCTTGGGGGAAATTGAGAAATGGTCACTGGAAAGCTGTGAAATTCTTTAAAACATCGAAGTTTTTCAAGTCTGGCATCCTTATGTTCATCATCCTGAATTCAGACATAGACATGTAAATAACATTTTTCAGGAAGAAGGTAGTCCACACATTGGAATAATGCTGAGACAGAGGAAGTTCTGAGCGCTCAGATTCTCAAGAGCAGCATTTCTCAAATGGTGATGCAAACATCAGTGATACGCCCCCATAAAATACAGGACAGTAAAAGCCAGAAGGATTGCTCTGAGAATCAGTGCTCTGAGCTTGCAGGTGCAGCAGAAGGGATAAATTGTGCTGCAAGGCAGATTATGTCCTCTACCTCCTCACACCATCTGTAGGCCTGCAGGTTTATCTCTTGGTGAAGACAAGATGCCAAAATACAGCAGGGAGATCAGTGCTCTGAGTCCAGGGGAGAAAGGGAGAGGAGAGTCAGTATAGACAGACAAGTTGTTCTCCAGGCCTCCCGTTATTCCCAGATATCAAACCCACCACTTTGCTAAGTTGGGGCAGAAAAGTGAGAGTCCTGACGATGAGGAGGAAGAGCTCTGTCTGGCAGGGGGATTTGGGGAGACAGCAGTGATGGGATATACTTAAAGACAAGGAAGCACAGCTTTAGGGGTAAAGTGAGGTTGATCTTTTACTGATCTCTTCCCAGGTTAATCCTGCTTATGATTTAAACAGTCATTTAAATGGCTAAAGTTGCCTGATTTAGGAAAGCACAGTTATGTTTTGGCTATTATACAAATGGATTTTAGACAGCATCTAAGTAACACAAGGTCATGTAGCTATCTTAAATGATCCTCTATTAATTTAGAGTATTACATGAAATTAAAGGATAAGATCAATTTCAACAGAAGCTGGACTTAACCACTAAACCATTTATTTAAAAAAAAAAGTGCATAAACAAGCCTTTCACCAGGAATGCTAGAATGTGATCCTAGACTTCTCTTTGGCCTTGAACCACTTCAAATTAATTGGTTGGGAGCCAAAGGAGGTGCATAATATAACATCACAATTTATATTTAGGAAACCTCATTAGAAATTAAAAAGTTATGTAACTCCTCAGAGAAAGCAAAAGAAATATAGGACAAATTATACTCAAACACTGCAGTTAAATTATTTTAACAGCAGGGTAGCTTTAAAAAAAACCTGTTAGGACAAAATCCTACACAGCACGAGGAAAAAAAGCTCTTATGTCTTACTGTAATTAGAAACTCATCAGGTTAATGGGACAATTTCTCAAAAGCTGCCACTTAAGTTTTTGCACATGGCATTGGTCTTGCTGTACTTCAGTTTGTAAACAGAACTTGACCAGAGTTAAAAATACAGCAATCAGACATTTTCTAATGCACGTGTAAACTCAAAGCTCTGTATCTTTTGTGTCTGTGCTCTTTCTTTCATTCAATTTGTAATTGCGATGGAGTTCTAAGACAATGTAACTTTAACTTCAATATCCACTGCCTGGAATTGCCAAAAGCACCAAGTGATTTTGGGGTATCTCAGTCTGTAGCAGGGAAACTGGCAGGCTTCAGGAGCACAAAGAGAAGAGAGCCAACTAGTCAAGATTCACTCTTAATCTGAGCACTTAAAATCTGAGGCATAGGAAATGAATGATAACTTTTGATAATTTAGGTCAGCACTTTAAAAAATTTCTGTATTTAAAGATACAACAAGAAGAAATGCTGAAAAGAGTGGAAAGGGATGTAGCATTATGGAAAAAGTTTTCCAAAACAGCCAAATGACAGAGAAGCCAAAATCTGTGGGGCATTCATTTATTGACTATGGCAGTTTTTTGGGGACTCCTAAATACGCTTATTTACACAGATATCTAAATGTCAGAAGACGAAGAGAGGAGGATGTACAAAACATCTGCTCACTCCAGATCACTAACAAGTGAAAATAAGAGGAAGCCAGCAAAGCAAGTAATGAATGAGCCAGCTACTTTTACTGAAAGGATGAATTATACCTTTTAGAAAGTAATGAATTATTAGAATTAGGTGTCTAAACTGCAGCAGCTGTCCACTGAATTGTTGGGGTTTTTTTTAGAAAGCTTTAAATATGGCACATTGAAAAGCAAAACTGCAGAGATGTTACTAAAACCCAAGGTACTATTCTCACTATTATATTCATATTTTTCAGGGTGGGTGGAGCAAGGCAATTGTGAGAATGGAATGGTGTGGAATAGAATAGACTATTTCATCTGAAATGGACCTAAAACGATCTTCTAGTCCAGCTGCCTGACCTATTCTGGGCTGAGCAAAAGTTAAAGCACATTACTAAAAGCTTTGTCCAAATGCCTCTTAAACACTGACAGGCTTGGGGCATTGACCTGTTCTGGTGTTTGACCACCCTCTCAGTACAGAAATGCTTCCTAATGTCCAGCCTAAACCTCCCCTGGCACAGCTTTGAACCATCCCCATGTGAAATAAAGTAACTCAATGAATGAAGATAAACTGTGTAACTAATTAACTAATATCAGAATGTTACTCTTGGGTTAAAAATGCATTGCTATTAACACGTAATATTATTAGTTATGCATTCTGGTTGGAAAGGGTTTTACACTTGCCTGTTATTAAGAACTGTAAAAGCAAAAACTGTGATATGCAGTGCAACTTACGTGCACTGTATATCACACTCATTTGTAAGATTAGAGCTTTATCATGGCTTTAAAACAGGAGAGTTTTTCCTATCCTGGTAACTCATTTTGCATTCCTTTAAACTGACAATCCATGCAACAGGAGATACTTTGAAAAGACAACAAAAAGATGTAGCAAGCAATATCAGTAGTAACTTCAAAGAAATAGTATTAACCCTGCAGGATCTGGTTGCCACAGGAATAATTCCTTCTCTGCCAGCTGAATAAAAATAAAAAACAAGACCAGCTACATCCAGACAGCACAGATGTTGACTAGCACAGGATTACTGGTACTTCACAGCAAGAGATCTAAGAACCTAAAAACCCCTATTTGTATTCTGTAAAATGTGCTGCATCGTCACTGCTGTATTTGAATTCCTTATATTGCTTTAGGAAACTGCAAGTGAGGGCATTAAGCACCCTATATGCTAAGAAATCTAAATCCAGCACTTATGAATTTTAAATCAATCAAATCTCCATGGCACATATTTGAGAAAGAATTAGTCAAAATGAAAACACAGTGAAAAACAGAAAACAAAAATGAGAAGTGAGGAATAATTCTGGAAAGACAGGGTTCCCACTGAACATTAAAGTACATCAGCTGAGGAAATCTGCCAAACACTTTCAAGACTCTTCATAAATTGGGTCCTTGAATTGGTATCTTCAAGCAGAAGTGGCAATAAAGGCATCCAGTTGCCCTGTGGGAACAGAAGGGAAAAGAGATCTCCTTGAATACTCCACTAAGGGCAGGCTGTGGAGAGCAAATGTTAGATTTGTTTCCCTGAGGAGAATATGGGCAACTGTACCAAGCAGCTTCCGAAAATATTTTACATCTTCAAAGCACTGGACAAAGATGAACTAACAATTCCCGGTTCCATTTCCCACTACAGATAAAGCTGAATTCCAAAAGAAAAACAAATCAGGCCCAAGGTCTTAGAGACAGAAAAGGAAATTCTTTGAGGGTGTTGGGATGGCCAAAATAATTCATAATAGTAGTAGTAGTTTAGTGAGAATCTCAAGGTTTTAATTCCTACAGAGAAGTCCAAAGTGGTATATTCTAATAGATTCCCAGCTACCTAAGTGCATTTTGCTCAGCTGAACTCAATCCAACTGGCTCTTACCATAAGAAGAATTTGCA
Source organism: Cephalopterus ornatus (assembly GCA_013396775.1). Lineage (NCBI taxonomy): Eukaryota > Metazoa > Chordata > Aves > Passeriformes > Cotingidae > Cephalopterus > Cephalopterus ornatus. The sequence goes on from VZRE01000764.1 coordinate 40,079, forward strand.
GATAGTCATAAGATCATAAAGAAACAACCCATTGGACACACAGAGAGCAGGTGGATAATTTTGTAATTTCCCAGTAGTCTGTTCTTGTTTTCATCTGTCTCCAATTATCGTATGTGGATGTTGACTACTGGAAAGTCAACAAGGAGTGCTGCGTAAGGAAATAAAGATGAGGAAGAATCTATCACTTCTACTAAAAGAAGACATCAGCCATTCAAGAGCTGTCCTGTCTGTCCTGCCAACCTAGTCCTACTGTGCAGCTAGGGATATTAGAAAACATCTTGGAAGAAGCAGCAGCAGGGACTGGTTACCTTCTCCCTGCTGCAGGGGAACGACTTTTAATCCATATTGACATTTTTTCTTAAACTAGATCAAACTGAGTTTCAGTAAGTCTAAGTCTCTAATATTTGCTTTTGGACAAAAGTTGTGATCTTAATGTGTAGAGGATTTTTAAATTACTTTCTTATGCAAGACATTTTTCTGGAGGATTTTAAGCCTGTTCAAAACATGATTTTTGCTCAGGCTACAGCTATGTGACTTTGGTACGTAGTTTAATTGTTGCTTTTTAAAAAAACCCAAACAACTGTGTCCTCATGTCTACAGGACAGGACACACACTGGCAGTTCCATTTCTAGAAAGACTTCACATCCTGATCAAGTTTATTCTTTCTCTCTTTTGGAAAAAATTACACTTACAAAAACTATAAATAATTATATTGACTACAAATAGATAGCACATATGAACCATGCATTCCTTCAGTAGAGTAACTATCCCAAATTGCATTGTATACACAAACTCTAAAGAACACCAATGACCAGATCTGCTGGAAACTGAAGGCCAACATTTAGAGACAATTTTACATATTTCTGTGGGTACCTGTATATAGGTAGGTACAGGAAGGTGTCTTTTTGAGATACCTCATTGCTTTCACAAATCTAATAAGGAGCCTGAATATTCTTAACATCCAATGTACGTAACTTATTTAAATTACTTAAAGAAAACCCAGTTACTGAGATACTACTCGTACCAAAATACTAAAAATATTTGGAAAATAATTGTTCTCTACAAAATAATTTATTCAAGATGTTTTAGAAAGGTTTTGCAGAACAGTATTTTAACTGATCTCTATTACAAAACTGCCTAATTAATAAAGCAATTGACAGTTCTGGTAGAGCTGAGTACTTAAAATACAAGAAACAAGCGCAATACTTGCAGTTATCAACTGCTGTGCACTCAGAAAGCAATGTGCTTTCGAAGAGTAATAACATGTAAATAAACACATTGACATTTAGTTAAGATTCCCTTGGAAAAATACTGCTGAAGAGAGTTGAAAATGTTACAGCAGTCCAATCCCTGTTGAGCAAGAGGGAGGTGCACATCCTGTATCAGTTTAGGCAATCTGCTGTTTGGCCTTGGCGCAGGGAGGAGCAACACTCAGAGTGATGACAGCCCTCACCGCAGGCAGTAAAACAATGAAACGTACCTGGGTTGTAAAGCTCTAGTATTGACAAAGTCATACTGTTTGACTCATAACACCTTTATTCCTGCCAGATGTGCAATTAGATTTGAAACTGGTGGCAGTGTTTGATCCTCATCTATTACTAAGCTATTCAGCCAAAATCACAAAGCCAAACATCTCAACTCCATACCAGAACATCCTTGGAAACTACACGAAAGGACCAAAATCTATGCTTTTCACTTTACTATTAGAGTTTAGGGTTTGTATTTTTTAAAGTGAGTGTTTGCTTACTCTTAAAGGAAACACTTTCAGAATTTCTTTTCTTTGATTTCTGACCAATTCTCCTCCCTTTCTGGAGAAGGTACTGTTAAACAATTTCAGTCGTGTGATTTCCAAACGCTCATACTTTAATTATTCTCAACACAGACAACTTCTCACTGTTGATGCTGTGACTAGCTTCTGCCATCCCTGCCCTTTCAGCCTGCGTACATGCAGCAGTGCAATACTTTCAGATCCTTGCCAGAGGTAGAAGACAAAACATTTGTTCTGCGGGGAGAGCTAGTGGGACCAACTTCCTAATTTGGCAGCTGAGTTGGCAGGTGGGCATCATAAAATTAAAGAATGGCAAAAGATGGTTAACAGTCAGTTCAAAATAGAGTAGCGTTAAAACTACTTGGTGTACTGAGCATTTTCACTTTAACATGAAAGAAGTGATTAAGAGTTTATTTTTAAAAAAGTATCACGAAATGGTAAGAGGTCCTGAGAGTCCACAGAGCTCTGCCATGGGGTCAGAGCATTTCCCAAGGGACCACTGCATGACTACTAGGGAGCTGGCTTATTTTGTGCAACAACCTGCGGCAAGAGAAACAGCTGTAAAGCATTCAGGCATAAGGCAGAAGCATGCGTTCACAGAGCATACAGAGATAAAACACATCATAAAACTAATGATATTTATGTCGCACATCACAATATCCATGAGACTGAAGCACAGACACGTTCTGGCTGTCACTGCAACCCAATCTCCAGCTCTGTTCGGCAGGTGCGCCCAAGGGCAAGAAATCAGTTCCTTACAGTTTGTTAAAGATGCGGATAACAAACCATTAAACACATTATCGCTTCCTAACATAACGGAGTGAGGTTTGTCATTATTACGGATAAAGCCACAGCCTGATCGCCGCGGATGTGCGGTGGGAAGGCACCGACTGCGCCGGAGCCGCAGCGGAGCAGCTCCATCGGGACCAGCCCATCCCAGCCCCTTTGTGGCTCGGGCTTTCACTGCCACCCGGCGGGCAAACGGGCTCTGAATCCCACTGACTAAGGATGATGCATCAGATGCATTGGCTCTGCGGATTTACACGAGAAAATAAATTGCTCGACTTAAATTCATGGAGAAATAAAAGGGAGATAAATGAACTATTTGATACAAATCACACATTCAAAAGTCACGTGAGTATATCATAAAGCATCATGAATGTGACTTACAGATGGCTACAAATATTTTGAAATACTTTTTATCTTCTGATTTCTAGGCACTTGCAATATGTCAGGCTTCTCTTGCAATAACAAGGGCTAACCCCTTTCGATGGTAGGTTTTATCTAATCCTCTCTTTAGAGGGGAGGACTTTTGGGAACAGCAAGTAGCACAAATTGTATAATTAGGCTGTGGTGATATTATTAATGGTTGTTAACAAAGCTTTCTTGTTTAAAACAAAACTTTCTGATGTGATAACTCTGATGATTCCACTCCAACCAGGTTACTAAGAAAGATGAAATGATATATGCAGGACAGTCAGAGCACTCAAGGTGGTCATCCATATCGCAGTCCACATATGACAACACTCTATACCAGAAATATATTAGATAGTATCATTTAATGTTCCCAACTTTGGTTATTATTTAGTGTTTTGTCACAGTAGGATTCTTCTAAGCACTTAAAAAAACCCCAAAAGGATGTGACATCAAAGCAGCAAGAAAGAAAATTCCCAATGCAAACATGAAGTGGAAGTATGTGGCTCATAGCTTGTAGAAGACTTGCATTAGGACTTTAGACAAAAGCATCCTTTAGGGTTATCACTTCTAGAATTTGCAAAAATCAAAACTGACTTGGTCCTAGGTATTTAAAAGCCACATTTTATTTGGAAAGAGAAAGTTCTTTCCACTTAGGCACAATTAGGATTCCTGTTTTGCCCATGTGCCAATGTAATCATTTGGATCTGGAGCTCAAAAACTCATATTCCTGACAAATATTCGAATTACCAGAAGAGTCACTTACTAGGCAGTGGCAGAACAAGACAATATACTTTTATTCCTCTTTGACTTGTTACGGGATGGTTCCAAAGGCCTTCCAGGCACTTAGCAAAAATCTTTGGTGCCCTAATGCCCTGCTGGGCATCCTTCTGCCAAAGAATACATGAGAAAAAGAGAGGAGCTTTTAAGATCAAAACCTTTTTGGTCAATATACTTTTTCTGGTAGCTCTGAAACTCGTGATTACAAGACAAATAATTTATTAGCTCCATGATTATGTTTTCCATTTCAGGCTATGAAGTAACTGCTCTGAAGCAAACATGGCATAATCTGATCTACTTTACCGTACCAGCAGCTAAACTAAGCTTTGACAGTGATTTTCTTTTTATCTGCTCAATTCCTAAACTCAGACTGAAGTTCGAGCTTGAGAGGGTGCAGATACAATGGGTGAAACCAAAGGCAACATTTATATGAATCTTAATGAAGTGAAATTCTCAAGCTTCAGGCAACTTCAAGTCTTCTGCAGGTCAGACAAGATCTGCATTACACAAGAACTTGATGTAACATTATGATACTCTCACAAGTACAAAAGGTTGTGTTTTCCAGTACCTGATTCCTCTGTGACCCAGCTTTTGAAGTCATGATTATGAAAGGTTTTGGGAAGTGAAGGGAGTGTATGGAAAAACAGTGCAAATTGTTTGCTTAAGAGCATTTGCTTTTAGAGCACGTCCAGAAGTGTTAAAAAATATGCTTCAGATGACGGGAGTGATTCATGACTAGACAGCTGCTGAGAGAGACATCACTGACAGGAGAGAGAGGGGGAGAAGCGTGTGTGAGAGAGAGGGAGACAGATTTGACATGCAAATTACTTGGAGAAAAAGAAATTAAATACCTTTTCTTCTAAGCTTTAGAAATTAGGAATTATTTTAATGACTTTTGAATTGAATTGAAGTTGTGTGTCCTGAAGCTGTCAGAATTTCATTGCCCCTCAGACCCGTTTCACAGGCTGCAGTTGTTACCCAGATGATGCCATGACTGCCCTCACTTTCTCGGTAGGAAAAGGCAATATTCTTTTGTTCATTTGGTGTTTTGCAATATTAAGAGACTGGCTGCTGCATTTCCTCTCAAGGCCGAACTTCATAAATAATGCAATTGTGACATTGGTGTCAATCTTCAGACAAAAAGTTTAGTAGAATTGGTTGGAAATAAATCCCTGCTCAACAAGTAGAAGGGATACTTTCCCCACTCTGCATCCACAGAGCAAATTCAGAAAGTGACTGATTGAAATCCAAATCCAAAAGCAAGGGCTAAACAATTTAATACTGGAGTTTGAACTTTGATGTTTTAGTCATCTATAGCATTCCCCCTCTAAAAAATATCATGGCAGAAGCGCTCACCTCTGGTCTATACCTACAGTCCCAGTCCTTTTCCCTATCCATTTTTTACTGTGACAACTGACCAACAAACAGCAATCTTCATTGATTTTCTGCTTTGTTATTGCTAATATCATAAATACTTACAGTGGAATGATGTTCCCTGAAAGCCCAAACTTAAAATTTTGGTGTTTGTCAAAACTAGTTAGGCTTAATCTTGGCTTTTTCACAACTCCACATATACATGCCTTCTGGATGATTTGATGCTTATGATTGTCCTGTATAGTTTTTTTCCTGAAACAACTGTGTCTTACTTTTTGTGCATGGCAAGTGAAAATGTGGAGGGCCTTTATTCTAAAGAAGAATTAAAACACAGTTAAAATCAGCTAGAACTCTCTGTACCTAAATTTTACAAATTTTCAGTCACTTCTAAAATAAGCATGTTAGACATTCATATATTTGCATTGAAAAAGCTAAGCTGATTTCAGAAAACCAAAATGATTAAATCATAGGCAATTTGTGCTGACCACCCCCTTTTTAGAAAGGGCTTTTTTAGCTTTCTTTGTTTCACCAGAATACAGATTATCTGTTTGAAATACATGAACTGAATGGACTTCCCATTGAGGTTAGTGTATTCTAGCATTGTAATAAAGGTTATGAAAAGATGTCCGAGCACCAGCTGGCCTTCCTTTGATCCTCTCCATTCTTGTGATGATACATTTTCACACTTAAGATGATTCCCTTCTACCTCAAAGGCTGAGAGCTGCTTTGGTCCTTACAAATATTTACTGCAATCACAATGACCTATCTTTCTGGTTCCAGTCATCTGTTTAATATAGAGTGGAAGGTCAGAACTACATTAAAAGGGTCTGAAAGGCTTTATTTCAGTATACTGCCCCATGCAGAGCTTCACAAAAAGCTGGCAGACTTGTAGTTCATGCATGCACGCTCCTCAGCACTGCATTGTGCGCTTCTATTAATGGGCTTTTGTAACCTTCCAGGAAAAATTCCCTCACCAAGAGAACAAAACTGTTGTCAGATCTGAACACACATGTGAATATCAACTACAAAAAAGAAAAAAAAATTATATTTAAACAGTAGGGGTACTGTCTTTAGAAAAAAAAGAATGTCTCAGTCACTAGCTTGTGTCTTCACTAGGCTGTGTTTTAAAGGTAGTTTTTATCTATTTGCTAGGATGGAGATTTAATAGCAGAGGTGGAAACCAACTGTTTAGAGAAGGCAAATTCAATAATAGATGTCAGTAAGGATTAATGAATAAGGCTATGGACCAGAAAGCACAAGCCTGTGTGTACCAATACAAAGAAATCTATTTGCAGCACAGTGGAGCACAGGTCACTTTGAAGTCATTAGCATACTGAATTACTAAATAGCTGCATCTAAGGCCCTTCCAGTTGTCATTAGAATACATTTCCCAAGCTATCACATTTTCTTCCTTCAAATCTGTCTGTAAAGCTCACGTTTGTTTGCTTTCTATTAAGTCTTCTGTTCACGCAGCACCATCTGCTTTTCCGTTCATGTTTGTTTTGCCTATTATTTCTCAAACAAGCTCTTTAGCAAGAAAGCTAAATATCCCAAACCCCAGCACACACCCCAAAGCGTGAAGACTGGCCATTTTTATAAATGTTGACAATTATGTGGGACTCTCTTTACCTATGTGCCTCTACACTTTTCCTTACTGAGCTTGAATATGTTAACCTCTGGTCTGGATTATGAGGGGTGGGTAAGTGGCATGAAGTGAGCAGCAAGAATTGAATGCAGCTGTCCACGTATGAATGGAGCTACCCACAGTGGGGAAGACAATGCAAGGAAAGAAAAAAAGTGGATTCCAGAAGCAAATGGCCTGTGGGGCCAGTTCCACTTGCTTCACACTGATTTTTGTCTTAAATTTGGCTTGCTCTTGTATATGCCACTTGGATGTTTTGGGAGGACTTCATGTGTAGCAATTACTTCCCTGTGAAATTATCAACAGGAGTTGAAACCTGTTTGGAGCTGCTGAAGAAGCCACGGAAACAAAGCACAAGTGCTCTGTTCAAAAGCCCAACCTCTAAATTCAAGAAACTGCAAAAAAATCTAGTAGGCCAGGTTTAAAATGAGTATGAGAAAACGCAGATGAAGCACCAGACCACAAAAACACTCTATGTGCTCAATGGCAACAGGTAATAAGCAAGCAGTAAGTCCTTCCTAGTGAAGTTCTCCTTCCTTATACTTTTTTTGTGTTCTAACTGAACTAGATCATAATTCTAAAGCAGAGGATTATTTTTTTATGAGGAGTTATATGAACTTAGATGTAATTATACAGTGTATCATTTTCCTATGTACATCCAGAAAACATGTCCACATAAAAATGGCATATTTCATGTATGTTTAATGCTCTTAGATGATCAAAAAAACCCCACAGTAATGCCTTCAAAAGTTTAAACACTCGTTGAATTTTTTTTAATCTTGTTCAGGAGTCAAATGAGAGAGATGTCTGCACTGAACAAACCCACACAAAGCCCTGAGCAGTCACCTGCACCTTCTGTAAACAGAAGTGACTCAAGTTTGCAAGATGAACAGCAGCTCTGAGCTGCAGGATAGTTATTCCAAGGAATAACAATTTGCAGTCCTCCAATTTTACTAGGCCAGGCAGGTTACATTCTCTTCCCCCCCAAATTTTTTTTAATAGCTTGCCATGTACATCAACTGCAATGGCACTTCAGAAGTGCCTGCTACTAGCCAAGGGACTGATGCTTATTCACCCCCCTCAGCAGAATGGCCATGGATGTTTATGAGCAATAGCTAGGGATGGGTGTCTGAGGCTTGTAAAGTACTATTGGCTCAGCAATTGTGCCACGGCTTCCACCTGCTCTTCAAAGTCACGAGGTAGCTGCTTTTCTTCAGTTGTGCCAGCAGCATTAGGACTATCAGACCATATTTGCTATTCCCACTCAAACATCCTCTTCATTATGGACCTGTGGGTTGGCATAGGAAATCATTAGGATACAGAGAAAAACCCCTTTTGAGGTAATTTTCTAGTGAGGTCTCACTGAGGAAAGCTCAGGCAATACTAAAATAACATGACACGCTGTATTTGATTTTGGAAACACAAATGCAAAATACATTTTCTTGCAGTCAGGCAGTTATATTCTCACTGCAAAGTGACTGCAGGGATGGGCCTTCTTGATCCAAAACTTCTTGCTCCGCTCATAAAAATTAATTCTCTTCCATCTGACTCCATCTAATCTTTTGAATTTTCCCTTTCTCAGCTTTTCCTTCAATCCACCTAAAAACAAGAGTTCTCAGTGCTCCTGCCCAGTGCTGCAACTCCTGTTTTCTGCTTCCAGTGAACAAACTCAGATGGGGTGGCTTCCCCCTACCAGTAATTGCTCTGCTTCCTTCTCAAAGATGCCACGTTGCAATATGGTGTTTTAGCAAGCCCTCCAAAAAAACCCTGCAAACAGCATTCACAGCCTGGCAGCATGTTTGAGGACCTTCATGTTTTTGGCATGAAACACTCTCACAGAAAGAAATACTGCCAAGAAGGGGAATTATCCTTAGTGCATCAGAGCTGTCCTCTCAGTACAAAGCACCTGATACCTGCAATCTAATCTGTGTGCTTACGAGTATCTGAAGATGCCATTTTCACTTTAGGACAGTCTTACACATTCCTCCAAACCAGTGTACAGACCTCCAACATCTAACTCTGTTAGAAGAGCACCAAGGTTGCAACATGGCTTGTTTTAAACTTATCCCATACTGACTCCTCCAAAATAAAACCACTGCAGAACCAGAGGAAGCTAAAAGTTAGGAGGTTCACAAATTGCAGTTTGTCCCTTCCAAGCAACAGAATCCTGATGGGAACAGAATCAAATTTCTATTTTCTCTTAGGATAAGTAAATTTAAAAATAGTTTCTGACAAGAGGAAACCTACAGAGCTGGTGACTGACAGGTGCTCACATTTTGCCTTAGGCACTAGTGCAAGGAAAGCCGAGTGAGAGTGAGGATGAGCAGACGTGGTCAGGGACAGAACCATGATACCTGCATTATTGAATAGCACGTAGATAATTCCCACAAAGATCTGCAGTGTTAAAAGGCAAATCATGTAAAAGACAATGAACAAGGGGAGAGCTAAGGGTTCACATACATGAAGTGTTCCCTGCTTAAATCCATATGGGACTGTGTTCATATAGCCTATGTGCAATTTTTAACACACACATGCTGCAAAAGCTTCTGTGTTTTGACTTCACTGGCTGTAAAAATAGAGATGTTTTTAAGCTTCCTAGTACATATGCACTACAAGAAAATAAAGGTGAAAAAAAAAATCCCAATTTGCTCTCCAGTGCATCTGGATTCTTTTTTTTTTTCAAAGCGATTTGTTAGTGTAGTGAAAAAAAGTTTTTCATAACATTAAATGATGATTGAGAAAAATGTGTATGTTTTGAGACTTAGACAGTGTAATGTTCTGCCCCTTTTGTTTGAAGGCTGCCATGCTCTGGCCAGCAACGCTCTTTCCCATTTCAGCTCATGTTGAAAGCAGTTAAAAACAAGAATGTACAGGGACCACGTCAAAGAAGTGAAGCCACAAATTTTAACGCATGGTGTTAACACAAGAAACAGAACAGCTGGTTTTGAATTCATGGGGGGGAAAAGAGTGGTGAGCACTTAAAAAATATGAAAAAATACTGTATTTTCCAAGCTTTGAACTTCCACAAAATGCAAGCAGTGAATTTTTAAGTCACCTCCAGTCTACATTCATGTTCTAGCAAAACTAGTTCTTCCATCAAGAACCAAACCACCATAACAGAGCTGAATCTTTGTACTTTACAAGTGACAATGTATTTTCTAATACCAGAAATATATGATATATTAATTACTAGACAGTTCCAGCAGTTCTGTTAGTTTTATATACACATGATTTTTTTCAGCAGAGGAACTGCAGTGTTATTAAAATAGTGGTGATAATAGATGTTGTCAGTTGTTGCAAAACACTCAAACCTACTTCTCAGCCTACAAACAGTTCCTTATAGGAAATAAGAAGTATGTGCCTCAAACAGACCTTCCAGCCTGTGAATGAACTTCTGAAAAAAGGAGCATGAGGATATTTTCACTTCAGAAACTACAATATGTAAGGAAAGTTTTAGCATAAGGCTTCACAAAAGCACTGCTAAAACTTTTTGATGGGTTGGAAAGAGGCCAGTAAAACTCATGTGTCTATAGCAGGCAGTTTGAAATGCAGCAACACATCTATACCAGAGATGAATGCAACCATTCAGAGCACCAAAGCAGAAAAAGGCCTCTCAGCAAAGTTTCTATCCTGTAACAGTCTATTAATTAGCCAATGTTTTATACTCATTTGCTGAAGTACAAGACAACCTACTGGTGTGTATTGATTGCGTTTATTTTGCAGTGCAGCTCTTCTTGCAGTGGCATCCCCATTAGCATTGTAAAGATAACCGGAATAGACGACACTGTTACTGAAAATCTTTCACAAAAAGATGAAACGTGTGGAGCAATTAAGATACAGGGTAAAACAACTTCCCTTTATTCACATATCTGGATCTTGGCCTCCATTGTACAAATAATCTGCTGTGCAAAATAGTTTATAAAACACTAAAAAAAAGCTTTTATTGTAAAAAAATAAAGTTTCTAGATATACAGTTACTTTGCACTATCACAAATATTATCCAGTATTTAACATTTAAATTTACAGTCACAATACTCAAGTCCTGTAAACCAATGGCTCTACTGGTAAGAAAGCCACTACTGAAACTCAGGTTCACTAGGGATTTGATACGTATTTTCCTGTTGTCATATCTACACCCTTACACAGCTCTGATGACCCATACTTGGAATTGTACCCATATAATGAAATTAGACACTGGCCATCCTTTCCTCCATTATCAGGTAAAAAATTCCAAGTTAAATTCCATTTAGTAAATGGCAAGTTTTAGTAAATCCTGGCAACACATGAGCTTACGCAGTGCAGTCACAGAATAACAAAGGTCCCCAAAAGTAGATTTGAACTTTGCAGATAAGCAGTGTAAATAAAGGCAGCCTATGCAGGGTTCTGGGCATGCATATCTTGACTCCTATCAGCATCCAAGCTAGCTGGCTTAAAAACCAGCTCTGATCCCCCTATGCTGCAGTGCAATTGCAATCACTTGAACATGAAATGCCTCTAAGAAGTTTCGGTACAGTCACCTGAGCCCTCATTGTTCCAATTCGCTTTCGTTCTGCAAGGTCTTCATGGCTAAACCCCAGAGGGTCATGCTGGAGAAGAAGGGTCCTTCATTATTCTTGTAGGTGGCAGACGATGTTCGACTGCCCAGCGGGTCACTGCAGTGACCGTCCAAGCTGCCCATGGAGGAGCGAATCATGGGAATACTGTCCGACTGTAAGGGTTCTTCTGCGGAAGACACATCTACGTCTGCGTAAGCGTAGGGTGGTGGTTGCTGAGTCTGAGCTTTCGGGAGTTTAGCAGAATCCACACCGAGTTTCTGCTGGTTTGCTGAGTCGTGGTGTTGAGCCACTGAGCGCAACTTACAGTACGGATCTGCGGAACTGTCAAATTCGGTGGAATTCCCAGTTGGACGAACTGGAAATTTAACAGACACTGGTAACAACGTAACAGACATTTCTTGGCCAAAAGAGTCAGAACTCTGAGACTTGTCAAGGTCAGAAGTTTCAATCCCTGGAGTAAATTCATCCAGTGTGTTTGGCCCTTCCTCAGAGGCCTTACAGTGCATTTTCTTGTGCCGCCGCAGAACAGCAGAGCGAGTGAAGCATTTGTTACAAGTCTCACAAGTGTAGGGTTTTTCTCCTGTGTGAGTCCTCACGTGTCTACGCAGGTCACCAGAGCCTGCAAAACATTTCCCTACAAGACAGAAGTGATAGATTAAGATTTTGTTCTTAACACAAGTGAATAAACATGTTTTAATTAGAGAAAATACCAAGCAACATGTCCCAGTTGTGGTAATTTGTCCATCTAGAACAGGTTCAAACAAGTTCAATCTATTTTTACAATTCCATTAACTTGTTTCTTCTTCTTGATCTGATTTTCTAACTTGTGTTTCCTAACAAGTGTGTTTAGCTTTTTTCTCCAGAGACAGGAATATCCATTAGTATTTGAAAGCTGTGAGTGCTCTCAGTTTGTATTGATGGAGAAAAAATATAATTTTAAATTATCAATTTAATTTGACTGGAAAAAACAGTATGCTGATAAATTTCTAATTATATTCTTCCAGTGAGAGCTGCATCATAGAAAGAAATGCTTTGTTCATTACCAAGGAACTACTCTCAAAAGTGCTGACAAAGTTAGCTTTTTTGTTAACTGTAAGCTAGCATAATGTAGCAGGCTTTTTTTTACATTCTAGACAGGGAAGGCATGAGAACTGTAATTTTTACTGCTGCAAATATTAGAATACAAAAAAATATTCAACTGTTTGCCTATCTTCAGAACCACAGACTCAAATAAGCTCAGTCACCATACTGCAAAGAAAAAAGTGTCTGAGGCTGAACTGAGGCAAAGTGCAGAAGAACAAACAGAACAAAAGAGCATTAATTTCCAGAATTGCTACATGATTCAGACACCTCACATTCTTTAAGATAGCAGAAGTAAGCTGGTACCTATTTGTGATTTTTATCTCATTTATTTTCTAAGGACAGGTATCAGTAAAAATTAACTTTATTAAATGAATGTGTAGTAAAACTGCAGTCTCAATTTTCAGTATTATACTTTTTATTTTACAGCACAGATTTCTTTTCAGAATAGCCATTAAATGGCAATGGTAAGATTACAAATTACTGAAGTAATACATTTGCATTTTTTGCATAATGTGAATGATTTCTTAATGCTTGATCAGATCCTCTGTGCACAATTTTTGCCTTCTCAGTACAAGATGAAAATGAAAAACATTGCCGAAAACGAAAAATATTCAAAAGATCACTACAAGGGAAGATGGAAACAAGCCTGTTTTAATGACAGCAACACAAATGACTGTTTATACTTTCATATCCTGCACGTTTATATTTGCTCATTCTGATGCAAGACCTCCTGATAACATTGGCAAACATACTGCAGTTGGACTTTAACAGATGAAACTACCCTCCTCGAAAGCTGATTCCTTAGAACATGAATGGAATGATATCAAAATAGCACTTAAGGACAAAAACATGATGGTAAATAACATAAAAGATTGGGACAGACAACGAAATTTCTGAGAACTGTGTTACAGAAAGATGAATCATCTATCAAAAAGCCATTTTCACACCACTTGGAGGTATGGCTCAGATTTTGAAAACAGGTGTTTTCTGGTACGAAACACTGATCGAGTTTTGATTTTATTCCAGAGGCTGAAGCAGAGGAACAAAAGTTTTTTATTATCAAACCCTATGGGTGAAAGCAGTTAAAACCAAACAGTATTCAAGTGAGGAGAAAGAAAAAAAAAAAAAAAAGACCCCAGTGATAGCCAAGTGATGTCAAACCTAAGTTTTCACCAGAAAGGACTATTCGGAAAATAAATCTGTTTTTGAAGCAGCTAGTATCACTACCTCTTTAGCAAACACGTACACATACAATGTAGATTCCTCTTATTTCCTTTACTCTTCAACTGAAATTCTCTTTAGTGACAGATAAAGGAGCTACACCAAACGAAAGACCACAGAGTATGCAAGCCAAAAGATTTTGTGAATAACTGTCACAACATGGTATTTCACAATTTGAAACCATTTCGGTTAATTCTTATTCTGTTGACAGAGGAACTTTTATCATTTAAAAAGCAAAGACACAAGCACGCTATGCAGAGTAATTCTTACCACATGCTGAACAGCTGTATGGTCTCTCTCCAGTGTGCCTAATTCTGTGCTTTACCAGTTTTCGTTGCATATTAAATGACTTTCCACATTCATCACAGGTGAATACTTTATCTGCTGTATGGGTTTTTTTGTGCTCCTTTAAATTACTGAAGTTACTGAATCCTAGAAAAATATGACAGATCCTGAGATTAAAACGACTCCTCACATTTCAGTCAAGAAAACCTCAGAGGGAGAAACTTTGGTTCTCACATACCTCTGCCACAGATATCACACAGATGAGGCTTTTCTCCAGAATGAATAATAATGTGACGCTGAACATCACCAGAAGCAGCAAATCTGTAACACAACACAGAAACCCAATTAGTGTCTTTATAAGACCTATTATTTTCCTAAACTAAGGATCATGCAGAAATTGAGTATAATGAATGCCTGATGTTCTGAACAAAGATTAACATCTAAACCACAGATAAATGGATGCATTTAAGAAAAACGTTTTGAAACTGACAATGTCCAATTTAATTTATGCTAGAAAGAACGCCCCAAAAAACCCTTTTACCATTAATGTTACTAATTCATTCTGCATTTTATGCTGCACCTGCATTACTGTATTTTCTGTCACTTGCTAGCTAGCAGAAGGCAGAATTATTTAATGCTTTGCTTAAATTTGTCAAGTTTCCCATACTTCAGAATTCCCTAAAACATAAAAAAAATTTTTATCACCAAATAATGAAAAACAAATAAGAGGAAAAGGTACAAAACTGCATGATTTATTACGACTCACACTGTTCAAAATACACAAAACAGGATATTCTTAACTACATACCAATATACAAAAAAAACCCTAAGACCACAAACTATGGTAATATAATTATCTTATTATGTACTTGCAACAAGACAACTGCAGACATTTATATATTTTAATCCCATCAATAAACATTTAAACCCAGTGTCTTTTGAACAAAATGGAGCAGCACGCTGCTTTAACTCTTGGCCCTTAGTTTATCATGAAGATTAGTAGAAAACATGACCAAATTCTATCACATTAATTTTACTAAGGTGAATAGCTCTACTCACCTTTTCCCACAGATTTCACAAATGTATGGCTTCTCACCAGAATGCCGACGGAGATGTGTCTGGAGATTACCTGCCTGAAGGGACAGTAATTTAAGCATTTAAATTCAGCTACCTTGTTGTTGTACACAGACAAAAAAACAATGATGGGAACTATGAGACTGGCTTTTTATTCCTACTTCTAAGGCAGTGAAGACTACAAAGTATGTATGAACTCAAGCATTCTTATCCAGTAAGACAGACTACCATGTATTTCAAGATCAAATTGTTTATGTATGCAATTATATGCTGACAAGAAGAGAAACAGGGAAAAAAATAAGCCTGGGGTGTTATGCTAAGGGAAAAAAAAGACCTATAGTTTAAAACAGGTCCAATTATAAATGAAAATTGCACCATCTAGAATGTAGTGAAAAAGAAAACTTACTAGTAATATGGTTCATGTCTTATTTTCCCTGTCCTACAAATAAAATATCGTTACATGAGGATGTCTGAATTCACCTACCAGGAGGTTAAAAAGAAAAGAATAGGGTGGACATTTTTCAAGCTATAAAATACTAGAGCCAAGCGCTCCAAACCTATATATATTTACTCATATCAAAAGAAAACAGAAAAGGAAGTACAGAAATGAATGAATGGGATTACTGGTAACTAATGTATTACATATCTTTCCTCTCTCAATCCTATAAAAAGAATGCTAATCTAGGAGGCAAACCAGATAATGACTAGATAAAACCTTCTTACTGTGTCCAACTATTTTTAAAATGTTTTTAAAGCCACTGGTGCTTTTGAATGGCTAATCCACCGAGAGTCCAGTTCTCAAAGCACAAGATATAGCTAGTCTGGATAGAAGAGCTGCAGATGTTCCTAAATTGTGCATACTTCACAGAGTCACTTTTTAACCCCTCCATTCGCTGCGACTGATAGCTGCCTGGTTTTATTTAAGTACACCAAAGGAACATTGAGCCCTTTCCATTGGGAAAGAAAATTTGGGATGCAAAAGATTATCATGTCCTCCTCAGTCACAGTAAGACAACAAAAATAAGGTCCACAGTACTTTCTTCTGACTCCTTTAGATAATAAATGACCACTGATGATCCATCACTGCAGAGCTTACAATATACCAGAACTCAAGTACAGCAGACACACACAAACACAGACAGGAGCTCTCTCTTGAACCCTGAGAGAGCTCTCTTTAATCTCTGTAATTTTTTTCAGACAGCAGTGTGACTGAACCACTGTTTTCTCAGGCCAAACTTTGTAATCCTGAAATCGACTCAGAGAGAGGCATGAGGCACCTGTGTCTGAGGAATGAGATGAATCATGGAGTAATTTTTGCTTTGCAAAGACAAGGCATTTTATTCAGTGGTGCATTTGAGAGAAAACATATAAAAGACAGAGCCTTTACTTCTATCCATGTCACAAAACAAACCCTAACATGGGCAATTAAAAGTTATTCTGGATAAAGACAGAGGATGAATCTGAAGTGCAGCAACCCTTCTAAAACAGTTCCCATACAAACATTTTAATCAATAAAAACATTCTACAGAGAGCAGCAAGTAGATCCATTTATTTATTACAAGCCCATGTAATTTCCTCCTAATGAGGGCAAAACTGTGCTAAGACAAAAAACCCCATCAATAGCTTGTATTCTTCTTAAGCTTTAAAGCTGGCACACAACCTTGCTTAAAGCAGCACATGCCATGCCAATGAAAAAACATAAGAGGACTTTTGCTAGTATTTCAGAGAAAGAAAAAAAATGCTCAAAAGAATCCTCATACTGGTTGCACAGCACTCCTCACAAATTTGGAGACTAAAAGATACGCTAGACATAGTCCATTTGAAAGTGGTTTGCTTTCAAATTGAAAGAACCTAAGCATAGGGACACCCAAAAGAAGCTCAGCAGAAGGAGGTAAAACATGATACTCTGGATCACCAGCCAGACAAGGTTCACATCACAAAAGGCTGTGTGCTGTAATAAGGGAGGATGCAAGCTTGGAAGTACAAAAGGCACCTTTTTCTCAAAAAACCAAACACATTTATGGCTACTTGTTCCCAGCTATGAGTTCCCATGTCAATTCCCCCTACTTCCTTCACTTTCTGCTCCACATTCCAACACAAAGAACATCCTTTACATTCAGCAGGAGCAGAAATACCACAATGACTGCACTGTCTCTAAAGCACAGAACATGAAGGCTTAAATGAAAGTGTTTTACTTCTGTGTCTGCAGATGGAGATGATCAAGATCAGATATGGTCTTTTAAGCGAAAAGTAGATAGTAATTATCCTTGAAGCTTTCTGGTAGGTGGAATCTTACTCATTTGTAGGATTTAACAGCAGGATTCAACCTCAGGAATACACAAGATCCCTTTATGATCTGCTGCAGCACCCAAGCTGAACACTATGGCTCGTGTGCTGGACAAGTGAGGTAATAAGGAGGGAAGGAGAGCTGTTTAAAAGTGTTTAATTAAAAGGTAGAAACTTTCAGTATTGTTGGGGGGGGGTGTTTTTTTTTTTTTAGTTAAAGATGCTGCAAGAGGAGTCTTGTCATGCCTGTCATACACTCTGAGTGTGTGAAGCTTTTTTATTCCCTCTCCCCCACAGCAGTGGTACACAGTACCACTATTTGCCAAAAGTACTTTTCATAGAATTTGGAAATATTCATGTTTTGCTTTTAATAACTAGAAGTTCATCCATTGAATGAAAATGCACTTCTTTGTCTAATAAGCAGACCTAGTTTTTCTCAAAATGGCTCAATAAGCATGATGAAACAGTACTGTTCAGTGTATTATATTCATAGTCTTATATTCATATTAAGCAACAAGTGGAGGACACAACTGCATCAGATTCATGGGCTAACAAGTCCCACTGGTGGACTATCAAACTGAAACAAGAGAAGCACAAGCAGTGGTGGGTGGGTAGACAAAGAACACATAACTCTAATTCTTAAATCAAGATCCATGAGAAACACCAAAGTTATTCAACAATAATTATTATAGAATTTTAGTATAAAATATGTATCTGTTTATTGTCTCCTGCACTTAGATGTGCACATTCCAAACAAGAAAACAGAAAAGAAATAGACATTTTGGAAACCTGAGACAACTAGGCACCAAATTTGCAGGAATACAAATTAAGTGCTGTACCCAGAACAGGAAGCAAGCATTGGAGGGCAAATTAAGACTGCTAAAGCTTAGGCCCTGTATGTAAGCACAGAATTTCACAAGAGAATTTTTTTTTAAATCATAGCTGAGTTCTGTCACTTCAGACAGACTGTGATGTTCTCACTGAAGGAAACTAAGCCCAATTACATGAATATAGACTTCTTTATCTGATTCAAATCTGCTTAATAATTTATGCCATTTAGGAAGATAAAACTGTATAGTGAATACAACATCATATAAAATTCTAATCTGAATTTTTTTCAGACACTGTAAAAATGCTCTTCACAACATATCCCCAAGCATAAGTCAAAAGAACAGTTTGGAAATTAATGTTCTCTGTATTTCAAATATAGTGTAGCTCTGGATAGTTAAACATTCATGTGAAGGTCAAATACATAACACATCTACTGAGAGCAGACAGAATCAAAGGTACAAAATGCATCAAAGAAATCTAAGCCACTTAACACATTACTTCCAAACAAGACAATAATTCATCCCTAAAGTGAAGTGTCTTTGAACAAAAAAATATCTACAGACTTAAGCCCAAGTTTTTTAGAATCAATACATAGATGCATTTCAAGTCTAAGTGCCATAATATATAAAATATTCCCACCTGTGAGAAGTGTTTCCCACAAATGTTACATTCAAAAGGTTTCTCACCTAAAAGAAGAAACAGAACATAGAACTTCTAACAGTTGCAATGGAATAAAAAATGTTTTAAATTGGTACACTTCCTTTTAAAACATGTAACTTAAGAGTAAAAATATCCCCAAAAGGACACTTACCCATGTATTTAAGAGGAAATTCAAGAGGGAAGTACAGTATTTACCATTAAGCTTGTAAGGCAGGCTTGCTCAGAAACAGAATTTATCATTCAAAACAAGTAGTAGAGGAGTTTTGATACAAACTGGTGCGGGTTTTAATTTTTTTAAATACTTTGTTTTCATTTTGAAAGCGGTATCATATTGCCAGGAAGAACAGAATAGATGACAAGGTCCTACGACAACAACAACAATGACGGGAAGTGCACCTGTTTTTTCACTTGTACAGAGATATATTCTTAAAAAGAAGGAGGAATGCAGAGAAGCCGATTTGACAGGGTCCTGTTTTCCAGTTTCAGCGTGTACCGTACACCTCTGCTCGTCGCATAGCCATTCACTTCCTTATATTTGCCCTCAAATTTTCACCCTAGATATCTGAAGATTAACCCAAGTATTTTTCTCCAAAATGCTGAATTTATTTGTATAAAACTGGTATTCTTGATTCTCCCAAAAACACGAGCAGCTTCAGTAAAAAACAACTGCAGCCCACTTTAGCTTTTCAAAATAACTTGACTCTCAATCTAGAACATGACTGCACAATACTTCAATTCTCTAGCTGTCAATATAAGACAAGTATGTTTCTGTAATAACTTTTTCTCCTCCACAGTATTTCATAAAGTTGGGTTTTTTCTCTGCTTAGTTCCTACTTTTTACACTGTTGATAAAATTCTTTGTGCAACTTCTAGAAATTTTAAAACAATAATAATGCTCAAATATCACTGAATTCAAAGACAGACTTCTAATCATCTTTGATGAGTCTAACTGTACATTTAAAGGACATGTATAATCTGGCCCACTGGTACAGGGCAACAAAACTAGTTTAAATCCATGTGATTTTGAAAGCAGATGTTTCCAACGGGAAAAAGAGATCTTAAAATGTGTTTCATCTTAGTGCTGATTCAAATATCTGTCTATAGATTTTTATTTACTTTTTTAATTCTAGTTTTCCTGACTTTACAGAACACCTCTTGGCTTCTCTTCCACCAAGTATTCTCTATATCAGTATTTTTCCTCCATTCTTGGAAATGTTACAAGCAACATCTACCATATCCAGGTGTTGAGGTCCCATTTTCCTTTCCTGCTGCCAAATCAGATGAAATTCTTTCCACATATTTTCAGATCAAGGACCAAATGCAATTCTCTTTAGATTTTAAAACAGAGAGTAAACATACAGTTATGTTGCTCCACGGATAACAACCCTGCAGTTAATCTGACAACTTGAGGCTTTATCTACTTAATGAAAACTGGAAATCTTCTGGCAGTTTTAAAAAAGCTTTTATTCAATTAAAGATAAAAATTATGAAACCAGTAACTCAACTGTAAAAAGCACTGAGGCTTAATTTCATTATGGCTCTAAACATGCAAATTTCTGGTACTGACAACACAAATCTAAATGAAACCAACAAGGAGCCAGATCTGTAGCAACTGGGAAGGATTCTGAAAATTGTCAAAGCATCAAGGTAATTTCAGATGGAGGATAAAAAACAGTAGCAGCAATTTCTACAGAAATTACCTACACACACACAAAAAAAATTACTGTAGACTTAAAGACTAGTATCTAAACAGGAATCCACTCTGAAATGACTAGAGGGGGAGGGAGGGAATTGGAGGCTCAAATTTCTCAAAACTATTGTTGTAGGCTGCATGCAACCTCATTATAATCGTACTGATGTACAAAGAATTGGGAGTTTTTCGCCCCAAGATAAAGATAAAACTAAAGTTTTGTTTGAAAAGAAACATCAAATTAGTTTTTGGAGAACGATTTTGCACCTGCATAAAATTCCAAACCACTGGGCTTATCAAGTACCCTGTTGCTCAATTAGCCTCACTGTACCTCGGGGTGTATTAGTGAGAGCACAGCTGGTAAACTGGAGATTATCCTTCTCTGCCTATCACTGGTGAGACTGTATCTGGAGCCTTAAGAAAAGAAGGCAAACAGGAAATCTTACTGTCCTACACGGAACATTTGTCTTCCTCAAATGGGGAGACAGATGCAACCAGGTTGTTCTCAGGACACAGTTTTAGGACAAGAGGCGACAGACACAAGTTTCACCATGAGAAATTCCAATCAGATGTAAGAAAATAATCTTTTCCCCACAAGGGTGGTCAGACAGTGGAAGTGATTGCCTAGAGAGATGATGGAATCTCTGTCCTTAGAGACGCCCAAAATTTGACTACACAAGGTCATGAGCAAAATAACCCAATCTAATTTGATGTGCCTTGAGTAGAGGATGGGACTAGATGACCTCCAGAAATGTAATCTAATCTAAAGTATTCCATGACTCTACAGCTGCCAATTAATTCCAAACCGAAAAACTCTGAGGATGCTAATCTTCCCAAAGACCAGCGCTGGATCAACAGCTATAGAAAAAATTTGGGGAAAAGTAGTAACTGAACTACAGTTAAGACAATGCTTCAACAACATCCATGAGACTTTAAATTTGAACCCGTGGACTGCTTTGTGTTTTCTATCTCCTGTTGCATCCTTCTTGTTCAGCACTCTGCAAGAAGAGATGAAGATAAAGTACACAATAGCGGGATCAAAGCAGTGGTGTGTCAGCTCCAGAGGAGAAAGGCATGAAATGCAGAAGTGGTATTCCTGAAGAGATCGCAAGAGTGAGGAGCAAGACCCACTAAGACATGAAATGCTGGCAAGTTACTCAAGCAAAGCTCAGAGCAAAAAGGTTGAGGATCAACAATGTATTACGACAGTGTTACTCTGCTCCTGTTGTATTCCATCCTGCCAAGGGTTCTTTCCATGGGGCTGGATTTGTTTTGGGTGGTTTTTTGAGATGTCCCCTGAATATATTTTTTTAAAAACCCAGCAAAAACACTGGATGTTCTTGGACAGGTACGGACTGTATAAGAGAAATATCCTTGTTTCCTTTTTTTCAAACAAGTCAATATAATAAAAACAAATTATAACATTCAGTCAAGTCAAAATCGGTCAAAGTCAATGCAGTAAGCTCTCTATAAAGATTCCTTTAACTATCCACTAGCAATACAATTAAAACAGCCGGATATCCCAGTACAACAACACGTGCTGAACACAGTATGGCTGCCTTCACATAGAAAACTCATCAATGCAATCATGCAAACCTGTAAATTCTTCAGTAGTTCCTACTGTTCAGGGGCAGAGAATTTCACACATGCTTTTTCTTGACAACAAGACCACTTGTGAGGAAAGAATTGTCATTTGTGGGTTAAAACCAGGTTTTCCAGTGTGAAAAATCCATTTCAGTAACTTATCTCTCCCGCAAAGCCAGACTGGAAGGACTTTCAGTAAGCACTGTAATAGTTAAATGCTGGCCAACCCTTTTGCTTAGTTTTAGAAAACAAATGTTTTTTAGTAAAACTGATTAGCTAGCTATCTAGTGTGCTTTCTGAAGTGGCAGGTGAATGGAAATGGCTTTTAGCATACACTTACATTATTTAACTGCTAGTGTATCTGAAGTCAACAACACCGATGTGCCCAGTATTCCTACACTAACATCCTACTCACTATCCACTGCAGTTTTCCAAGCACTCTTTTTGCACTAGCTGGATATTTAAAAACAAATTAACACGACCCAAAAATAACAGGGAAGCAACCAGGCATTTCTAGTCATATTCTTGCCTCAGTTTTTCCATCCTTTTTTGTGCTTATTAATTGTTAAACTTATGCTCTTGAACTTTTGTCAGTTTAGCACATCTACAGAAGAATGCTGATGCCACAGTAAGTAACATTCAAGTCTGGAATTTTTAAAAACTACTGGAAGAAGACAGTGTACGAAAAGCAGCATGGAATTCCTGAATCTTGGGGTGTCTCTCACAGACACTAGCACAAACTCAAATGTTACTGCAGCCTCTCCCTCAGCTGCGACTTTTCAAGGTGCTTTGTCTTATATCTGATCAACCATTTTCCTGAAATTTTTAGGATATTGAAATATATCTGATGATGTCAGCTCAAACTGGACAAGATTCAAAAAAATACAAGGCAAAGAGAGGATCTAGGAAAGAGACATGCAACTCTTTCACAGGAGACCAAATTAAAAAAAAAAGTATAAGAAACATGAACATACAGAAACAGTCAAAGGTAACAACTGAAAACTTTAGGAAGCTAATGCAAAATGTTTGTATTTTCAGGTTCTGGAAAGATTTTTCTGCTTGTAATGTGAAAAAATAAACTTTTAATACTAAGGACCAATTAACAAAATAAATTAATGTCTACTAGGAGGGTTTCATATTTAGTGTCAAAGTACCAATACATGTATGCTCAATTCACAAGTGATGTTTATTTGACAAGATTGAGAGAGATGTGTTTGTATATTTAATACAGAGAAAAAGAAATATTCAACAGCTTAATCGGGAATAATGCTATCTCTGACTTTGAATCAATAGTATTACCTGACTAGATAAGGTAATTCTTAAACTCCTTAAAAAAAAGTATATCTAATAATAGAAAATGCTGGTTAAATTGAACAGACAAATTAATTAATTCAAAGTCAGACCAAGTCTTGTTTTTCACTGGAATAAAAAGATACTTGGAAATAAATCTATGTTAGGTTTGAAAATATTACTTGTGAGTTTTCTAAACAAAGTAAATTATTTCAAAATTCCCATTCATGCTGCAGCCTACTTGTCTGCAGGAGTCTTACTCTCTAGGTAAACACAACGAAAGTTGTTATAAAAAGTATTTCTACAGTTAAAAAAAATGACCACCAAACGCCAATTACTTGTATCTCACAATGAATACATGACCAGACAGAACTGAGGTGTTCTAGAACATTTGTAGTATCACCTATTCATTTACACTTTTTACTGCTATCTGGCTGAAATTTCTGGGCCACCTGACAAACTGACTAGAAATGACTCATCTAAATGCAAGACAAAAATAAAGTTTTCATTGAAATGTCATTTTCATTGAATTCAAACAACGTTCTTTAAAACAGCACTCAAACAAATACATAGGAGAAATCTTTTCTACAACTCTCAGCTAAATTCAGTATTACAGTCTTTATTTCTGTATGATTATTCACTTAAGAAAAAAAAACCAAACCACAAAATAACCACAAAACCATCACCTTTTGAAAGTAGACCCTTACCAGCATCTCTGAATCAAGAGGCACTGCAAGATAGTCTCTTTAACTGAAATATTTGGTCTGCAGACCAAGTAACCGATAACTGTACCTGTATGAGACCTTTTATGAAGCTCCAAATTGCTTGGATGTTTGAAAGCCTTCCCACATAATTCACAAGTATATTGTCTCTGTGACTGAAGAGTCTGTGATTGTCCTTCTTGTTCCAAAGAACCTTGAGATCTTTCCATTTCAACAGTTTGTTCAAAATTCTCAGAATTCACTAAATCTTCGTCTTCTTTTTCATCAGTAACTCTAACATTTGTCATGTCTGTGGTACTTTCATTTACAGGTTCAATTACTTCTGGTACTCTACTGTCATTCCTTTTAGGCTCAGGTGGCTGCTCTGCAGATTTCTGAGATCTTAGAAAATTTAACTTTTTGAGGTGAATTGCCTTTTTCAGCCGCATCTCTTTGGTTGGCTGTGTAAGTGTGCTTTCTGCATCTTGGTCTGGAGCAGCTTCATTCACAGACTGAACCAGAAAGTTTGATGGTAAATGATCAGAGGTTTCCAGAATACACTCAGAGTGACTGACAGTGCAAGGATTATTCTCCACTGTGTTTATTTCTGCAGATGTGTTGTAAGAAAAGGATGGTTCTGCTCCTCTCTCATGATCAGAGCAAGCATTTTGTTTGTAGAACTGTTTACTGTAAAAGTTGCGTAGTTTGTAATAGTAATTCGGTTGTTTAAATGGAAGCCCCGTGCAGTTGCCATCTAAGGAGTCTTGTGGCTGTTTCTGTGCATCACCCGGCGGCGTGTGAAGATTAACAGACTGCGATGCATGAGAGTGGTGGTCAGCCAAGACTTTATTGGCTTGTGTGTCAGATGAGCACTCATGCAACAGGTTTGTCCCATAACCGTCACTGGCACAGCTCCCATCCGTAGCCAAAGTATTCTGCAGCGAAAATACACTATTACAAGGCATGCTGGCTGCTTGCTCTACAGCTGTAGAAGATTTTAAAAAGGTGTGGCAAATGTTCAGCACATTTTGCACTTGGAGACACTGTGCAATGTCCAGCATAGCTTGTACGTTGTCCTGACTAAGATCCAGGTGAGAGGTGTACATGAAGTCCAAGATCTGGCCTATGCCACCTACATTTTTAATGTCCAAGTGAAACACATCGTTCTTCTGGCCTGAAGAATTCTGGAAAAGGGTCCTGATAAAATAAGGCAAATACTCAAATACAAACAAAAATAATTCACAGACACTTAAATAAGAAAAATACGCATACACCTCAAATAGACTGTCTGGTATGAAACAATTTATACTCTAAGGCCTTACCTAGAGTGCTGTATTTTTGCAGTCTCAAAATCTCTCAATTACTTGTTATATATTAGTCCTACATTAGTGCACTTAAAGTATAAATCCAAACAAATTATTGTTTATATAACTTCAATTTTGTATTTTTTAATGTTCTGAAATGATACCCTGTCCTTGTGGTTTCCTATCCACTGTTGTTCCCATATTAAGTGCAGTGGGATATTTACAGACAATTTTCAAAAATTGCTTTATTCAGAATGATGTTTCTCCTTTCATCATGGCAAACAAAACAGGACATAAGAGATTTTCTAGTAAAAGGGAGAAGATAAACCTCAAAGTCAGTTAACTCTTCTGGCAACTGAGCTTATCCATCAAACTCTATAAGTAAATCTTATTGAAGTTCTTAGTATTAGTTCTTTCTCCACAAATACACAGGAGGATGGCAACACTAAGCAAGAAGATGGCATTATTTTCAATCTATTATCTCATATCCAAGGAAGTACTTTTTTTACTGGCACTAGATGAGAACCAAGCAAAAGAATAATGAAGAGCACAGGTACATAAGCTTAAGCCACCACTGCAACCAATATCCACTGAATTGTCATTGAATCATTAAAGTGAATGAATTCACAAAATTTTCTATTTGATGTAAAGTATTCTCACATTCAGAGCTGTTGCTCTCCACATTCACAACTAGTCCTAGATTAAGTGCGTTCATACTCTGTCTCAATCAAGAACTTCACACCCTCCCACTAAAACCCCCAGTCTCTAACCTGGTACTCTCACAGTAAACAATGACATATAAACAAACGGGGTCAGGTCACTCCTATGTAGTTATTTTCCTGCACTGGGAAATGCCCCAAACTTGATGATTCCTCTTTGAAGCCAAACTCTCAAATTAGGTTTTGTTTAAAGGTAGGCATAATATCAATGAGCTCTAAATCTTAAGGAAATTAGACCCTATGCCTAAATTTTAGAAATGCAGAGGCTACTCTGAAGCCAGTGCCCACATCAGAATTCCTTCAGAAATCAAGATCATCCTCTCTAAATTAAAACCAGAACTATAATGAACAGATCTGGGTTGAGAGTCTAAATTAATTAGCCACTTATATCCTATTGAATTTTAATAGGAGTTGAGTGCTTAGTTCTTTTTAACTACTTAAAAAAAAAATCAGTCTTTGAGCAAAATTGCACTTCATCAGCAGGATTACACCACTAGAAGAGAAAAAGGAACCTCTTATCTTTTTACCCTGGTTGTAACATAAAAATAATTTTTTTACTTTAGAGATGTTTCAAAAAACAAGATCCAAAAATGGCCAGATCTAACAGCTTACTCATAACTAATGCAAAACACTAAGTTACGAGATCCAGCATCCTCCAAAATTTGGAGGGTCAATTGAGGGCAGTACAGAAGGGAGAGAAACCAGCGATATGGCATAATGGGTCACCTGTATACTTTAAAACACAGTTGTTATCTCTGAGAATCTGTTCTAAACAGAGATTCAATAACATATACAGCAAAATTTTATTTTGAATATATGATCAATGAAACAAGTCACATTATTCAGAAGTGGATAACGTTTCATCAATTATATTCCTTATTTGGCTCTGTTCATGTACTCTACTATGTTCCTTCTAAGCAGTTATCTTTCCTTACTGAAATACTGAATGCAGGTCTACGCCAAAATCCATTATATGAGGCACTATAAGCAAGTAAGGATCAGGAAAATGCCAACAATTCAACAGCATAATATGAATACTCGACACAGATTTATCTCTGGACAAGCACTTTCCCTACAGTTACTTTACTCTGCAACTACCAGAAAAAAAATACCCTTCTCAAAGAAAACCTCAACCAGCAGCATTTAATTATCATTTTAAAAAGAAGAATTTTCTATCACATACCTGAAGTATTGACTGAAAGCAGCTAATACGTTTTTGTGTGCTTTGAAGCATACACCTTTTACCACCAGCATGCAGTCACAGAGAAGCCCCTGAATGCGTTGTTCATGTAGCTGCTGGAGAAGATGACAACTATGGCTAGCAACAGTGTCCATGCTAGAAAATCACTTAAATTACCTACAATGAAATAAAATGCTAAGATGAATTTTAAATATTAAATCGCAAAATTAATTTAAAATAATATGAACATTTGCACAATTTGTTTTAGCTTCCAAAGGAAACAGACTACAGTTTACACCTGCAGTGTGAGCTCTAATGACATTTTTGTGATTAAAGATGAGTCACAGTACTGCTCACCAGTAGATGCACTGCAATATACATAGGAAATACTGATTTTAATGAAGTTTTGCTTACAACAAAGAGCTTCTGCAAAAACCTAATGATGCTGCCAATAAATTGAACTCCATAATCACAAAAAGTCACACCCCGATTTAGACAACTTTGACAAGAACTAGATTCTAAGGCAAAAACACATCTGCAAAACACACCTGCAAAATCAGTATCATCTGTAAAGGTAAACCTCAGTTTCCCCACCCTCTAAACTGAAAGGGGAGAACACAGTACTAGTATTATTGAAGACATATTTGTTGCTGTCCTAGCTAAGTACACTTCTTATGTGGATTTCATTAGATACAGTCATTTTTTTATAGAATATAATGTTTAAATGAAAAGAATCCTTCTTTCAACACGTTGAAAATACAGTATTTCTACAGAACACATTTACATTCAATTCTATACTTCCTTTTTTCTGAAGAAAGATGTAATTCTTCCCCTGCACACTTGGAGAACTCCAACTATTAGGACAATTAGAACTTCTAACTAATGAAGTAGAAAGACCACCCTGGGTTAAACATGACCAGAAAATGGTCGTCCCATTGTCAATTCTCATGAGCACCAAAGGTTCCACTTTTTAGTTTATCCTGTTACTCTGTGATTGGCTGCCTCCTGCGGTATTACACTGTGGGCTATTATATTGTGCCTCTTCTCTGTTAACGCTTACCATGCCTTCTACCAGGCTTTAAAATAAAGAAACCACATCTATTTGCCAAGCATTTGCTTTCTCTGTGTAAGTCTCCCACCACGGCATCCTGCAAATACTTTGACAACCCCTGAACTGCCTCTGAGCCATCAGGTGCCCGTTTCCCAGCGGGAAAGGCGGGCACGGAGAGCCGCTCCCGAACACGGGGAAGCCCCGCAACACAGTCGCTGTGTATGACGTGTAAGTATGATTAAGCCTGGCCCAGCTCGAGGTGTTGCACGGAAAAAGGCACAGAGGGTACAGAGGAGAGGGGCCCGAGGGGAGGGCGGGCTCTGACCGGTGTCGGAGCAGCGGCTGCCGCAGGGCCGGGACTGCGGGCGGGCCGAGGGCCCCGGGCGGGGGGGACGCG
>VZRE01000764.1:69208-89476 GCA_013396775.1 Cephalopterus ornatus
GGCTGCCGGCCAGGAGCGCAGGTGGCGGGCACGCCGGTCTGCCCGCCCCGTGTGGCCGGGCCACCCCTCAGCAGCGCCGCTCGCTTGGACCTGGCCGGGACGGGTCTGCTGAGGGGAGCGGGACGGAAGGGCCGGGTGGGGTGGGTCGTGCCGGGAAAAGGAGGTGGATGGGGAGGCGGTTAGGGGGGTTGTTCGTGGCACCCTGGTTCTAGGTGTGGGGGTTACTGGTTCCCGGGCTGGGGTGGTTGGGTACGGGGTTTAGCGGTTCCTGGGTTGGGGTCATGGATATGGAGGTTGGTGGTTCCCTGTTTGGGGTGGTGGTTATGTGGGTCACTGGTTCCCAGGTTGGGGTGGCAGGTATAGGGATTGCTGATTCCTGGTTTGGGGTGGTGGGTACGGGGGTTACTGGTTCCTGGTTTGGGGGTTACTGGTTCCCAGGTTGGGGTGGTGGGTACAGAGGTGGCTGGTTCTCGGGTCACTGCTCTCCCCTGCGCTCAGAGTGTGAGGCGAGGTGAGCACCTGCAGCATGGGACTGCTCGCCCCGTCGGTCGGTGGGTGCGCAAGTGCGTTTCTCTTCGGCCATCCACGTGTTTTTTTCAAGCCATAAGATCTCCTCTTTGTGTTTCTAGGGTTGTACCCACTTCCTGGAAGCTCCTGACCACTAGCCAACATGGTAGTTTTCACATGCAATGCGTGTGGAGAAGCTGTGAAGAAAGCACAGGTTGAAAAGCATGTGAACATCTGCAGAAACTGTCAGTGCCTGTCTTGCATGGATTGTGGCAAGGATTTCTGGTAGGTAAAGGATGTGAAATAGCTTTTCTCACTCTGGGGGGGTTGTCACAAATACAAGGTTTTTTTCTGTGGTTTTTTAGAATTAAATGTGGCTATTTCTGAATAATATTTGTATTTAAAATTATGCATGTTTTTATAGAAATTCAAGCTTAATCATCCAAGTTTGAACCTCATGGACAACTAAACCTCAGCAGTAAACAGGCATAAGTGACAGAGCTTTGAGCTTCTGATCATCAACAACTGTTATTTACTCTGCTACTGCAGAGAGAGTGAAATTAGCAATAATGTTTCTTTTGGAACATACTTAGTTTGTTGATTAGGTGTTGCATGTTTCAAAGGATGAAGCATCTCTGTGACCTATGGTTAAAAATCTTGTATGTTCAGGGGTGATGACTATAAGCAACATGTGAAGTGTGTGAGTGAAGACCAGAAATATGGTGGAAAAGGTTTTGAAGCCAAAACTAACAAAGGAGATGCCAAACAGCAGGAGTGGATTCAGGTAAGTTTGTATTATATACAGATACGATAAAGAACTATTGTTTATAATCATTATAGACACCAGAAAGGCTATACTGGATCAAACCAGAGATCTGTTTTTCCCAATATCCTCAGCTTTCTTTTGGCATTTCCTTGGTAGGTCTTTTGCTTATCCTGGGAAGAAATGCATCTTTTTTTCATTTTGAATCTATCTCTTACTAGTTTGATTTAATGTAATTTTCTCTGTTGCACACAAAGAGGTGTTGGTAGTTGTCCATCTTCTTTGTGCCATCTATGCCTTTGTAGACCTCTGTCAGGCACCCCTCCCCATCTCATATGCTTGTGAAATAGAGTTCAAGATATGGATGAACCATAGATTTACTGTGTGTCATAGTGATGTTTTCTGTATCCTTCTTTGTATCTTTCAAAGTGATTTTTGTCAGGTAATCTATTTTTGTTTTTTTGTTTTGTTTTTTTCACTGCTGCTGATCATTGTTCCGGCATTTTCATGGAATTGGCTATTTTAAACCCAAGATTT
Source organism: Cephalopterus ornatus (assembly GCA_013396775.1). Classification (NCBI taxonomy): domain Eukaryota; kingdom Metazoa; phylum Chordata; class Aves; order Passeriformes; family Cotingidae; genus Cephalopterus; species Cephalopterus ornatus. Next base: position 71,016 of record VZRE01000764.1, read on the forward strand.
TGTGTCTAAGATCCAGTGATCAACTTAAAGCTTGCCATTTTAGATGTGAAGCTAAGATTGCTTTTCCTTTGCATCCTGCTTTACATGAATTTGTGTTGACTGTAATTCACCCTTTTATTACCTAATCACTTGTTTTCTTAAAATCCTTCTGGAATCCCTATAGTCCTCATCCTGAATAGCTTCACAGTCATCAGAAAAATTTTCCTGTCCTCTTGTCAGATATTTTGTAAATATGTTGAACAAGAGAGGCTCCAGCACGGATGAAAAGGTCTGATAACCTTTCTGTCTTGTGCAAGAATCTGCCCTCTTCAGGCTATTCATTGATTTGTGGAAGGAACTCAAACACATTTTTAAAACCCCATAGTAATAAGGTAACCACCTGTTGATTTCTGTCTTATATAGAACACAATCTAACAAGGTACTAAGCCACACACACACTCAAGGTATATGAGTAATACAGCCAAAGGTGAGTAATGGCTGAGACTGAACGTGGTTTGAGGACATTGTTAAAGGCAGCGTGATGTGAGTGCTATTGCTCATGAACATTGTAAGCCTACCTCAGAAGTAAGTTCTTCCTACACAGCTGAGGGATTATTACCAAACACCCTTTTCCAATAGTCTTAACACAGGCCACGCATCCTTAGTACAGGAAGACGCTCCAGTGTCCAGTGGCTGCATCTTTAAGTACCAGGAAGCTCAGCCCTTTTCCCCCCCCACCAAGCAGCAGTGCTGTTCAAGGAACTGCCATGAGGATCTGCCCTGGCCTAATCTCCTCTGTTCTCTCATGCTGACACCCATAGCATGGGAATACCCTGAGCAGTCTTGCAGGGATTAATGTTTGCTGAAGCTGGCATTGCTGCCAAAAGAAAAGCATATCAAACTGTGGCATCAAAGTAAGCCCGATTTTTCACAATTAACTCCAGGAGCTTGCAAAAAACCAGTAAGTTGACAATTGCTTTTCTTAATAAGCTACCAGAATTCCTAATATCATACAGTAACTTTACTTTAAAATGTAACTTGTACATCAGAAAGCACTGGTGAGCAGTCCTGCTTGCATCTGCTTACTATACAGGTATAAATGTTTAGGTAGGTAACTTTGATGCATCTAATGATCTGTGATTAAACCCAAGATCAGTCTTTTTCTCATCCATTTTGAACATTTCCTATGAACAGCTGTGGTTGCTGGGTGATTTCTGTCCAGTGTACTTCAGCTTGCACACCTTGCACATACCATTTGATCCTTATGCTGCTTTTCTGATTTAACTCTGTTTTTCTTATTTAGAAAATCCATGAAGTAATGAAGAAGCCAAATATAAGCCCTAAAGTGCGGAACATCCTGGAGCAGATGCGTGCCTTTGATAACATTCCAAGAAAAAAAGTAAAGTTTCAGGTATGTTTTAATGGAGATTTGTAGTAATCCATGAAGTGAGCTTAAAAATAGACTTTCTTAGGGAGTGCTACTCTCTTTTAACAAAGGTGGGACAAATTGCTTATTTGGTCATTGGTATAGATGGTGTAATGGCTGAATTTCAAATAGGCAATATTTGTAAAATACATTTTCTTGCTTAAAAGGACTCTTTATGTGCCAGTTTCATTAGATATTAAGCCAGACACTCACCATTTAAGCTTATCTTCCTATGTAGGCTTGTTCTTTTTTCCATACCTTTCTTTTTTCCCTATTTCCAATCTCTATTGAATTTCCAAATTCTTAGACATACTTTTAAAGATTTCTTATTTCTTTGGCTTTCCCTGGTGAAGGCAAGGTCCTGTTTTGAGAGTTTTCCTGTTACTCAGTATTCTGACAGAATCTCCACACTGCTTGCTTCATTAAAGTAAATTCCAAATGTTTCATGTGGTATGAGTAGAAAATTACTAACAAGCTGCCTTTTTTTTTTCCCCTCTCTGTTTTGTGCCTCAGACTGTGAGGCTGAGAGAAGATCATGCTTGCTTCCAAAGCACTCAAACAGAACCTAATAGAGCTGTGGTGAAATTGCTGCTAGTGAGCTGAAGGTTAAAATATTTTTCTAGAAAGTTAATGTTCTAAGCAGGGAAAATGATATTGTCAAGAAGCTTCTTTCTTTTTGATAAGATATTTTGCAGTGGAAGGTCAAAAGTTTTTGCAATTTACTAATGCACCTTGCCTGGGATTTTCAATGCAATGCAAAAATCTTTAGGTTTTATATAGAATTTTATATAGAATTCCATGTATCTAAAAGTTGATCTGTTGCTGATAGTGTAAACAGCATAAGTAGAAATTTATGGCTTTATTTCACCAAGAACTCCTGCAATAGCCCAAACAACTTTCAAATGTTTGCATTGAGGCATTTGTTTAAATTTTACTTTTCTGTCATAAACTAATGTATCCATTGAGGATCATGACCATCTGTCCAGTACACAAATAGATAAGATCAGACCATTAACGTTATAACTCATGGGAACAGTCAGAAGGTTTGGTAGGACATTAACATAACCAGTTGTATTCAAAAGCTTGAGGATTATCTTTTGTATATACTTAACCTCTTTGGGATTGCTGTTGGCGAGCAATTCAGAGACTGGTGTAGCCTCATAACAGTACATAGGCATTAAGTATATTGTACAATTTGGTGAGGAGGTTTGAGAGATTCATAGGAGTAACTTGTAACCAGATCTTACTCAGAAGCAGTGATTAGATTCTTAAACGAAAAATAAACCCAAGAACCAAATATATAGTATTTAAGCAAGAAAATCAGAGGTGCACATTTTCTGTTATTGCTGATTTTTCCCTGCACAGAATTGGATCAAGAACAGTTTGAGAATTACTGACAGCAGTTTGCAAGATCAGGTGTGGGACATTTTCTCGGAAGCAACCAGAAAGGTAAGTTGAGTTAGAGGTACAACATCATACAACGAGAATGCAGTCCAAAATGCTGGAAGGAAAGCCTTCCAGACTCTTTTTGTAGATGTTAGCAGAAACATTGTCTCCTATTGTTACCATAAATTCTGTTATAATGTAATATTTCTAGACTGAATTGCTTACTTGTGGAACACACTGTTGCTGAAGTAGTTGTGAGTGCTGGGTGGGTTGTGATGGAAAACTTGGACACAGTGACAGGGTTGTGACATGATAATCAGGAGGCTAATTCAACTTAATGGTACTAGTACATTAAGAAAGGAAAAAACACTACCTTTATCTTTGGTTCCAGTCGTTTAGCGCACACTAAGATGGAATCATATCTTTTCAGAACTTTATTGGCCCCAAATTTATGTGCATTGGAGTGAAAAAATAACAGCACCTAGTTTACCTATTTTTTTAGTGGGGAGAGAGAAGATCTCCAGTTCATGACGCAAATTCTTCCCACTTCTTTGTCCAAATTGTGGACTCTCCCTGACCTTTTTGTCAGTGCCTAAGTCTTTGCTATTTCATTACTAGCTTAGCATGTTTTGGTAGGGTGTTGTTTTGATTGTTTACATCTATTGCAGCTACTGGAAAGCTGTCACAGATCTCATTTCTCTGTTGTGGTAAAGATGCTCTCCCCCCACATCCTTTTGGGGAAGAGTGTAGGCATAGGTTTGGCATCAATCCCCTGTTGATTACACTTCATGTTTCTGATTTGATGCTTCTAGTTAAATCTATTTGCAGTTTTTCTGAAGAATCCAAATATAAGAGCCAGGAAGGAAAGAAACACATTTTTTTAAAGGGTATGAACATAACATTAACTCTGGACACTGAATTTGAAGTACATTGTTTTGCTGGAACATTAATACTGAGTCGACAAAACTTCATTTAAGTCATAAAATATTCTCTCTTGACTTAAACTGAGTTTTAAAGAAAGTAAATCTTCAATCTGAAAAACTTCCATTTAAATGCAAACAATTTGCATTGTCCGTAGAGCATAGCGTTAAAGTAAAATATATAGCACAGCTTTCTTGCTCAGATAATTTCAATGTACCTTTAAGAGTTCTTAAAAAAAAATCCTAAGATATTCTTTGTAATACATACTTTGAATTGTATGTACTCAATGGACATTCTTAAGGAGAATTCAAATTTAATTGAAATTACTCCTTATAAAACCATGTTAAGTTGCCTTGTGTAAAGATCTGTTATCTTTCTAAATAGCCACACTAACATGTCAATAATTGTATTTCACTAGTAATTATTAAAATTAAAGTTTAAATATTTTTTTCATTAATATATTCATTCTTCTACAAGAAAATAATTATCATCCAAGGAATGTTAAAAGAAGACCAAATATATTAAGGGGAGAAAAGCACAATTAAAACAACCAGGAGTGCCTTTGTTGACATCATGCAGTAATGGTTTGTTGTCCCAGGCATATCCAAAGACAGAACTGGAGGGCAAAACTAAGATTATTACTCAGGGGCTGTATATTTGGGAATAGGTTCTGTATCTTGTTGTAGCGTTTTGTTTGTGTAAATCAAAGAGTTGTCACCCCCTTAATTACATTTAGCAATTATGTTAAAACACACGGACAGTTATTTCAACTAGAGATTATATATGTTGTAAGATAACATTTCTTCTTTGATGTTAATTAGCATTTAGTATGTTTAATTAAAAGAGGAATCAGGCACACTATTTAGTGATATTTCTCAGGTACCTAGTGTCACCAAATGTAAGCAATTTAATTGATTTCAAGATATTAGTGTTCTTCATGAATTATGTAGTAGGGGAAAGTTGCAGTGTCAAAACAAGGCATGCAAAAATTGTAATAATCTTCTTTTTCAACAAAAGATTTCAAATGAAAAAGAACAAGACAAACCACAACAGAAGGAAGAGTGCCAGTCTGCAGAAACTGAGATAAAAACAGTGGCAGAAGAAAATGGAATTACAGATGATAAAGTTGAGAGGAAAAAGAGTAAGAGAGAACGAAAAGAAGAGAGACAAAAGAATAAAAAGAAGGAGAAAAAAGATTTGAAATTAGAAAACCAGTCAGAGGTAAAAAAGAGTAAAAAGTCCAAAAAAGGAAAGGAGAGTGTGGAGAATGAATTTGAAACAAATGGAAATGGCCATCAGAGTGAAGTAGAAGACGAAACAAAAGTAAAGAAACGCAAACATAAACATGTAGAAGGTATTCATTATACAACTTATATTCTTATTTGTTTTGAAGATGCTTTTTCTCAATTCCAGAGCTTAATAAACTACCTAAGTAGAATTTTTAAGTAGGAAGTTGTATATACAAATTAGATTATTTTTTAACAGTGATTGCACAGCTCTTTTATGTAATCTGAACCTCTTAGCAAATATAAACTCATGTTACAAGAACAGAACTTTAAGTCATGTCAGAACTTTTCTTCTAGTTTTAAACATTTTTGTGTATGTTTATCCAATTCCATCTCCAGAGGAACCTCCTATCAAAACAAAGAAAATGAAAACTGAAAACATTTCAGAAGACATAGAAACAGAAAACACCAATGACAACGAAGACAGTGTGGGAACTAATAAAGGTATTCTTAAAGGGACAATTTAGTTAATTAAAAAACTATCTTGCAAAAGACCTAATGCAAAATATAAACACAGTGCTTCTGCAGGAAACCATGAAATACATTGTGCTGCAGTGCACACAAATGTATATTCAATATACACACCTGTTCAGAGTAAGTAGCCTGTGCTACACTTAACACCTGACGCTGAATTACTTCTCTCAGTTGTTGCTACTGCTGTGCTGGCAACCTTTGGCTACGTTTGGTTCCACGGGGCAGTGAGGAATCTGGCGTGTTTGTTTCACCACAGCAGGTCTCTTCCTTGCACATTAACCCAGAGGAAAAAGGGTAACAGCTCTCTTGGACCTCCTGGTATCTCTCATATCTCCATTTTTGCTCAGTGAATCATAAATGGGATTTCAGGTGTGTCAGACCTTAGTTTATGCTTGGATAAACCTACTTTTCCCTATCATCCAACACATTATGGCTGTTGCTTGCACATACAGATTCTTTATTTGGGAACTACCAATTAATGACCTCTGATGGTGGTATGGTCTGAATTTGACTGCCCGTGCTCTAAGCTTGAGGAGACAGGACCTTCCTAACTATACTAGAGAAGAAGACCTGGCAATACCTAAGTTTACTAACAGTGTTGTACGCCTAATTATTTTCTAGGTAAATTCAACTGGAAGGGAACCATCAAAGCTGTTCTGAAACAGGCTCCAGACAATGAAATTTCAATTAAAAAACTAAGAAAAAAGGTATGGTAAAACATTGGGTTTTTTAATCTCCTTTTGTCTTGTGAATTTCATTCTGTAATGCTGAAGTTCGTAAAATCCTGGTTTGACATTATTTAATAGAACATCAATTGACAGAATGTCAACTGAAGGATGGGTTCTTTATCGCTTACTGAGTTACAGAAGAAATTCAGTCCTAATTCTGCAAAGAAATAACAGCATTATAGGCTCTACGCTACTTTTAATACAGTAACATGAATGTATTGTTGCTTAAAGTGAAGCCTTTACTAACTAAAAACTTTTCCTCTCTTTGTGCAGGTTATAGCTCAGTATTATGCGGTAGCTGGTGAACAGCATAAATCAGAAGAGGAGATCCTTGTCATATTTAATAAGAAAGTGAATAACAACCCCAAATTTAAAGTTCTGAAGGACAGAGTGAAACTCGTGAAATAAAAGTTTGCATACTTTGCTGTTGCATTTTAATCTTGCAGACAGAGTCAAATACTATGCATTGTTTTCAATTTAAACTGTATATGTGAAAGCAGAATTTAACTTTTAATATTGGACTCCTCCTCTTTTTCTAGATTTATCACAGAACATTTACAGATACTTTATTTTTTGATTTTTTGGAAAATGTATATTTTTTGGTACAAGTTTTAAGAGGCATTGAAAGTAATTACTGCCTACTGTATTAAAATTCTTCCAGTAATAGATATAATTTAGAAGCATGAATGTTTTACCAGGACCTAGGTTGTGTGGCTTTTTGCAGAAACTATTTTAAGGGCAAACAGGATTTTCATATTAAAAAACCCACTGTGGAATAAATGTTTTGTTATGTTAAAATCCAAACCGGCGTGACTGATATCCCCTTTACACACTTTAGCTAGTGTATGCAGGCTTTAATAAACCGTGAAGTCTGTGTTGTAAAATGCATAATTATAATGTCTCTTGGATTTGTGTGTGCACATTCAGTGAAAATCTAAAGACTGAGTTACCTGTATATGCATTACTACTGAAAGTCTTGATTAGTAATGCAACTGACTTCAATATAAGTGGTTACATAGACCAAAAATGGGCTGATGAAGTAAAATTACTTTAAAATACCACCTTAAATGTAATAATTGCATACTAAATCCACAGATTATACATTATTTGAAGAGGCTGTTATAGTGTTAGGTAGACCAGATACGTTACACATATGTAAGAGACAGTTGCCTGGGGGAAGTTACTTGAAGTTTTATAGGTTTTTACTGAAATGCAAAATACTTCCATGTAGAAAGTTTCCTGCCATGAAATAGTCTGTTAGAAATAGTGGTAGAAAACAGTTGATGGTATGGTGGTTTTTTCAAAAATTGCTTAGTGACTTCAAGCAGATGCACTTCTATAAAACTCCATAGTAAAAATATCTGAATTTATAGAAATATTGAATAAAGTATAAATATGAAAAAATTAACTGTCTGATACACTGGGTCCAGTTTTTCTGAGTACATATTTGTCTTATAGAACTTGCAATAAAAGCACCTAATAAATTTAAGATCTCTTTGATAAGTGTTTGTTGTTAATTCATGAAAAATGGTTTCAGAGATAAATAGAATAAAATTTATTTACAGATGTGAGAAGAGACTGAGAAGTTGAGAACATTTTAAAAGTTTAGGATGTTTTTGTTGTTTTGGTTTTTTTTTTAAATTTGGGGCATAAAAAGTCAGTGAAATTGAAATCAACACAGTGCAATTAATCTTTTCACTCAGTGTATTTATTTTACAACAGATCTTACATTAAGATCATAAACAGGTTTGGGAAAGTAATTGTTTCATGTTTTCATGTGGTTTTTTTTACTTTGTTTAGAATTAATTCCAAATTATGACACTGACACTTTTCATCTTCAGTTGTTGTTGACTACAGCATGTGTTTGACACACATATTGATGCTGAACTTCTTCCTACACTTCAAAAGGCCAGTTCAGTGTTCACAAGCCAGGGTTATCTTCCCTCTCTCTGCCCTGGCTCCCATCATCCAGCTGGTCCCAGCTGCCTTGCTGTGTTGTGGGAGGGTATCGTGGCTGGGCTCAGTTCCTCAGTAGGGCAGCAAGTTGGGGAGTGGCACTGCTACAGCTACAGCTGGGCACCTGCAGTACCCACACGTGTTTTCAATAAGGGCCCTGCTGTTTTCTTGCCATGCTCATGAACTCATCAGCTGCATCTTTTTTCCTTTTTCAAACTGGTAAGGGCAGTTTGGATTATTTATGCTATGCATTTGAAAATAAATATTCACAGCAAATTCACGCTTTGGAGTATTGCAATTTATCTTTCACACCTTGGGAGAATGATGGTTTCTGCTCGTGAAAAGCACCGGCATTTTCTAATCTACAGACAAGCTGATCTATATCCCATGGAAACAAGAACCTAAAAGACGCTCTGAAGCTGTGCAACAGTTCTTCTTATTCAGTCTAACAGATAACCAAATACTTAGTTCTGGTGTCTGATGCTCAGGGTTTACTACAGTGCTCACTGAATGAAGCAAAGCAGCAGACTAAATGTTCAGAAACACCACACATCAGTTGAAAGCTGAAAATAAGGAATATTAAATCAACAGTATGCAGATAGTGCTAGCAGACTAGGATTTGATGTCATTTTTTTCCTGCTCTAACTTGTGGTTCTCAATGGTTCAAACACCTGACTTCCCCTGTGCATTGCCGTGGTTGGGTTAGTAGTGTCGGTGTGGGGTAATAAACATGTTGCATCTTGTTCTTTCCCTCTTTGTGTAAAGGGGGGCTTTGCACCAGCTTTTGTTCAGTTTTTTCCTCATGATTTGACAGACATGAATAAAATTTATGCCTCTTTATTGATGTTCAGTAGTGGGAGTCTATTGGAGAAAGAAGGGGTGGGGGAGCAGTATGCTCTGTAGGTGTATTTTGCTTTCTGAATGTTCTTGGAAGTACTGTAGTATGGTAGATGAGTCTATGCCTCCAACTATAGATGACTTCAAGTGCTATTGAAGTCCATGCATAGTTGCATTATTGACATGCAGCTCTCTAGTAAAAGAAACCTTAACTGCTATGTTTTTTCATTAGATAACAAAGTACTCCAAGGACTGAGATTCGCTTTTCCACTTAAAACAAATTTGGGCTTTAATTTGCTCCTTGCAACTAATGATGTCTTGATCAGATTGAAATTACTACAAAATTTGTGGTAATTGTTTCAGAGGGAGGCATCAGACGAAGGAAGGCATAATCCCTCACAGGTCATTGGGAATCCTTCATGAAGACAGAAAAACAGTAGGACCTAATTTCTATTCAGTGACTAAAGCAGCATATTTAGTGGTATTTTTTTAATCCCATGGATATGTTGCAATGAAGTTGTATTATTCCAGACTTCTACGACAGCAGCAAGGCACAATACATACTGGTAATGTAAAAACTTGCCTAGCACCTGTTTGTGGTTTAACATATTCATTAAGCATTATTATCTGATTCCAGCTTCTGGGTCAGATGAATTATTTGACGGAACAGGTCTTAAGTTCTCATCTGAGGGACTTTGGACAGGACAGACATCCATCGTGCATGCAGGTATTTGAGGAAGGAAGATCTAGCTTGCAGTAACTGCAGTGGTTCTGGGTGCTGTGCATGTGCTGATGGCACATGCATGATGACTGCTATCCCTCCCTTTTGTTCTAACTTGGATCATCAAAACTGACTACTGCAAGCAGTTTCCATTGATGCCAAGTTTGATGCCCACAGGAATTTAGCTGACATGACCCACAACTGACATTTTAAATACATTTGACAACAGGCACATAACGAACCAGAAAGTTTATCGTCTCAGCAGCAAAATCAATTGATTACAGGAAAGTTGCAGATTCCTTCATCAAGCACTGACCTCCTGTTCAAAAATTTGTACAGTACAGAATATTTAAAGTAATGTCATGACTACCAACTAGCCCTTTATTTTATATTAAAGAACAACTTTGGTATAGGCATTTCTTTAAACAGCATGCCATGCATTTGTGCAGCCATACAGGACTTTACTGAACTGCTGTGTTCACTTCTTGTAGCATTTGGTCATGAAGTCATCAAAAACAGATCTGAGAAATGAGTTCAGTTCTGTGCATGGGGAGATCTAGCAAAATGTAGCACACACTGCAGTCATATCATAAGAAAGAAGCCCAAGAGCAAACCAGAGATCACTGATCTGTTGCAGATCCTCAAAGTCAAAATGACTGGCTTATAACATTTCCATTTTTCCCTCTGATATCTTTGTAACAGGTCTTACTTTTTAGTACGTGAATTGCTGTGCAGTGCAGGTAACATCAGCATTATGCAGGTCATTAAAATAAGACTTAACTGTTTGAATATCAAACAAAAAACTGATGACCTGAAGCACCTCTGGGTTCTTTAGAACAGGTATTTTTAAAGCATTTTAAAGCACCTTTCCCACTATTTTCTTTTTCCTGTGCTTTCAGGACAAAGGGGTATTACTTAATGCCACACTGCAGGATCATGCAGCTGATGGACATGCACTTTTTGTTGTGTTTTTCTCACTTGCAACCAACCAACAGCAATATTCAGAAGGAATTTTCTTATACTTGCAGCTGCCAATCTAGATTCTGAGGAAAAGAGAGGGAGCCCTTCAAACTTTTGCAGAAGCAGAAAAGCTACTGTAAAACATGTAACTTTTAAAAAAGGAGATAGGTAGCACCAGTATGAATTCTATTTTGTGTGTTTCCTAGTTTAGTTGCATGAATTTACACCATTAAAGCTAGTATTTTAGTATAGTTTTTGTGCAGAGAGATCTCAATAAATGAGAATGTAAATAGAGTTCTGATTTCACCAGCAAGACCTAGGTGTTATAGAATGAAAAAAGTCATTAAATATTAACTCTGTAACTTCATATTTTACACTTGTGTTTCAAATTGAGATGTGAAAACAGATAAAATTAATGTTAACAATTTACAGTTTTCCAGTATTCACTCAGTACTGTAACCACAGGGGATTTTGTTGTAACATGGGTCAGGGTACTGAAAAATTAGTGCAAGAGAATGCTTGTATAAAGCTTCTCTTAGCATTTAATACAAATTGACAATATCACGTGGAATTTTTCTAAATTTTCTTTTCCACCAATTATATGTTTAGCGAACACTGTTAATGTGAAGTCACAGTAACCCTAGTAGTGACCATCAGGTAACAATAATGCAGCATTATAAAATGTTCCAGAACATGTTTTAGTGATTTCTTAAACAGCATAATAAAGCTCCATAATAAAATAAGCCTTGTTGTTGAAGTTTTCCTTTCTAAAATGGTGCATTGGAAATTGAGTGTCTGTGGCAGGGTGGGGAAGGAAGAAGCAATGTAAATTAGAAAATTGTTTCAAGCTAGTGGCTTTCACTACAAGTATAGCATAAGCACTTGAGCAGGGACTTTAATCACTGGAAGAAAAAAATCTTCAAAGGACAGCTACTTATTTGTTGTGCTCAGCCCTCCACTGTCCTGGTGCATTAGAGTAGTTCATTCTTCTTTCTCCAGTGAAAACCGATCCTCCCACCTGGTGCTATAATCTGATTGCATCAGTACAATGTAGTCAGACCCTGACATGAGTAGTGGCTCGTAGCTGATGACCACAGGATACAGAGACCCAATACACGATGCCATTCGGAAACTTTTAAGGCTGTAACACTCACCCTTATTAAGGAAATAAGAGAGCAAATATTAAACTTTTTGTGTGAGATAAGCAAAAAAAAGGCATATTGTTCTGTACATTGAGCTGTATTCACAGGTTACGAGATATCTCAGTCAATATATTCAACATTTACCCCTTTCTTCTCCCAATTTAGCCATCAAGAAAAAAAAAAGTCCTCTAAGTTTCTTTTCTGCTCTGTCAGCCAAGAAAAGCAGCATATTATGTTTCCCATTAGTACTTTTACAGGAAGTGTTACTTTATATTGAATTCTAAATTTCACTTGGACTAGAGGAAGTTTTAGTAGTAACTTTCCTTTGCACTTATTAAGATACAATTCCTTTTGCCCCTCATGCAGTAATCTACTGCTTTTCTTTGCACTTCTTGGAATGTAATTCCTTTTGCACCTCATGCTTTTATGCTCTCTCACTGTAAAGGCTGTAAAACATTCAAGCTTTTTGCTTAGATTGAACTTCTTTCTGCAAGACTGTAGATCACAGAGCTTTCTCAAACACATATTTTTTTTTTTATCCTTCCTTTTAAAATTTATTCTAAAAGGCTTAGAATTGTTCAGTCTTTGGAGACAGTGTGTTTTGCCCTTCTCATTAGATTCTTTGTATAAAACCTGCCCTTGCTACTCAACCTCATACCTGAGTTACAGCAAAAGTAAAATACTGACTTCCTACAGAAGTTTTATAGTTTCTGAAATTACTTGAAAGTAATAGGAAAACAGAAATTGTGCCTCTGTATGCCTACCCACCCATTAAACCTCAATTCTCAAACATGTAGGTGGAATGCATTATAAATTAGTATATAAAGCCTAACTGAGGCCTGATCACAGTCAAAATCAACTCACTTATATTTGTTTTATTAGAAAAAAGATGCTTTTAAACATACTGGGATCTTTCTCTCAGGCAGCATGGAATCCATTTGAAAATATTCAAGCCACTACATCTCATTTAGGTGGCAAATGGAATGAAAAATAACACCAGAATTCCACATGCATTGCAGATGGCTCAAAACACATGATGTTTAGTCCTTCATTTTGTTTTTGCAGGAGCCATATAGTGAATTTCCACGATTGAGCCATTAATGTATAAATGCAAATCATGAAGTGCACTTTTATGTATTATATTTTCTTCCCTTCTGCTGGCCTTTAGCTCTTGGTGATGAGAAGGAATTCAAGGAGGAACACACGCTGCATTAGTATCCATCCGTGACAAAGGCTTGTGTTTTCCATGGATGAGATGGGACCAGAATTTCCTTCTAGACTTCTTTCTTACTATTAAAGCAAGTTCTTTGCTTAATGCCTGCATTTCTGCTTTGAACTTCTAAAGCAATTGCTAGTATAAAAGTTTTGGCTGAATCATATAGATATCTCTTAGAGGTGTTTTAATAAGATTTAGAGTGTTTTAATAGTTTTTTTTATTTAATAATTTTTTCCTGTTCTACCATTTACTTTAACACATTTTTTGGTCTGTTCCTACAATTTCTTTGTCTTACACCATGAAATATGTTTCCTCTTGCTTCTTGCTGCTACAATTCTATCTCAGCTATTCTGCCTTTGAAAATTCAGCTTTTTTGGTGAACATTCAGAACTTAAGTTGTTTCAGAGGTTAGCACTGGAGAAGTTTTCCATGAGAACAAAAAATATTATCTCAGCTGATGCTCTTAAAGACCTGTTCATATTAAGCAGATTAGCCAAACCAATATGGGAATTGTACTAACATCCTCCAGCCAAAATTTCAAATTGCTGAACTCAGTCTTCCTAAAGCAAACCTCTTCCTCTTCCTGTCTCTCTTGGACAGCATAGCACTCTGTCAGTGTTCCCTCTAACTCTGTTGTAGAATTAATTACAATACCACATCAAAATTGACCCTACAAGATATATAAGTAGTAATGGACTGTGAAGGATGATGGTAAAGGAAACCTTCTTACAGACAGGTGAAGCATGGTAAGAGCTTTGTTTTGTATTTCCTTTTTTTCAGGACTCCACAGAAAAATTCTCCAGGTAAACAGCATGAGCTGGATCCCACACTCTACACATCAGTGAGATGTTGCTATGCTGAACGCAGGAAAATGATCTGTACTTTCCAATCTTGTTAACAGTGAGATCCATGCGCCCAAGAACCTTTGTCCCTTCTTTTTTACGTCAGTGAAATCACAGGCAGTGGGGACACCAAACAACTCCAAAATAATAGTTCATATGTTATCACAGTCTAAAATAATGGTAACCTCTACCAATGCAAAAATAAAATGTCACATTGAAAGAGACCAATATTCCTGTACAGTGATTGTTTGATGAATAACACATTTGAAAGCCCATTCCCAAAATTGATAGTGTTTCCTATGTGAATTAGATGTGTAATCTTCATTATTCAAAAACTAAACAAAACTTTAGGATGTTCCTAAGTGCCCTAAGTATGAAATTCTTGTCATATTGTCACAGATGCATGGTTGCACAGACGTTTTTCTCAATAAAGAAATCGGTCTCAGTAATTCCCAAGTGTTCCCTTTCCCACCCTCCCACATCTGGCCACTTGTTTTTGCCTCTCCACCACCCCCTGCATTTTTGCAGGCTTTTAAAACCAGATCAAATCCTCAAACTGAGAGGTATTATATACCACTACTGGGGATTGAGTAGTGAAGAACAATTTTAGCTGGAGTACTGCTGCCAAATGCTTTGTATCATTAAACTGTAGTCTTGGGAAAACATTTTGAGAGCCATTGTATTCCCTGAAGAAAGTAAGCATAGTTAAATGAAACTAAACTCAAGAAATAGTTTAGAAGAGAGAGTAGGAAAATTTCCTTAGCGACTTCTAGGAGAATGGTTTATTCAGATTCATTTTGGATAAACAGGCTAATTTTTAGATATTTGGAGAAATTTGGATTAATATTCTGGTTTTGTTCACACATTTGAAGATGCAAGTCAGAATGAACAGAACAGTCTTCTCCTTTTAAATTCTTAATGCTGATGATAGTGAAAGGCAAGAATCAAATACTGACGCTACTTAATATTTAATCACGGTAATTGAGAGTGTTGAAATGGTCTTCTATCAAATAGATACTCCAGATTAAAGTACTTTTCTGGACCAGCTATTTCCTCATAATTTGCTGACAACTTTCAAGGTGAAGAATAACATACCTAGATAAATCAGATGGCAATATGTGGTGTGGTTTTTTTACCTGTTCTCTCAGATGCCATCTTCACCTTTTTGATTGCTTTTATCTTTTCTGCTTTCTCTTCCTTCATGAAGTTCAAATGCTTGCATGCTTATATGTAGTGCCTTCTTGGTATCAAACACACTATTATATGCATTGTTTCCTTCCTAAAGGGTCAGTTCAAGGCTGCACTGCAATTTAATACTCACATGAGAATTCAGCTTGTGTTCAATAGTTTGTATATGGACCACATTCAGAGTCAATTGAGTTTTAACCTTCAGTTGTTTTTCAGATCTGCATTAAGTTATTCACACCAAGTGCTTTTAAGTCCTTTGTTGATTTTTTTCCCATTGTACTGAATTTAAAATAGTTAAAAGAATGCAAGATGAAAGCAAGAGAACTGTAGTACTATTTGGAGGCTTTTTTGTAACCTAGATGAGTCAGACAATGTATTTACTTTTTCACACAGTGTAAATGCTTCAGTGCAAGGACAAGGTAAAGAAAGGACTGAGAATGTCTATCCATCCAATTGTTTTACTCCTGATAATAGAAGATAAGCAGCAAATTACTACTCACTTTATTATTACTTGGTTCATTAACAGAAAGCACAGAATA
This sequence comes from Cephalopterus ornatus, assembly GCA_013396775.1. Taxonomy (NCBI): domain Eukaryota; kingdom Metazoa; phylum Chordata; class Aves; order Passeriformes; family Cotingidae; genus Cephalopterus; species Cephalopterus ornatus. The sequence goes on from VZRE01000764.1 coordinate 86,617, forward strand.
TATAGTACAGTCATTCCTCAAAATGAAAAATATGTCTACACTGTATCCAATCTACTTCAGCTAAAAATTAACGTAGGGAGAAGACCACTCTAGTTACGGAATGAAGAAAGTTCCAACCAGGCCTTTTGTGAACAGATAACATTTGGGCTAATTTAGCTATTGACTTCTGTAATGGGGAAAAAATTACAAATATTTGCTAGAATATTAGAAAACTAATTTGTCTTCCTAGAAGTGAGAATATAACTGGGAAGTCCAATTCTATAATGTGTATCTCCCCAGTCAAGAGATACAAAAAGTTACCACTTGTGGTTGTCATCAAGAGTTACCTGTAAATCAACATAAAACCAACTAATCAGTAAACAGCAAATCCTCAGCAAGCAACAAGAAAATGAAATTCAAAATATCCAACTAGATTGCAAAATTCAGCTTGCAGTTACAGGTGAAAACTCTGAACATTTAAAGATATTCAAAGAACTAACAAAACATTATTTTCTACTTAAAAGAAAAGAATGCAAAGGTGTTGAATTCAGTTCCCAAAATATGGGAACTGAATCGTGTTATGCAAGAGACCAGGAATACAGTTAACAAAAAAATTGCTGCAAACTCTGTGTTCATTTCATTCACTGAATCTTCAAATCCACAAATTTCTTTCACAGACTGTGTTAACTAAATTTATCAGATCAAGCACCACATTTTAAAATACTTCCTAATATTTCTGCAGGGATTCTTGCAAGAATCAATTATCCATAATGGGCCCGTTGATTAGATGCTTCATTAATTATGTTGTTCATTTTGTCTCAGTTCAGCTCCTGATCTCTATCTATTCTTTAGCAGATTAATAATTTCTGAATCAGAGAAGCGCTGCAAAAAGATCACAGAAAACATCTCAGCTCTACAAACACTGAACATGAGTGGTCTCAGTTAAGGTCAGCAGCGAGTCTGGGAAGGGAAGCTCTTATTTCAGCTCTTTGCACAATACCTAGTCTGTAGGTAAACAGAAGTGGTCAGTTTGACAACACTAACAGATCTTAACTTTTTCAAGCGTACATATTTATTTAACTGCTACGTTTAAATCAAAGATTTATCCTATGAATAGCTTTTGCAAAGGAAGAGCATGAAGATTTCCTTTGTTTCTTAGTTGAATCACTAAGATGAAAGTGAAGGCTGAGGTAGTAATTTCACTCAAAGGAAACAGAACAAAGAAACCTCTATTTCATTGCTAAGAAAGCAGAGCTCTGAGCTCCCACGACCTGTTAAGTTCAAAATATTCAACTAGACTAAGTAAAAAATAATCCCTGTAATCACTAAGGAATATGATGTGGTTGGCCCTTATGTGACATGTTATAAAGCTCGGAAAACAATTTCTACTTACTATGACATGTCTCACATCAAACTCAGATGTAAATGAAGGCTTGACTTTCTGCAGGAAAAAAAAAATATTTTCTGTTCTTGTATCTTCTAGACTCAGTTTACTCAAATTCAACACACAGTAATAAAGAATAACCAGAAACCTTGTTTCCCTTGTCCCTAGAACCTCACTCGTCTATATTTAGGAAAATATAGTTATCCAGCAGGTTTAGAACTGCTTAAGAGCAGTGCAGGTCAGAGCAAATATAGATTTTAGCCCAGTTAGTTTCTACAAGTTAGTCTCTACTATTAGGATGGCCTAACATTTTTTAAAGTTTACTGATAAAATATATAATTATTTAACTACAGCCTACATTCCATTCTTTTTGAGTTTCCTGCTTTCTCAACATGAAACTACAGAGGAAGTATCTGCAAGCTTTTTCTCTTGGTATTTCTCATAATCATTGTTTTCATGCAAAAGTATAATCAGGTTATTTGATTTTTTGAACTTTATATACAGCTAGAAGGACTACAAATTTTATTTTGGTAAGTAAAACCCCCATACTGATTTTTTTTTTTCCTTGAATCTACTTTATAGTAATCTGAGCGTTTATTAAATATCTCTACTTTTAATTCCACTGTAAAGAAAAGCTATCTGTAACAGCTGCCATATTGCACAGGTACCTCCACTCTGAAGTCAGTTGGATTTTTGACATCACACACTTTTGTCTAAGAAAGTACAGGATTTGTAACCACATGTATCATCTAAGTAGCCCAGTGAATCATCACTACTAGAAACAAATTTCAATTTTAAAAAGCCATGGCTTAATGGCTCAGTCATTGAACACATCCCAAAAGATACAGTACTTATATTCATAGTATTCTGATAAGGACCAGACCTTAAATTAATCTGTCAACATGATTTAGTAGTTTTGAGTTTGTCCATAAATTGTGAATAAACAAGGAAGCCATGATAATCTAGTCGGTCTCAAAGTTTTGTTTGCAGAAACGTGGTGATGTGACTTTTTATCTAGCCATGCAGAACTCCGCTACAGGACCAAAACAATCTATTTTACCATTTTACTAGTTTATTTAACTTTTACCTAGCTTGTCATGTAAATACTTTAATTATTTCCAGTTATGAGCTGCAGTCCCGACTGCTACAGGGCCCCTGTGGCTCTTGAAACCTCTCAGAGCTTTGCATCTGCCTAATGTTTCACCTATACTACTGTTGTCTGTCACAAAAAACGAGATTTTCCTAACATCTGCCCTCAAGAGCACCTGGTTGGCAGGATGCAGTCGGGAAAACACTTCTACGCACAAGAGTTTCCCACTAGTTTTCTTAATAATTTTTGACATAACAGCCGTCACTGCGGCACTTGGCTTCACGTGACGCGCTGTTCACTGTTTTCAGTGCGGACTAGAGCTGCCGCTGAGGCTTGTTTATTTGTGACACGCCCGCCGGCCGTGAGCCGGGCCCGGGCGCCCCGTCCCCGCCGCCGCCCCTCAGGCC
>VZRE01000764.1:89524-106068 GCA_013396775.1 Cephalopterus ornatus
GGGGCCGGGCGCTGCCGTGCGGGCAGGAACGGGGGCCCCTGGGATGGAGCGGTGCGGTGCCCGCCGCTCCTCCGTCTTCAAGTGTCTGCGCCTAACAGCGAGCTGCATGTGGAAGGGAGGCGCGACTTACGGCCGCGGATTGCTCGATGGGGGATGAAGCGCTTAAATGCTCCCGGGCCCAAGCTCTGGTAGTGTGAGGAGGAATCGGGGCAATGAAAAATAAAACGGCCCGTGGGCTCCAGCGGAGCTGTCGGCGCGCTCGGCTGGAGGCACCAGGCTACTCCTGGTGATAGAGTGCAGAGTATGAGACATCAAAAGCACCTCTGACACCCTTTTTTGACAATGAATCAAAAAAAAATACTGAGTGCCTAAATACTTGGTTACTGTCGTGCATTTAAAAAAAAGGCTTTCTTATCTGCTCGCTCTGTTGTCTTGCCTTCTCTAAATACGTAGTGATGAAGGGGAAAAGAGAAGATATTTTTCTACACAATGATAGTTCTACTTCACCTGCTGAAGGTGTGCAGTGTGAGTCAAACTACCTCCTGAAAATGGAGCTGAAGATCTCTGGTGAATTAACTGCAGTTCAGAACAGGAAAATTATTTATGCCTGAAATACTTTCAAATACTAACATTCATTAAGAAGGGTATAAATAAATTAGTAATTGGAAATACCAACCTGTCATTCTATGTGCTAGATTAATAAAAATGCTTTAATAATGCCAGGTTTTAATTAATTAAACAACCCAAACAAAATCTAGTCAGCTGTTCCCTGAAAGTGTACACAAATATGATATTGTGCTGATTGTTAGTGTTTTATCCTTTTATCACAGGGTACCTTGCTTAGTCAGTTTTATTTCAGTAAATGTTCAGAGCTTTTTAGAATATTTGTAGTACAAAATGTATTATAATAAGTATAATAATCTCCAAAGATAAATGAATTAAAAAGATAAAGCATCATGTTTTATGTAACTATAATCATACTCCGTTTAATGACTGGCTTTAGTCCTATAATTATGTTCTTATTTACAGAAGAGTCTACAGCTGTAGAGAAGAAGATGAAGCCTCTTACCAGACTCAATATTCATTCTGCATTCTGGATTTTGGCATCAATAGCTGTGACATACTACTTTGATTTTTTAAAAGCTGTTAAAGAAACTATGCAAGCAGATAGGTAAGTTATCTTTTCTTACAAAGGAAGTTGTGTTTTCATCTTACAGTCATATTCAATTTGCTACATCTGAACACCGTATTTTAAAACTTGGATAAACAAGATCTACAATAGGAATAGAGAGAGCTGGGACTGTTCAACTTGGAGAAGGCTCAGAGGCATCTTGTCAATGCAAATACCTGAGGGGAAGGTGCTAAGAAGACAGAGCCAGACTCTTTTCAGTGGTGGTCAGTGAGAGGACCTCAGGCAGTTGGCACAAAATGAAGCACAGGAGGTTGCCTTTGCACATCAGGAAACACTTTATTATTGTGAGGGTGACTGAGCACTGGTGCAGATTGCCCAGGTAGGTTGTGGAGTCTCCATCCTTGGAGACGCTCAAAACCCATCTGGACATGGTCCTGGGCAACTGGCAGTAGGTGACCTTGCTTGAGCAGTGAAGTTGAACCAGATGACCACCTAAGGTGATATTATTAAACTAATTTTTAAGTAAATACAGTGCTTAAAATTTTGCCATAATTGTTTTTTTTCTGTAGGCTATTGAGCCGTCTATGTACATGCAAAATTTGTTCTGATAGCAGGCATTTTATTACTGTACCTTCAAGTTTTCACTTAAGTACAAGAAATAGTTGCCTCTTTGTTGAAAGTGTTGGAGTTTTGCTTTTAATTTAATAACCCCCCCCTGAAATGAATCTTTAAATGTCACACTGAAGTTCATTTCTCTGGAAGTTCTCTAGACCACTTTGAGTAGGTCAGTGAAAAATCAGTAAAATAATTTCTCTGAAGCAATTTCTGTTTCTAGTCTATTTATTTTCCATTAAATTAATTCCAATGGGATTGATAGGTGTCAAGTATTTTTAGATAGCTTCAGTTGGAAATGCTTTTAAAACTCCCATTGCCATTGTCATTATTGTATCAGCATGTGGAAGCTGCACAGGGCTTTGTTCTGGGCTGTCAGGTTCTCTGGAGGAGCTCTTCCAGACTAGATACACCCTTCATCCAGTTTGCTGTGAAAACAAACTAGTGACTCCAGGATGTAATCAAGATTTTGCGTGTCAGGACCCTGTCTTCCTGCACTGCTTGTGTAAGTAGACTGTGGCAACTGCTGTCTTAATGCAGAATTCACAATTGGTAGTACCAAGGTACCAAAATAACGAATGATATTTTGCTGTACTTTTCCAGAACAAATGTTACCCGAGTAGGAAGATCCTTGATTACCCTTTGTAACTTAGCAATCAAAGTATAGTAATAAGAATTTGCTTTTAAAAATTTTTGTTTGCTAAATACACTTTCAAATAAGTGTAAGATTTTATTCAAGTGCACCTTCCTCACAAGTTGTCTTTCCCATCCTAGTCTTGAAGTATGTCCTCAAAGAGGCTCAAAAGTGTGTCTTCCTAAATAATCAAATCACATACCCTGTGTTTTCTTGATTCTGAGTTTGAAGTCTTGGATTTCTCTGCGGTCTGTAAAGAAAAACCTTGATGCTTCTTGTCTGAAATTTGAGAGTTCACAAACTGAAATCTCATTAAAGCTTTCTGCAACATTTCTGTTGCACAAAAATTTCCAGTGAGAAGCACAGTTGCAGTGAAGCCTCTTTTTGTTTCATTACTGACAAAGTAGTTTTGGTGTGGTAGTATAGTAGATCTCTGACAAGATCTGTTGCATTGCATTTCCAAGATACTTGAGGGAAAAATGAAAGCAATGCTGCATTGCAAAATTAAACTCGGTTGTATATTAGACAGCTTTGAAGGGCAAAAAGTGTTTTGTAGAAGTAACTTAAGATAAAAACTACAGGAACTCTAGGCCATAATCTGTGTAATTTACCAGATATTGTCTGTTCTGTTTCTAGACTAGAGTGAAGATTAACGTGCCAACTGCAGTGTGACTTTGTTTAACATGGTTTAATATGCTTTCCTTCCTGCAGCTGGTGGCTTGCCAGTGGCACTTGTTTGTTGGCCGTGTGTTTGTCTGTTGCCTTTTACTGCATCCTGTATCTTGAGTGGTACTGTGGAATTGTGGACTATGATGCACAGTATCCAGCATTGATACCTATCACAACAGCTACCTTTATAGCAGCAGCAATTTGGTGAGTTTCTGTCAGAATTCTTCATTATCAAATAATCTGTAAGTAGGAAACACACACAAAATGTCACATACTTTATTTATGAGATTATATGAGTCAGGATTGAGCAAATGTGCATGTCAGTGAGGAAAATTATATGTGTGTGTGTGCCATTATATTATTTGAGCATTATTCATGCTCTCTGCATGAAAGCTAGTTTACTCTGATTTAGCTTTTGTATCTGAAAGTCAGTATTTGTTGCAACAGTGGGAAAAAAAAAGGAAGATTGAAGAAAATAAAAGTTCTCTATAGTTTAGAATTAGTCAAAACTGTAATTCTTGTAATTCAGTTGTAAAATAAGTTGGTTTTCCCCCCATCTCTTCAGTCAACTGAAATCTGGATGGCTGGAAGTTCAGATTAAGGCTTTTCTCAACTGCCATGTCCCCATAACAAAAATCAAAGAGTAGGTAATTTTCAGGGGCTTCAGGTACAGAGATTCTGAAAGTAAAAGGTATCTTTACCCTTGATGGGACTGACTGGACTTGCTCAGTGCAAAACCTGCAGCAGCTGCTGAAGTTCTAGGATGAGTTGTCATTCAATAAACAGTAAGCTAAGATACCAATTTAATAAGTAATGCTGCAGTGTTATAATTTTGTTTTCATAAAGAAGCAAATATTTTTCCAGATTCAGTAATTAAATCTTATTTCCTCTTGTGATGTTTTCTTTGTATGCCTGGTATTTCCATAGCATGGCAACTGAATTTACCAAATACTTCCTGCTTTTATTCCCAGTTTCAATGTTGCCTTGTGGCCTGTCTGGTCATTTTTGACGCCTTTGTTGCTCTTCATTCAGTTTATGGGTGTTGTGATGCTTGTGTCACTCCTGGGATAAGCCCTTCAGGTAAATAGTTGCATTTTTTAAGCACACAAAAGCATTTATCTTGTTGTGTGAACCGCTTTGTTAGACATTTAAGATTGTAAGACCATTTAAGGATTGCTTCTCTATGTTTTGTCTACACTTCTACAATATTGACATTTTGTGCCATATAGAGTAACCAGAGAACATGCAATTGTCTGAAGGGGAAGAATATCCTTTTTTCTTCTCTAAGATTTCATTCTACACAATGAAAAGAAGTGATTAGTGAGAATGGATGGTTTGGAGACACATAGGCCAAATACCTGCAGCTTTTACCTGGACTGGGAAAACTTCTTAGCAAAGCTGTTTGACCTGATAGTAAAGGGGAGAAGCTATTAACATCCATGTGCAACTACCGTCTCTATTTTTTTTTTATTCAAAAGCTTTGTCTTACCTTTGTCTTTAAATATGTTGTTTTCATTTGCTGCGATGAATAGTACAGATCAACTTGCTTATCTGGAAGACTGACAAATACAAGAAGTTCTTTGTTATTCCTAAAAAGAACTTTTCAAAGGCCAAACTGTCTGTTTTGTTGACTTGAAAAATTCATTTTCAATAACTGCTACATTGAAAATGGGTTCCCACATCTTTTGTTAGGATATGTTTATCAAATGAATCCTGTGAAATGGAAAAAGGTAAGGAAGACATCAAAGAGAGCTCAGTAAATAGGGTCAGGGATGTCACAGGTGCCTACATCATCCAGAGAAGTTACTCTTCTTTGTTGTTCTTAAGAGAATGTGGGGAAGCTGTTTGGCTTTGCTTGCCATCACAAATCCTTTTTGGTGAGGAAGTCCCTCAGCATTTTTATGAGTGCAGTAAGAAGAATATGACAGTGCTGGATTTACAGTGTAGCCTCTTGTAGTGCCAGAGTTGTAGGCAAATATTTTAATGCCTGGGACAATGAAATGAAGAGTTTTTTAAATTTTTATTTTTTTTTTACATAAACAAACTGAAACTAGTGTTGCATTTTTCCTTCTATTTTCTAGATACCAAGAAACATGATTTTTTCAGGAAGCAATTAACTTAGGCCATATTCTGACAACACCTACGGACTTCTGAAAAATGCAATACTTAATTCAGAATCTCTCTACTGTGAGAGCTTCAATCACACTTATTGATCCAAACTTACTCAAATCACGTTTGTTAGTTCTGTCATTAGCTGTGTTCTGTCTGAGCACTGGAAAGATGTGGGGAAGTTCTGTATTAGGCCAAAGAATTCTTTGCCTAATAATTAGGGCTAAGTTATTACTTGGTGTTGCAAAATCATTAACTTATAAAGTTGGTACAACATAGAGCTTGTGCAGTGTATACACAGTCTTCCAACATTTTTATTAAATTGTGGTTGTTTTTTTTTTCTTTCAGCTTCATGTGAAGGACTCAAGTAACTGTTATCCTGCGAAGTGGATGTCACTTTTGTTACATTCCAGTACTTCTGTTGTTTCTAATACTGCCTGTTTGCTCTAACTGATACCATAATTCTTAATCTACCTGATTATAAATCAATGGACATAACTGTAGGAAAAAGAAACTGAATAGTGAATAATTGAAAGATAGATAGGTTTTTACATCTCTTGGTAACATAAAGCATTTCATTGCTGCTTTGTAAAATGTCTATTTATGTTTGAATATTAAGCACATGGGTAATAAGTCATAGGAACATAGAATACTTGGTGTTGGAAGGGACCTTTATTATCTCTGGGGACCTCAGATGTCACCTAGTCAACTTCCTGCTCAAATCATGTTGTTTGACTTGGAAGTAATTGATGCCTAATTGAAGTGTTATGGAGTTTTAATACTATATTCTTTCCCTTTGAATTGACAGCTAGAATACTGTTATCTGGAACCTGTGTTTGTACTTATAAAGTTACTTATAGGAGGCATTTCTTGATCTATTAAGTTTCTAATGTTATATGTGTTACCATGTAGGAAATATTACCTAATCTCTTGAATTCAGATCTGCTAGTGTTTGGAAAAAAGTATGGATAGGGGCCTAGAAAGCTGGTTGACACTTCGCAGGGCTATCAACTGAATAAATAAATTCTACTTGTGCTGATACAGTTTGTCCACAGCCAAAGGTAGATGATCAAGCCGTGAATAACCAGCAGTATAATGATCAATATTAACAGTACACAAGAAATTCAGAGAACAAATTAAAATCTTTTGATGTATGCACTATTTTTCTGTATTCAGGATGTTTTTATTTCTGTAAATTAACTTTTGATTCTTAGCAGTGCCTGTTAATGAAGTTGCCATTTTCCTTCATCAGCAATGGAGAAGCTAATATTAACTTAAAAGCTATTGGTCATACTCAGTTGGGAAAATAAAATAGCATTTTATTTTTATTAGGTGACGGTTCATGTTGACTGAAATACTTGGCTATCCGGAGACCTGGGCACCATCCAGTTGCCAGACCACTTTCTGTAGATCCTTGTGTTAAATACTTTCCCATGCACAGCTTTTGGAAAATAGGAGAATGTAGAAGCTGGGTATCGAAACTTGTTGAAATTTACGCCTTGTGATTGTTGCTTGAAGTCTGGACTGTCAGAGGACGCTGTGTTCTTCATTCTGACTTTCAAATTCACAACATTGCTGAATACAAAATATGTGAAATGTTTGGTTTACATGAAAAAGGTAGACATTGTCCTTGGCTGTTACTTTTCCATTAAGGAAAAAGGTTGCTGTCGGTGTGTGATACAAAAGATCAGTCAAATCAAAATAAAATACATTCAACACTACTTTAAGTAGTTTGTAGAGTAAGTTATCAGCTTGGTTTGTTGAAATGTAATATTTAGGTTTGCCAAAACCAGTTGTGCTTCACATCTTTAAAGAGCAAGTTGCTTATCTTCAGGTGTCCATCTTTTAATTAATTTTAACTATTTTATGTCTGCATACATAGGTACATTTGAGTAACTTTGTTTATTATGATATTTAAAATATCAGTGTTGCTCAGGGATGGTAATTATCACTGTATTTTATTTGTCACCTATATAAATGATCTAGGTGTTTTAAGTTGCCTTGTAATCTTGAATTAAAATTACTATTTGCTACATGGTTTTTCAAAATTATTCTTCTGGACATCTTAATAAACTTTGTATGAAAGTGATCAGTTATTGTTCAGTACTTAATTGTTTAACTGTCTGATTCCACTTTCTTGGAGAGTTTGAGTGCATCCCATCATTTTTCCTATAAAATGGGTGTTCATGTAGATTTTAAATACTGTACTTGATTCAGAGTATCTTTGTCTTTCATGACCCCTCACTGTGTTTATTGAAGGTGTAATACCATTCTGTTCATCTTTGGAGAGCTGTTTGCTCTCTGACTAGTCTGATCTCTTTTTCTGTGAATCCTGGATAGATATTTAATTGTACAAAAGTCCTGCAAAGTCTTAATAGTTCCCTGAAAAAAAACTATGAGGTGATCAAAATCCCCACCTCTAGCAAAGCTTGAATGTACCATCTTGCTACAGGTATCTTCTGTATCCATTTACATTAATGTTATTTAAGTATGACAATGTATATCAGCACCAAAAAACTTTTGTTTACAGGTGACAAGGGATGCTCTTGGATAATCTTCAAGTAAAATAGTCCACACAGTGAAGATTATTTATCACAGTTACCCACAGAAGCTCTTTAAAATGGGAGCATCTTCCTTAATTATTATTTAAAGGTTACATTGCATAAGATAAAAATAGGATTTGGCATTTCCACAAGCTTACGAGAATGATGGATGTAGCTATGAGCCAGAACTTGTTGAAGCCTGTTTGATTATTTATGCTTTTTATTTATACTGCTGTTACAGACCAGACAGAAACATAAGGCTGCCAGTTAAGTGCATTCTTCAAAAGGAAAATTTGCAGATGGCTTAAAATACTTGTTTCTTGAGAACAGGCCAAAATGAATAAAGGACGTGAGCTACTACTTCCTTATGTTTACCTAAACAGGTGATTGTCCAGAATTCACTCATTCCACCCTTCTGCCATTTTTTTTCCTTCCCTATTCTTTAAGAGGAGTGAGAATCCCAGACATTGTAAGTGCAAGGTGTCCTTTGTTATTTAAGAAAAAACCCTCTTTAATAATTTCTGGCTTCAAAAGAGAAAAAGCTTAGAACCACTCTAAGTTTTGGTGGATGAAGTGGAGAAAATAAATGCTGTATTTTCAATATATCCAATTTTTTTTTTTATGTAACTGAACTAGTGGCTTAATTTCATGTGAGATGTGGGTCACTCACTGTAAAAGCCAATGCTTTAGGTAATCAATATGCTACCAACAGGTACAGAGTAAATATGTAAGACCTGCCTGGCCAGAACAAGGACCAGTCTCTATCTTGGTATTTGGCCTCCAAGCAATGTCTCAATACCCAAATACCTAGAGTTATGAGAATTCATATTGTATGCAAACAAAAAAAAATTAAAAAATAGTGGTTTACACTGGGCTAAATTCCTCTCAACCCCTACAGGCAACCAACTGGTGCTCCAAATCTTGAGGTTTGCATACCTAAATATCTTGGGACCATGGGTCACAGCTAGAACTAGGCAGTTTCAGTAGAAAAGGGAGCAATACTTAAAATGCGTATAAATATTGGGAAAATGAATAAATAAGAAGTGGACTAAATTCTGCAGAAGTTTTTGCTACTTTGAGCTCAATAGTTGCTTCTCCAGCTAGCAATCACTATAACACTGTGCTGTCAGAATGAGACTTCCTAAAAAAATAAGGGAAATTGCTGCTTTTGAAAGGTGTAGACAATTCCTGAAAACGAAGGTTCTGTACTACTGATGAAAGCAGTGATTGCCCAAAAGAAGGTGACCTGTGGGACCCAGAGTGTGAAGCATGGTGGGTGATCCCGTTGCCACCTCCGTGCAGAGGAACTCCATCACCAGCTGTTGGCTGCAGGACAGATTCCACTCACCCATCCTTGCCTTCTCCCAGCGTCTTCCTTCCACACGTTGGCTGTTGCTTTCCAGTCACAGGTGCTAATCGTCAGGGGGTTTTGTTCAAGACTCGCTGTCTTTCCCATCTCCCTGTCTAGGGAACGCGTTGCACTGCACAGGTCTCTGTTAACACGGATGGAAGCTCCATATCCAGCACCAAAGCCAGCCGGGCAGGGCTCACCTGCCCCTTCTCGAGGGACATGTTCGCCCGCCTCCGGACTAACCTCCCTTACCCTGGTCTTGACCCCAGCTGTTGTCTGAGTCTCAGGCAACGCTGTCCCGCAAACCCCTCAGCATCCTGTTTTCCCCCCGGCGGCCTCCCTTCCTAACGAGAGCCCGGCGCTCCCCCCCGCAAGGGACCCCCGGCGGCCCCCTCCCGCGGGCAGGCACGGCCAGGGCCGCGGCCCCGCTCCGCCCCCGGCCGGGATGGGGGACGGGCCAGCCTCGGGGCTCCCGGGGGAAGCGGGGCCGCCTGCTTGCAGCACCTGGCCAGCGGCTTGGGAGATGGAGAAAGCCGCCGGTTCCCCCGCGGTGGGCGGCAGCTACCCGCAGAAAAACGCCGAGATCCTCAGCAGCCAGTACGGCATCAGCCTCTTCTTGGCCGGGCTGCTGCTCACCTTCGCCTGGGCTGTGCACGCCGTGGGCATCAGCAAGAGCCACCTGCTCTCCTACCTCATCACGCTGATGCTCATCCAGCTGCTGTGGATGCTGTGGTACCTCTGCAGGAGCTGCACACAGAGGAGGCTGATCCGGGACAAGGACACACACGCCGGAGCCCGCTGGCTGAAGTGTAAGTACCGGCCGGCGGCACAAAGGGTGATACCGCACAAGGGACATCTGTGCCATCACCTGTGTCTGCTCCCTCTTTGTTACCCTCTCCATCCCTACCAGGAGGCATCCTGCTATTCATGAACTCAGCGCACATGCAGTACGCTCTAAAGTAAATATATGCATAAGCTGAACATACTCGGAGATTGTATGGGAAAGCTGTTTGTTAAACATCCCCACTTTCCAACCTACCGTTTGCAGTGCTGAAAGCTCTGGTGTCTTTTTTCCCTTAGCAGGTAGGTTTGGCAACACTTGAAAAATTAAACATAGCCACTGGAAGAGGCAATTTTTTGGTGTCTTGCAGCTCTTTAGGAGGAATTACCACCTTTTCCAGATGATGTAATGCAACTTACTTTAGGGTAGTACCACCCAGAAGGGTCCTCAAGTGCTCTCTATACCAATGTATGTCAGAGATTCCCATTTATATGTGTACAGGATGCTTTAGAAACATCTGGAGTTAGACAGAAAAGGACAAAATCCCTGACCAGATCAGTTTGTAGATCAGTATATAAAGCAGCTAAGCAAGGAATCTAAAATGATCATTAGCTTATAGGAAAAGTATACAAGTTTGCAACTGTAGTGGTGGGATGTGATGGCCCTTATCTGCAGTCAGTGTGTACTGGAGTGAGGATATAAAGGTATGTTGAGAGAAGGTACTTGGGGAGCACATTACAAAGTTGTAGTGGCAGGAATGCTGTTTCTGGGTACCAAGAAAAAGAAACAACCTACATCAGTGCTGTGTGGAGTAACAGGCAAGCCCAGTTTTACCAATCTCCTCCTCTTTTCCAGTCTCAGCACTGTAAATGATAGATTGGAAAACAAGTATTTTAAGTGGAATGCTGTAAGACAGCAATTCCATAAAATATTTCCTACCTGCTAGCAATGAGACAATAGTTAATTACCACAGCAGCTAATAAAATATCTAAATTGAAATTCCAAGAACATCTAACACCTGATTATTTTGAAAAGGTAGGTTGTGCTGTGGAAATGTAGTTTGTTCTCAATGTCAGTGCTTGAGTGTCTTTTATTTTCTTTGCAAGTGCTAAAAATTGTGTATTAATTGCTCACAGAAAATCTGGGGGTTTTTTAAAGTCTAACATACAGCCCTGGTCTGTAGACTCTTTCCTGAAGTGTATGGAGTTCACATACTAGCTGTTGGATTATTCCTCTTGTTTATTTACTGTTTTCCAAGGCCATATTCGTCTCTCAGACATTTTTTATTTATTAGCTTATATGGCTTACAATGTTCTGAAATTCATTAATGCAAGTCTTAATTTGATCCTATCTTGGACCAAGCTATGCTTTTGTTACTCAGAGGGTAGCTTTCCCCTCCTAAGTATGGAATAAATACTGCTTAACATGGGTAAGTACAGCAGGATCCCCTGCCCTTTTTCTTTTGGCACTGCTTTCACAGCATTTCATTTGTCCTACAGGTTATAAGGAGTCACAGAAACCTAGAAATAAGATCCTGGATTGAACTACTAGGTTACCTTACCCATTTCTTTTACCAGCACAGGATGGCTCTTTGTACTGGCTTCTCAAGTGGTGCGGCTTCCATGACTTCTCTTGGATGTCTAGGCTGCAATTCAACAAATTCGCCCTTAGGGAACGACCTACACTTTCCTATTCTTAGGAGTTTCTTGTAGTTACAACAAATCTGTACAACTCCTTTATCCTCTGTTGGGAAAAGAAAACTTATTTGAGCTAAGGAAAAACTCAGGTGACAATTCTTCTGCCAAGATCCTCCTTGCCCTCCTCTTTATCAATGGTTTGGTCATAGAAATCTTTTAACTGAAAGACTAAAAGTCCAAAAAGAAGTGGTGGGAGGGGATGGAGGGGGAGAGACAAATTTTCATCAAGTCTTTCCACCGAAAGCTTTCTGCAATTTTTTACTAGCTTTATCAGCTGCTTTTGAAGAATATCTCCTTGCTGTCCTTGTGAGAGCAAATGTCATTGTATTAAACAGTATAAAATTAGTATATTTTCATGGATCCTTTCAAATTGTGAATACCATTTTAGTAAAAGTGGTGATAGCTGCCTACTTAGAGCATTTTGCTATGACAACTGTTGAAAAAGAACAATTTAACAAAAACCTCCTATGACTGAGTTTTTGTACCTATTTAACAATGTTAGAAGAACAGGTTACAGATTACAAGAATTGCTTGCTGGAAGGTTTCCTTGAGCCTTTTTGCACCAAGGTATCAATTGTGTGAACCCCAGAGCACAGTTGTCTTCCTTCTCGCATGGTTACCAAGAATCACTCCTATAGTCTTGATGTGGGAAAAGTTTCTGGGAGAGGTTTGTCTTTAATACGACACAGTTACCTGACCCAAATAATCACAGGGAGTCTTATGAAGCCCTTTCCTTGACTTATTACAAACGTTATTCCCCTAAGTACACTCTCCTATTAGGAAAAACTCTCTGACTGTTTTTTTGGAAGTTCAGCCAAGTGAGCCAGGGAACTCAAAATGAAAATTAATTGTCTTCACAAATGGCTTTGTTTTATCACATTCTCCAGCAGTGCAGTTTCTTTTTACAGCATTGACAACTGGTCAACTTACAAAGCTGTTGGCAGACTTCAACTTATATCTTTTTACTGCTTTCCTTGGTTTGTCAAATATTTGAACAGTATTTTGAGAATCGTATTTTTGCAACTGTATCATTACGGCTTTTGTTCTTCTTGATGGTTGATAGAAAGAAACAAGCCATCATTTACCAATATTGAAAATGCTGTTACTGGTCCCTTAAGATAGACAGGTTTCAATGAGTATTTTAAAAACAAATTAAAGAAACAGTGCTCAATAGCAATCATTTCATGTTTCTTAAACTTTCAAATGGAAATAGCAAAACAGTGGAATTATCTTCCTTGCAATTACTGATATCCATTTAGAATTAATACATAATACTGAAGTTTCCATCAGGAAAAATTAATACAGAAACCATTATCATACCACATGTATGGTCATGACTGTTGTGCTTTGATTTTTGACTAAACAAAGTAGTACAGTCATTCTCTTTTGAAGCCCATAAATAAGCATGTTGGACACTTTGTATACACTTGTAGTGTGGCCACCTGAGTGATTGCCAGAAATATCTAGGTACCTAGAAGACAATGGCAAAACTATTGATTTCAATGGAAACAGGTTGAAGCCCACCAAATCTCTGATGGATATGAAAGAAACATGAAGAGTCATGTGAAGGCATAAACCAAAATACTCAATGTGAAAGAAACTTTGTGTGTTTTATCGTTGTTGTTTCCCTCTCAGTGATCTGCTGGACACTGCGTTAAAGCTGTTAAGACTGTAGAGCTGAAATATAGACCTTGTGAAATGGAAGCAAGTCAGAGTGGAACTACAGTACAGGTCATCTTAGTAAAGACAAGATGCATAAATGGTGCAGGAGGCAGATCATTAATCTAAAATGTGTTTCCTTTTCACTTTTGTGAATTTAAACCTGAGCCTCTTGCCTTGCCTTCCTTCCCTTCCCTCTTCACATTTTTTCTAGTTAACAGGTCCCTTGTGATCCTATTCTGCTCGGCCACTCTCACAAACAATGGAAGCAAGGATGCAGAACATTTTTGTTATAAAACACATTTTCCACCCACTTTGGTCTGACATTACTACTTCACTGAAACAGATCCTTAGGGCTTAAACGTGCACCATAAATTCATTGGGAAATTACCTTACTACTATCATGACTGGGGACTTAGATACCTTTCTAAAGTACTCCATAAAGTCAACACGTGCACAGCAATTCACTGTAGTTACTGATAATCTTTTGCTTCAGAAGATGGGCTTTGCCTTCTTATTGAAACAATCAACACACATGAAATCCCTCAAATTGTCAGGTTTCAGACAAATAGGCTGTTTCCTGCATACTTTCTAAATAAACCATGAATCACAACATCAATCATAGATTAATTTAGGTAGGAAGGGACTTCTGAAAGTCATCTAGTCTGAACACCTTGCTCAGAGCATGTCCAGTTACCTCAGGTGGAGATATTTCAGAAGAATTAGCCATTCTAATTTATTTTAGAATTATTTACATTCTGTTGATAAGGAAGAAAATGTGTCATTTGATCTCAAGAGTAGCATAGAATTTTGTGTATTGTGATGCCATGTACTTTCATACATAATGATAATGGCACATGTGGTCTCCAGTCCTGTTACATGTGTTAGAATACAAATTAGCAGATGTAAGAAGCATAAATTATGAAGCTACATGGGATTGTACACATGCATGAAGTGCAGAGCTGAGGTTTTAGATTTCACAATATTACAGCAAAAGTTTTTATCTCTTGGTAGAAATTACACTCAATCAGTAATTTGGCATTTTTTTATTATAGAGAGATTGTAAAACAGAAACACAAAATCCTCCTGAAATTCATACCATTACAATTAAAAAGGTTTTTGAAGTCTATTTTTGTTTAATTTTAAAGGATCAATGAAATAATAAACAAAATTACACTGTGTTTTTATAATTTCTACATAATTTTATCAATGCAATTTTAAGAATAAAGGTGTTATTAATTAATTAAATAAATAATCTAGTGCTACTTTTTTATTATCACAAGTCAAGTGAACTGTGATGCTTATATGTGATGCTTATATGGAAATTAGGTTGTGGCCCCTTATAAAAGATAAATATTCATCAAAGTCAACACTAGTGATGTTATTTACTCTGTGAGGAATTACAAAGAAAGAGTAAGATACTGATGGAGATATATATCATAAGGTCCAGTTAAGGTCCATGGTAAATTTTTATCTAGTCTTCATTAAAATAAGCCCAAGTTAAATCCAGTGAAAGCTTATTTGGGTAAAAGCCTAAAAAAAACAAACCCCACAACCCCTCCACCCCCTCTCCTGAAAACAAACCAAAATGAAGTAAATGAAGGCTTTAGAGTTTGGTTCAGTACTCTTATAGTTGTGCTTAGTCATACAGGTACAAACCCATAATAAAAAAAAGTATCAATAATTAAACAATGGGAAATGTATTTTAAAGTTCTTTACGATACAAAATACATATTTAGAGAAATATATTAGGACATTTTTGTGTGTCTGAAATATATAGATGCTGAAATTAAATCTTCAGTTCCTTCCTAGGAGAAAAACCTCATTGTAGTCGTGGTCTCTGAGTCAAAGTGTAACCCCCGAGCCATGGGGAGGGCACACCAAGTGATTGTGTTACTTCCCACTGTCGAGCTTTTGGGCTTGGAGACTGTAAGGTGATTGTTCAGCTCCCCAGAACTGTACAGTTTGCTACGTGGCTGTCTAGAGCATTAATTCATGCCCTGTATGACAGCTGCACTTGAGAGGCTGACCCTGCTCAGAGCTGGGAGCCACCTGAAAGGTGCTGAGTGTCTCCAGGTCCTGGCCAGCGCTACACTGACCATGCAGGGTGTGTGCTGGGATGTGCTTCCATAATCTATTGGGCAGAGGCTTGCACAAATTAAAGGCACTTATTACGTTGAGTCAATTAACTTCATGAACATCGATCTACTTTTATTCTACTAAACAAGAACAAAGATATTGATTGACTTTTATTTCCCTAAACAGATTTTAGTGTATTGTGCAAATTGTCTCCAGACACTATAATTATGCATTGACATGTTCTCATATCTTTTTTCATTTGTAGGTGGGATTACTTTATTTGCAGTGATTACTTTAATTCTGGACTCTTTTAAAATTGGATATTACATTGATTTTTCAAACTGTTTGTCACCAACTGAAGGCATTTTTCCTGTTACACATGCTGTTCACACCATCTTACAGGTAAAAGTCACTGGTTGCAGTTTTATATTACAACTTCATTCCTTCCCAAAAATATGTTTTATTTGGTTATCAGTGGATTTTACACTAATTTAATTTCTAAGCATATCACAGAACACTTTTGAGGACTACATGCTTGTGCAAGTATTAAGTATGTGTAAATTCAAGCTTTGCAACCTGGAATTGCTCAGCCATGAAATTCATATGGGTTTGAAAAAAGAATAATCAAAAAATGCGCTCCTGTGGTTGAAGTTACCTCTTATTTTAAATTAGAGTTACATATGTCATTTTCACAATTTTCAGGCTGAAATGAGTACCTCAGCTGAAGACAATTCCCTTGCTTCTGTTTGTAAGGCTTGTCAAACAAGTTCAATTCAGTCTATCTATCCTGATGTCCCATTGTGGTTAAGAGTCGAGCCTGATAAGTCAAAGGGCCAAAACCCTTCCTAGCTGGTTCAAAATCACTTGCACAACTTTCCTATAACAAATGAACAAGGATATTCCTTTTAGAAGCATTTTGTTATGCTTATCAGTGGCTGCACAGTAGCAGGCAGTCAGTGACTCCTGTAAAATATTCCAGCTGCTTGCTTGTTGTAAGGCTTTGGCCCCATACTGTATGGTGACACTCCATAGCTGATTGTTTCTCATATTAATTCCTCTGAGCCCCTGTCAGTAGGTTTGTAGGAAAGAAGGAAAGAAAAAGCCACTCAACTGAGATACTTAGTTACAGCCAGGAACTTGTATGCACCTTCCAAGACGATTTAGTCATTGAGAAAGAAAAGAAAGATTTTTCTAGTAGTTGTGGTTTCATGTAAATGAGCTTTTGAACAACCTGCATTTTCCTGTTTCCTGTAAGCAAAAAAAAAAAAAAAAAAAAAA